>CATKUY010000320.1:0-360920 GCA_949802685.1 Dicyrtomina minuta
GAAGATGGGCTGATATTTAAATATGCGACGGGTATCAAGCCGCGCAGATAATATTATTAGGCGGAAACCAACTGTAGGAAGTTGAAAAGTCCGATCAAACTGGAATCTAACCGATACCGGTGAATGGTACTTGTAGGGATGATAGTGTAAGTCTAGGATGGCCTTATGCCTGAATTAATAATAAGAAGTAATTCAAAGCGTATCAACCGTGTTCAAAACACCGGCTTTTGGAATGAATTAACATTCGAACATGAACAATTTGACACAATCCTCTAGGACAAATCGCAGTTCCATCCGACCACAATCAACGACACTTGCAATAATAGCATATAATATTAGTTTTGCTTCTGTGCTCTATTTCGTCGGCTAGGAATTCGCTGTACTTTCTTCCCCGTGGGGTCGGGCTAATGTAATGGAATCTCTGGAACCGACTTTAGATGTATGAAAACACCGATTATTAGGTTCGTCCTTAAGGCGCCGAGACTAACTTGGGGAAAAGAATACTTCATGAACACGTTCCTACTTAATTAAATTGGAACTGAAATGACGGGCCGTAGAAACTTTAAGTAAGATTGAATCGTCAGGCGTATTATCGATCTGATACTCTAATCGTCTCACAAACTATGTTCCCGGAGCTATTTCGGCGTCGGGATGCTAGGTACGTCGGATGTATTAGAAATTCCCGTGTCGGGGTTGGTTCAGGAGCGATAGTGAGCTCATTCGGGTTCTCACCATGAAGGAATTCTAAAAAAGTCTACCCGTTGGGAACACGTGGCCTTAACGGCCTAAAACTGTTGTTTTACCTCTAACATTGTGTCATTATTTTCAGCCTGGTTGATTTCATAATTAGTGAATTGTTTTTATTTTATTTTTTTGTAAGTGGATGGTAATCAGTGAAAGACCCTCCATCTTACTTTAGATCAGCGAAGATTTCGTTACAATGGTCATGGCGCTAGCAAAACTTGCGTGTAGCATGAACAAGCCAGATTACAATCTAGGATAGATTGTGTATGAACGTGTCCCGATTATGTCCTTATGGTGTGTAAGATAAGTAGAGAACAAAAAGGTTCTCGAAGGTGGTTTGTAAGGCCTCGGGACCGCAATTGAACTTAGATGTGAACGGTTTAATACCCGACCAGACTAGTCGGATGCAATTATCCCAAATGGAACTGAAGGTAGACATCTAATTCAACCAAAATGAGGGGCTGAGATGCTGCTTTGTATCAAAGACTAATGAATGATATAAAGGTTATGAAATTAAAAAATGACCATGTTATTTTCAAGAGAATAGCAAATGTATACATTTAAAGTTAAGAAAAGAAGGACTAACAATCTTCCTTTATAAAAGACTGCAGGTGGTTGACTTCTAAACTAAGGGAGCGCCTTCAACACAGGCTTTCTGCCAATTTTCATTTGCATGTCTATTAAAATTATCAAGGTATAAAAATTACCGAAACGGTACTATGACCCAGTTATAGGAAAATAGTCCTTATATAAAAAATTTAAAACGTATATATAAAAAAAATGGAAGAATTTAGTCCATTATAGATGAAATGTCATATGATGTCGAGTATTATAATACTTGTAATGACTATGATGTTGTTGTACCTTAAGATACTTGTCCGTAAATGTCTGGCAGATTCACTGCAAAATGTGTGTCGAGGGACGTTCGAAACAAAGATATGAACGGTATGTATCGAAACTAGTTATAATTAACAGCAACAGAAGTACTGTTGTAAAAAATGGGACGACGGAAATGTCACCAGTGTAGTGTTATGTCGTAGAGGGTTTGTCAATGCTTGTGGTGAGTGTAAAGAACTCAAAAAATTCCTCCGTACATGAATAGTATAAACTGAATACACCAGACTGGGTGCTTCAATGATAAACAAAATCAAGAAGTGAATAGAAGAATAAAATCAACCACTTATATGGTAATTCAAAAAGAGAAAAAGAACTATGGCACAATGAAACTTGTTCTTGTGTAGGTTACAAACTACTTAATTATCATAAAATTATATCGAGTCACGAAGTACGGAATAGAAAGTTCGTCGAAACTTTGTAGAAACCAGAAATGTCCAAATACATAATGAGCAAGAATAATCATAAAAAACCAAACGTGGCCACGACATGCTTTAACCTAAAATGTGATTAAACTGAATAGGGAGTTGACCGCAAATTGCCATCTTTACCGTAATAACCTGACTGATGTGAATGACTCGACTGACATAAATTTAATTTATCGAAACCTACACTGTTTCCTATTACCAAATTAATGAAAAGAAATCTTTTTGAATGAACGTGATGGGGACTGACAAACAAAGAAACGAGAAACCAGTATCTTAAACTACCTAAGTTCAAATAATAAAAAACTGTGGTACCAAAACGAGAATGGATGGAATGGCTTTCGAAAGTGTACACTTGAAAAATATTTGAAACGAGCACCCGAAATCAAATATTTGAACTCTGAACTGAAAAAAAGCAACACGGTATACGTGAGCTTAGTATCCTGATGGCTAACGATGTAAAAGAAGGATCTCTATTACACAAAAAAGGGTTGATCGGCTACTTTTACGAATAACCTCCGAAACAGGTTATCTCTATTTGACGTGGTATGTACAAATAAAAGAAATACGATACTTTGAACTGCGCCTACGGCATGACAGAGGTAACAGAAACAAAAAACTATTAACCACGAAATTTATTCATATCTAAACCATGATGTTGGGCACGGCGAGTACCAGAGTTCGCCGTCCGATATCTCAACCACCATGAATATATGAAATTTACAAAGGTATAGCCAACTATTTAAAACTGACAACTTTGACCGAAGAACAAAATGGAAAATACTGAGATGGTCGACGTAGAAAGCTAACCGGTTGTAATACATAACCTATAAGAATGTGCTTATATACTGGTTTACGTAAATGATCAACGACAACTTGATCGAGGGCGACCAGAAACTACATGGTCTGACTGTAATCCATGTGAACGAAACGATAAGGGAAAAACGGCTTATCTTAAAATTTACGTGACTTGGCGTCATAAAGGTTCTATCGGAGCGAAACTTCAGGACAGAGTACACTTGGGATTCCAATGTAATGTATGTAACCTAGATAGCATGTGGTTTTCAAATGACAAACTGAAGTTGCTCATATATAGTTTGAAATTTCCGTGACTACGTATACTAGATATACGAGTGTCGACTATCATATACATAGTTGATATAATTACATGGCGTGCAGTGCATAGATAATACTTACTAGTACAAACTAAAAGACTAATGTTACTTGGGTTTAAAGAATATTATAACTCTGCTAAGTGCGCTGGTAGATACAAAAAAAAATTTAATGGAAACAAAGTGGCAGCGTGTAACTGAGAGCAAGGATGTGGTAAGCCCATGCTTTGTAAAAACTCGTCTAACTTGATGTGTGAAAACAAATGGAAAATGTGAAAAAGTCATGAAAACAGCCGTAACTGTGACTGCCTACGTAAATGGTAGGGCATAGAGGTTACTGAGCCGTCACACGTGGCAACAATAATATGTATTAGAAATGCAAAAAAAAACTTTCGTAAATGGAAAAAGACGACAAAAAATAGTATAATGGTGGGCGAGACGCAGTACTTTTATGTACAACTAAACGTGTTGGTATATTGAAATCACTTATATAATGTTACTTTTAGTAAAGAAACAGGGGTCTACTTATTAAATAAATAGTTGATCAGCCTGCTACTTTGGAGCCCCACTGAAACTGGTTGTGGTCTTTCATTATGAGGAAGAATTAACATACTTACAGCGTAAGC
Organism: Dicyrtomina minuta; assembly: GCA_949802685.1. Lineage (NCBI taxonomy): Eukaryota > Metazoa > Arthropoda > Collembola > Symphypleona > Dicyrtomidae > Dicyrtomina > Dicyrtomina minuta. The sequence goes on from CATKUY010000320.1 coordinate 3,802, forward strand.
TGACGGCGCAGATAAAATACATGACCGCTGTGTAGGAAGAATATAATATACTCGGAATCTCTTTCACGTCAACGTATAGCAAAAGAAATAATGGTGAATGGGAAAATAAATTATTCGTTGACGTGCAAAAGAAATCTGCGCGAAGCAGTGGATGTGTGGGGTTAAAAAAGGCTGAGACTAAAGCTTTGAAAAAATGCGATGATATGGAAGAGAGGTAAAACCAATATTGTTACGGAGCTGTATATGCTGTCCAATTAACCCTAATACATAAACCTATGTAAGAACTATATATCTCTAAATCTATGCACGCATCCTGATATGGGTAAAGTACTATGCTAAAATTTGGTAATCTAAGAACTATACAAAAGTTAAGCGAAAAATTGGCTTATCTCTTTAAATTGGATGTGGTAAGAGATATAACTACTTTTGTTTTAATTTTATATAAGTTGATATTAATGCTAGTATAAGACTAAATACTAAAGTATGGAAGAATTATTCTCCCTATATACAAGTATACCAGTTAAATTATTGTGAGTATAGTAGTGTCGAAAATAATATACATGACCTGAATATACTTCAAAGAATCCATGGTGTTGAAGAAGGTGGGTGTAAGATGAAGCTGGGCGGGCTGAGTGGAAATGGCTGCAGTGAAGACTTGGACGAGATTTGAAGATTGAAGTAGTAAAAACCGGTTGACGTGGAAAAAAGATGGGGTGAGATGGGGCGTGCGATTAATCCATTGGAGACGGCAGAAAAAATGGCTGAAGGTGATGAGTATGATGAAGCAGAGTTGAATAAAGAAATTTAAATTTGCTGGATACGGGCCAAATGTAGTGTTGTAGGTCCAAAAGTTGAATTCCACATGAATTTGCTGGTGAAAAAATAAGAAAACAAAATGAATTAGACTATTTATGAATTTAATCCAAGATGGAATTGCGACGAATTTTCATCTGCATTGGACTGGATCGACGTGGTGGTTGGTGGTCAATGAGTTCGAGCGCTGGTATTGGGTATTCGTCCTCTGATTGTCCTAAGCAGTAGGCTACGTAATCCCAAGAAGAAGATGATGTTTGAGGTGGTGCGGTTGCTGTCGTAACAGGAGGTCCCGCGAATGGAAAATGGTCCAAGTAATTTAGAGAGCAATGTCCGTACAGTGAAGAAGCTTCGGATATTTCGGATAAAGATGATGATGATGAACAGGGTTGGAGGTCCGACGTATCAGTGGCTTGGTCCATCGTTGATTTTGGAGATGATGCAGTAGAAGTGGCGTGTATCGGAACCGGAAAGGAGTAAATTAAAATCAAATGAAAGAGACAGAATAGACGATAATAAAATTTCTTAAGGTACTCTTTAATCAGAGTTTGAGCACAATTAGATCGTTGGTTCCAGTACTTAATTTGATGAGAAAATTCTTTATTGTAATTGGTGAGATATAGATTCATTTCGTGAACAAGAAGGCCAATGAGAGTGGATTGATTAAGGGAAGATGATAGACGAGGTCGAATACGATGAAGACTTTCAGTGCATTTGTGCACGTAAGTAGAGGTTTGTGAAAAGTACTTACTCACCAGATGTGCCGGATTGGTAGAGGCAGAGATTGCTGATAAACGGTTAATATCGTTCAAATCTTCGATAATGGTGTAGATAATTTGAATAACTTGCGGATGAAAAGAATTATAAGTCTGAACTGAGTCCATTTTGTAAAAAAAGGGAACGAAAAATATGAATTTTGTAAGATGTTAGGGTTTCGTAATGTGAAGGCTGGATTTTTCTGGGGTGCTGCTGCTAAGGTTGAGTTAATTAGAGACGTGCTGATGTGGTTCGTTACCGATTGAGACCACCATTTTGATATTAGCGACTTCCTCGATTCCTCACCGTCTCTGAGGCAAGTTGGTAATTGAGTGAGTAGGAATAATATGAGAGCCTGGACTTTATTCTCGTGGAAGGGCTGGAGTAGAATGAGAGAGTGGGAATTGAATTTCCCCTCTCAATTTATGGTGAGAATAGTAGTCGTCCAGGTCTCCGTGAGGAATACGAAGGAGTGAGCCAAAACAGTGTGGACCATTGCTGAGTTGGTGCTGCTGGAGACGAACGTGGGATGAGGGTTGCGGGAACTACATGCTGTGGCTGTAGAAGGAACTGGATGCTAGGAGCTGAGACGGACGACAGTCTCAGTCTCATACTCAAACTAAAGGTTTTCCAAGCTTCACTATGGAGTGTTAAATGGTGTCCTTTCGCCTTTCGTGCTGTTTAGCTTCCCAACCCTTATAGTGTTTATGAATAAATGCACGAGTCGGGCAACTTCAGGAACTCCTCCGGAATTCCGAGGACAGAGCCATGGATGTTCAAATAAATGAGCAGAAGGATGCGGAGTTGTAATGTAAAAGTGTTGTATTCTTTTTATTCACTTATTATGTACTTGCTGTACGTTCTTAAGGAGTGGTACCGAGGATTGTATTTAAAAATGAGCTTTCTATGTTTCAAGGCTTGACTACTAACTGTATGTATTCTTGTTGGTAGTAAGTGGATGAGAAGAACCTCTCGGCTCTCCTCATCTTCTTACTTCAAGCTGGACGACCGTTGACTTTTTCCACTTTTTGTATCTCTTAGTATTCTCACTCTTATCTCTGTCTCTGTGTGTTGAACGCAGAGAGTCTCCGTACCTAATGATCCTGATCCCTGCTGTACATACAGCTTATATACCGTCAACATGACCCCGTTGACGCACTTCTGGTTTGAGTGCGTAACTATACGGGCTATAGTGATATATTATCGTATTTGTAAAATACGTATAATAGTAATATATTATTCTATAATATTCTAATATATGAAATTCCCAATCAGAAATATTCATTTGAGTTTTAAAGTAGTCCAACTATTTAATGACGATGACCAACTATGTGGCCATTGCGTAATTCACGACAAAATACTTTATTTATTTAAAAACATAATTTATTCCGTGAAGATGAATTTCAAGGATTGAAATTGGATGATAGAAGAGATTGAATAAATCATTGCTTATGAAAGGTTGTGTTTTTCCCCTTTCCTTCAAAAGCCTAAATTATCACTTGAGACGTCTTGGATATTTTTAGAGCTTTACCATACGGTTTCATATTTTCATCCGTATTACTTTTACTTTCATTTCCATTTGTGTTCACTCATATCATCGATATAAATTTCGCCTTCGTACCTACCTTCTGTTATATATCACTGAGTTAATGAGCAACTTTTGGTCTTTGACCCGTATCAGCACTAAACAGATGTCAAAGGGTGTATCTGTCTAATTTTATTACCCTTATAGATAGATATGCAGGTAGGAGGGGGGGGGGAAGAAGGTGAGGTAAAAACACCTAAATAGTAAAAATATTTGCATGACAAGTGTAACGACACACCAAATACCTATATACACTATATTTGGGAGGAAGATTCACAGTAGGCGCTGAAAAAAAGTTTTGCTGAAAACAATAATCTCTATGGAGCTTTCATAGCTAATACTTTGTTAAAATTCAAATTGTTTGTAAATCAGCAATATTAAAACAAAATTTAAAATAAAAGTAAAAATACACCTACTAGCAGGGTTCACTCCACAGCTACACTTTAACTTGCTGCACTTACAAGGGAACCTACCTTACTTGAAACTACAGAATGAAACGAAACTACCCGGAACGTATACTACTAATATGAGTGACCTCTGCTTGTATAGTCGTTTGACTGCAAAATTCGTTGTTCGGCCGCAATCGCGCGCGCAAATTCAAAAATATCGATTTTTTCGAATATCACCGCGCTCTAGCTCCCACAATTTATGTTGAAATTTCATAAAATTTGAAATACAACATCTTTATACGCTTATCTAAAAATAATTTCAGGATTTTTGAAAATTCGAAAATTTTAATTTTTTCTAAAAAATTAGTTCTAACTCTGGGCCTCAGAAATAAACATATTTTAAACTTTTTCGAAAAAAAATTAAAATTTTCGAATTTTCAAAAATCCTGAAATTACTTTTTAGATAAGCGTATAAAGATGTTGTATTTCAAATTTTATGAAATTTCGACATAAATTGTGGGAGCTAGAGCGCAGTGAAATTCGAAAAAATCGAGATTTTTGAATTTGCGCGCGCGATTGCGGCCGAACAACGAATTTTGCAGTCGAACGACTATACGAGCAGAGGTCACTCATATGGGTAGTATACGTTCCGGGTAGTTTCGTTTCATTCTGTAGTTTCAAGTAAGGTAGCTTCCCATGTTAGCTACTAATTTTGATTTACATTATTTTCATTGCATTTTCTTTTTGGACGTAAGTCCAAGTGTCTTGGTAACATTGAATAACGAAAACTAAATTCAAGCATATTTTTGATCGGGTTTTAGTCCTGACCTACGTTTTACCGCACTCAGCCACTACTGCTGATTTTTAATTTATTTTTATTCTATTTTTCTTATGGACCAAAGTAACCCTGCCTTGGTGGCTTGGAGATGTAATGCATGTCCTTGTACCAAGTCAGGGCCAGCCAGCAGTGCTCTGGAATGTGGGCAGTTGGAGGATGGGACTTGGTGGGGCGTTGGGGGAGTCGAACGGGGTGGGTGTGAGAGTCTAAAGTGTTTGGGTGCTGGTTGTATTTATCTGTGGTAGTTCCTAACTGAGACAGAGATTAATACAAGTCAGCTTAATAGTAGTGTACTACATGCCTGAACACTGTACATTCAATGTATAGGCTCAAGATTCATCTCGAAGTTCCTCTCTTCCTCGTCCATTACAGGCCGTCGCCACCTGTTCGCTCTCGTGAAGAGCATACAAGCTCTGCACGAAAATGTAATGCTCGACGTGCATAAAAGGAGAATTTAAAACTTGGAAAGGAAATGTAACTTGCGCAGCTTTTAGTGCACCGATTATACTGAGTTACGCATGATAAAGAACGCAATTTGGGTATTACGTACCTTTGAATACAAATTGCTATTTATAGATTTAAAATTTTAAAAGTTTATTTGTAAAAGCTGCGTATAGTTAATTTATCAATATGCATGTATTTTATTGCATTTAACTACCTTAGCATAATGTACTACTGCTATCACGTATCACAATACATTTCAAAACTTAATATTTGCTGGCTTGTCAAGCTATGCGTTATCATTATTTTCTTTAAACTATATACAAAAAGGACCCAATTGTTAATACAATGAATTGACTAACAAAAGCACATGATAAATACAAAGAATAGAAAACATAAAAGAAGCACAAACAGTAAGAATGATAGCGACTGCCCTCTTGTTGTGCCAAGTAACTTGAAAGTAGTACCAAGTGAATCTATTTAGTGGGTTGAGCCCTCACTCATTATCTCCTCCACATGATCTTTGAAACTACACAGTCGAAAAAACATAATTCGGGTGCCCAGATAGTGAGAGAGTCTTTCTTTGCTAGATATAACTGCGTCATTCAAACCTGATCTTCAAATGACCTTTTAGGCAGTAATAAATACTAGAGTTAATCACGTTTACCAAAATAACTAGCCTACTGCTGTTACTAGGCATTCATCAACCATAGAATAGAAGCAGTAAAAATATCATTCAGGTTCTCATTATGATTTAAGGTTTTTGAGTTCTTTAACTTAAATTAAAATACATTCGAATTTCGAAGCTTGAATTATTAGACGATTATCATTTTATTAAAATCGATAATACGTTATAAATCAAACGTAAGTGCGTCGGATGTGTGCTCTAAGAATATGTGCTAGCCAATAGAATTCAACATCCAAATTACACTCAAACCTTAAAAGTAAGTTTCATTAAACTGTTACTAATAGGTAATGCTATTTAATTTTGAAAATAACTTGAAAGTATGGAATTCATGGGCTAATGAGGTCTTCACATGAGTTTCTTGTTTCCAACTAATGATTTCCAATACAGAAATTTCATAAATTATTTTTGTTTCAGCTGTCAATTTTCCTCGAAGACAAACACTGAATACCATCGCACCTAGATGTGCCGATGTTCAATCAGGTAATGTATGCACTCTTGATTTAGGATTGCGTATTTAATTACTCATTTTAATACTGCAGCTAGTTTAAATGTTATTTTATTGTGAACCTTTACAAAACATCTACCAAAAAAGATTTACGAAATGCAGATGCAAAAGTAATAATGTCAATAAATCTCCTTAGCAAACATTTTCGTGGGCAATACCTATTGACCAAAGTGTACGTACTTTATTTTTTTGTGCAATTTGTATGTATTTGAACTTCAATATTCTACAATCCAAATCATAAATTATAAATTAAATCGTTGACTCAAAGCTCTGTAAAAATGTAGTCTGTATAGATATAAGGCCATTTCTGTAGAAGCAAAAACTTTTGTTAATGATTTTACAAATTTGGGGGTACGATAATCTAGAGTTTTTAATTCACTAAACGCTACTGAACTAAAAAATTTTCTATTAAAATTTAGTGTAACAGTTTTAACTTTTAATAATTTCAATATGTAATATGTACATAAATTAAAAATATATTAGCGCTACTTAAGAAAAAACATTTTTTTTCGTTTTCTGAAATATGTACCATGTTGTGAAATATCAACATCAATACAGTCATGATTATGTTCCAATATAAAATTAAATAATTATTACCTATTTAAAAAAAAACAACTAAGAATTTTTTGAAAAAGCTGAAACCTGATTGATGCACAGAAAACGCAAAAAACTTCTCTTATATTATTATTCAACCAGGGTGTGCGGAAAATTTAATACGACCTGATATTTACTTAGAAACTTTTAAAGCTCATCTAGATACAAAAACTAAATTAGGAACTGTCCTAAAATTGTTGTAATTTTACTTTCAGGTTGCTTCAATATTTTCTACTCATTCTAAATCAACCCTCATGCTTGCGTCAAGATGCGTCGGAATTTCCAGATCCTTTTTCCGAAGAACAATGCAGCGCCTACATCAATGAAATCAACTTATCGGCATCAGAAGAAACAATTCAGTTTATTGAAATTATGATTTATTGCAGAAGGGATTTAAATTACTGTTTATATATAGATATGAGTAATTTTTTGTTACTATTTATCAATCCTAGAGTAAAGCTTGTTGGTGTGTGTCAGCCTAAAGGGGTCGTTAATGTTGAAACTAACAGTGAGTCATACTACACAATTGGGGAAATGCAAAATAACTCACTTGTAGACTTTGATATTGAAAATTGTGTGTTAGCTAATTCAGAGACACCCAAAAACTTTCCCGAGGGCCAAAATGAGCCATTAGGTTTAGCTCTCACATACATTAGTGGAAGCAGCCGACAATACTACAGAGGCAAATTTTTCCCTTTTGTAATGCATTTTAGTAACGTTATGTACGAAACAACAATAACTTCTGAAATAGAAGATATAATTATGTCCCAAATTCAGGACTTTATTGTATTTGCCTCAACGACAGCAACTACATTTTGTGATTACTATCAACGGTTCTATACAGGAATACTATAGACAAAAACCCAACGTTAAATGATTGGAATGTACGTCGATCTAAAGACAAAAGTATAAGTAGATGCTTAGAATCCTTTTTACCTTTTTAAGCTGCAAATATGAAATTTTTTAACCCCACGCCTGGGAAACCGAATGCATGCTCAACTGCGTTAAGTTATAAATTTAAAGAATTTAGGTTTATTAATACTTTTCTAAAAGCAGTATTTACAAATAACAGTTCTGGCTGTTATAGTTTTAATTATGATAGCTCCAATACTTTTCGAAGACATTTATTTTCTTCAGCAAAACAGTATGCTGCAGAATTAGATATATCAGAATATAGGATAGTATCAAATTTATCAACAAATTCTACATATAATACAAGTACTTTAGATTTGCCTACCTATTTTAATAATGACACAATGGATTGCAAATGGGTTATTGAAAGAGAGGTTAACGATGATCCTGATGGTATAAATGTAGCATACTTACCTAATTTAAATGTAGCAGCATCACAATCTCGTTCAACTCGTCAGACGTGTGTTAAAGAAAGGTTTATTTACAATTACTTTTTAAACGAAGTCATCAGACCAAGAAAGTAGTAGTGTACCATCTAGACGGCGAAGGCACAAAGATCAGAAGGAGCTTTGTAAAACACAGTTTTCTGAATTGAACTCTATAACGCCTTTCTTAGGTAGCAATGAGTTCATTGAAATACGAAGAATATGTGGACTACGCGGATTTGTTAGAAACTCCAAGTATGTGTTAGACAAACATATTTTATTATTTATCGAAATTCTTGAAACGCCACAAATTGGGTTCATAGCAGATTTAGGTGGGATGCAATTACTTCCTAAACCCAACAAATACAGTTCAAATAAAATATATATTGGTACTTTAGGCAACAAACATTACAATAGTGAGACTTGGTTATTTCAAAACCGACACGATGTCCAATATTCATCACAGGATAGAAATAACGTATAACCAGACGGAACAGATTCAGTTGTTGTTGCAGTTTTGATATTTACAAAAGGTGCAACTAGGCCGCACAATACTTTTAAGTTACTCAAAGATGCTAGCACACAAACGTATTTGCCACTTTTATTAACTCAGGAAATGAAAACTTTAATCAAACTTTATGCTGTGGACATAATTGCGTATGCTGCAAATCCTAAGTATTCTAACTGTGAACTTATACACCAGTTGTCTGACCAGTTTTCAGAAACAAACTATATATTAAGGCATTGGAATCAAAGAGGAATTGCATCAAACGATTATTTAATTTGGAGATGTTGAACTGAAATAAAGTCGTTCTCGCCGAAATCGTTTAAAATTAGGATTTCTAGTCCTAATGCAGTAAACGATTGCGAAACGTCAGTTACATTTTTATAAGATAAAGATTTAGATAAAATTACACCAATAGTTCCGCCAGAATCCAATACAGATCTGCAAGATGCTCCTAGTTGATCATCAAGTAAGCTCCGGAATCCTATTTCAGCTGTATCTGCCGAAGATTACAACAATGCAGTTGAGGCAAAGAGAGCAAAATATGAATTTTCTATGATGCAAGTGTTGGAGCATACTACTGTTGAATTCAATTTAGAGAATTTGCCTGGACTTGATGAATATGTCCGAGATTGGAATGAAGATATGAAAAAAGAACCTCTTGGTTAATTTCCATGGGAATCACACAAATACTATGACGAGTCGTGGACACAACATGTACGCCGAGAGATGTCGGACACACTTGACCCTGAACTTATCAGCAGGCAAGACGTCGAAACGTGAATTCAATTGCTACCTGGCAGCAGTAACAACAATTGGAGGTATAATTGCAGATTTTGTTCCAAATGTTTTGACAATAACAACAGATTAGACAGGCGCGGAGTAATGAGAAGAAAGCCAATAATGGAGACTTGTTGCACTTTGGAAATTGGTCTAGGTGCTCTTGTAAAAAATTCTAAAAACATTCATGACCATTTGTTTTCTAAAATTTATTTTCAGGCAATTAAGTATTTACAAGAAAGACATATCAACATGTTTGAAGATGATAAAAATACTCCCAAAAAAGATAAATACGTTGTAACAGATAAACAGGACGAGTATTTTCGTTCTACAATAAACCTGTTCAGAATTGTATTTTTTAGAATAAAATACAACATTCCTTGCAATGTATATCCAAGTATAATTGACTTGTTCAAGTTTTTTGACGTAAATGTTGGACACAAGCATTACGATGAAAAAAACTGTGGAGTAATAACTCGTCACATTGGCGCGAAGATGCATAATCGTCTAGTGACGCATTTGGTTAAAAGCAAAAAACCATTTACGGTGCTTATTAATGCAGCCTCTGTTGGACCAAAGCACTATTTTTTACTATTTATGATTCGTACTTTATAAAATGCCGAACCAGTGACATACCTGTACCGATTGATAGAAATTGGAAGTAAGTCAACAGCACAAGGAACATGGGAAGCTATGGAACAAGCAATTGAAGCAGACGGGGCTGCATTTGTGTCGTTTTTTAAAGCAAATTCTGTTGGGCTTGCATCTGATGGAGCATCTGTGAACCTTGGCATTCGAAATTCAATAATGACTTGGTTCAAATCCTACCTTCACAACAAAATACCTGTTTTTCATTGCATAAGTCACAAAAACCAACTTATATACAGAAACGTGGTCACCAAAAAAATGAAAAGGCATTATATGTGCATAAACTAGAAGCCGTGTTAAACCAATTACATAGTTTCTACTCAATTAGAAGTTATAAAAGAAACGCTAATCTACTAGAATTTATATCGTCAATGAACACAGTTGCAAAAGAAAGTGAAGAAAGTATTCCCTAACCAATAAAATACTTTCAACTGAAGCAAAAATTAGAAGTTCGCTGGGGTACTTCGCAAGCAAAAGTTCTAGAAGCTTTTTTTCTAATGTACGAGTATGTGATGCAAGACCTTTGGAAAATAATTCGTAACAAAAAAGAATCACCAGCTTCAATTCAGAAAGCTTCAGAACTTGTAGAATATTTAGTCCATAGAACTTCTTTACGGTCAATGGCTTTACTTCATGATGTTACTTTCCTTTGAGCAAGTTCTTGTTGGATTCTCAAAAGCATGATAAAGTGGTTATTGGAGTTGCCAACTCTATAACTAAATTACGCCAAGGTTTACTAAATTTAAAAACTAACACTGGCAGTACTCATTTGCAATAATTCTTTAAGGACGTTTTTTGTGAATCACATCCACAAGGAACGTGTACAGACGCGCTATTTAAATCATCATGGAGAGTCCTTCACAAAGGAAACATTAGGTACAACGTAATGCATCCTAGCACGCCTAATTTTCAAGCCTTTGCAGATGAGTTGTTTAACGACTTGATTGCAGAGCTTGTGAAACAGTTTGATATAAGGTTGTACTCTGTGTATGATATTTTGGACCCGCAAAATATGCCTGTTCTACAAAATCCAGATATAAATGGGGTACCGCAAAATCAGTTAGAAATTCAGGAATATGGAGTTGCCGAATTTGTTTATTTTGCAGAAAGCTTTGGAATTAAACAGAGCCAGAATGATATGAAATTTTCGTGGAATAAGCTTGTTTCTTTTATTATTTGCTTGCCAATTTATGAAACAATTAAGAATGATGAACCGTTATTGTTTTGGAAAAAAATGCTATTGTTTTACCCACTTGAATGGGATGCAACTAATAAAAGAGTAGTTGAAGGTACGTTTTTGCTATCTGTGTCTACAGCTATTGTGGAAAGTACCTTTTCTATTGCTGAACATATAATTAGTGACAAGCCACGTGGTAATTTAGGGCCATACTCTATTGAGTCTATGCTTCGTGTAAGAGCCAATGCGCGCGTTCATTTATCTGAGTGGAACCCGGTTGAGTACGTAAAAAATTGGTTGACTTCTCATTTAAGAACAGACCATGAAACGCATGTAAATCCACGTGCAAAGTATGCAAAGGCTCCAGATGAGGATTCTTTACAGCAGTTTTAGCCGTCAAGCATTTTTAATGATGCTTAGAATTTTTACGTTTTAGTGGCATATATGAGTATGCAAACGTTGGACACAGCAATAAAAACCATGAAATTTGGCGTATTGTATACAAAACACATAATTGCACTTAACGTTTGCTTTCGAACATTACGTTAACCTAATCTTTTTTTCATACCCTTTCTAAAAAAATTTTTATTAGGTTTTTATTAGGCTAATTTAATAGTCTAAATATTTATTTATAATTGCTACGTAAAATTAAAATATGCTTAGACACAAAATTGTATAAAACTACATAAAAAGGAGACTTAACAGTAAGACTAGACAGTTTTAATCTTTGTTAGATTCATAATTTTAAATGACTTCTAATTTTATTAGTTAATGTATAGGGAAGATATATTTATATATATTTCAAAGTATATTACACTTAACCGGGCTGAAGTACATGTACATCAGGCCTTTAGATTTTAAAAGTAAATTCACCATACTTTGAGGTTTTCAAGAAACGATTGAAGTGATATTATGCGTTTTGATTTTAATATACTTGTAAGGCATTAAATGGATGTATTATAATTATATGTTGTCGATAGTGCTGTGTTTTAAATTTTGGTAAATATTGTACCTACATAGGTTGTATAAATCAAGTAGTTTAAATACCTCACACGCACACATTAACGTTGTTTATTCTCTGGATTTTAGGTTGTTCTAGCTGGTTAGGGCTGTCTAAAGTTTTATATGCATGCAATTCAATGAACATAGGCCTAGTTTGGACTTTGGACACCTTGCCTAGCTACCACAGCTTTGTATTCAGACGGTACACTATTTTTATCTGCAATAACTATTTGAATTTAAATATTAAATAATATATGTATTATATATAATTTAACATATATTAAATATATATAATAATAGGATAATAATAAATATATTAGTTATATATAAATATATTTAAAGTAAGATATATTAAATAATATGATATAAGGTCGTGCTAGCTGGTTAGGGCTGTCCAAAGTTTTATATCCACGCAATCAAACGAACACAGGCATGATTTGGACACCTTGCCCAGCTATCACAGCTTCGCATCCAGACGGTACACTATTTTTATCTGCAATAACTATTTTAATTCAAATATTACATAATCATGTATGCTACGACTACACACAATGTTATTACAACGTATGTCAACACATTATATAATGATAATTACTGTGTAGCTAAATACAGTACGTGACTAATTAGCATATTTATAAATGATTATAGTAAACTGATTGAATAAAAGGAAACCCTGTTTGCAGTAACAACGTATTTTTTTGTTCATAAAAGTTTTCTAGCATGTTTAGTATATAGAGCTATATCCATAATGTAGACCTTTGGATTTATCAATTCCCCGGTTTGCCAATCCAATTAAACAGATTCGCATTTTATTTGCGCCCATGTCGGTATTTGAATTCCTGCCTTGTCTGGTTAAGAGTGACTGCTGGCGGGTTGGAGCGGAATGAATGCGGAGCAGTTGCAGTCCTGAGAACGCTGTACCTGTTTCGTTCTACTCTGTCTTCCTTTCCTCGGTCAGCCGGAAAATACATTCTATGGTACCTGGTGTAAACCAGTATAAATATATCTCTCTCCAGGAGTACGTCAGTTTTTGGAAATTCGGAAAAGAGAGTATCTAAATAAAAATGTTGGAAAATTCCAATGTCATAAAATTTAAACAAATACTATTTATTTTGAACTACATTTTTTTTTGAATTTCCAAAAACCCAGAAATCACTTTTTAGATTTTGTTCTAGGGATAACAAAACTTTTATGTTTTTGAAAATCGAATAGGATTTGTACGAGCTACAGCGCGGCAAAGATTTAAGAAGAAATTAAAAAAATTAACTTTTTTAAAATTAAAGTTTTTTAAAATTCCGCGCGTAAAAGATTTTGAAAAAATCTTGTTAAAATATACATAGCATAGAAGAGGAAGGTGTAATTATAATTAGTATAATTATACATCTTTTACCTAAATTCTATTATCCGCATTCTATATAATTTGAACAGGATATTGTGCAATAATGGTGATCTCATATTATTGTGAATATTGAAGATCGACCATTCCATTGCAGTAATTATTACATTGGAAATTTAATATGTTGCATTCTACAGAGAGAAGTATGTAGAGACTTCCTCTCTAGTTTATTTATTAATTGGTTATAATAAGGAATAATGTACACGATGCATTCCACTGCAATGTCATCGTTCATTCCGGTTGCATAGTGAAGGATCTTCAATCCTACTATTGCATTAGATGTTTTTTGCCACTCAGCTCATTATGATGTGAGTAGGCCACCACATCCTTCTGTTTCACAGGATGCAGTCATTGCCACAGTGCAATGATGCACATTGCTTTATAATTAGAATTATTTGTAATTCGGAAATTATCATGTATAAGCATACAGCTCAGCATGAGCTCATAATTTGGAATATATTATTGGATTAATATTCTTTTACAGAAGGAAACTACAATTTCACACATACTCAAGGATGTTGAAATTGACATCATTCGATCAACAATTATATTATTTATATTGTACAAATTACGTTGTTAAAGTTGAAGTCAAAGAACCAGTATTAAATAAATTAACAGTTGTCTTAGAAAACTCATCTGAGTAGCAGTTGAATCTTATCTCCTCTCTAGTCCTTAGACTATAGGGCACTTTATTATTCATCCTTTCTATGGCACTGCCACCACACATTAATATCTTATTATTATAAGTATATTATATTAAATCTATCTTCGTTCGCATATAAGGGTGAAAGCACATTCAATTCTGAATAGAATACATCTTACAATACACCTGTATATTGAAAACGGACAATCTGCAATCAGCATGAAAAAACCATGTTTCGCCATTAAAGCAATGGAAAAAATTTTCATATATAATTTTGTTTCACGCAAACGGTCATATCAATTTCTCCCAAATTTTGCGCTGAAGTTCATTTATATGTATCTAGTTTCAACAAAAATTGTGAAGAATTTTGATAAGTTTTAAATAACTAGCCCCAACATATAATTTTGCCGATATTCATGGAGATTTTTCCTATGTGCGCTGCCCCCACACCTCCATAAGCCCTCTTCCCATCACACGCCCTCTAGTCGCCTCCCCCCCTCCCCTCCACTCCCAACCTCAGCTACGAGACCACACAGCAGGATCCCTTACCGTGCGAGCTTGGCATTAGGGAATCTCACTACAGCATGCAAGCATGTGTATTCGACCTTCGAAACCCCTATCTCTTGTACATCTGCGAGACTACGAAGTCCAACTTTCCATATACGGAAGTACGTGTCATGTTGTTAAAAAAGAGCTGAAATATTTTTTAAAATTGCATGATTTACAAATGACGTCATTTATGGAGCCTCCCCTACTATCAATAGGACATATACAAATGTACGTGGCAAGCAGTTAAAAAAAAGATTTGAAAGCATCTAAGTGTTAAAGATGGGAATACTAAAAACTATGATTTTTGAAAGACGTCATTATGGAGGATCCCTGAATATCAATAACACATATTAGTAAGTCCGTGACATCTAGTTAAAATAGGTTGGAACAAATTTTAAAATAGGACTGGGGGTAGTAAAAACAATTGTATTTGAAGAACGTCATTATGGATGATCCCTGAATATCTATAACATGTAAGTCCATGACATGTAGGTAAAATAGGTTAGAAAAAAATTTAAAGTTGAAACTGGGGGCACTAAAAACTATGATATTTGAAGGACGTCATCACGGGCTATCCCTGAGGATCTATAACACTAAATGACGTCATTATGGACCATCCCTGAATATCTATAACCTATAATCCGAATATTTATAACGTATTCCCTGCGTGTTTGTAGCACGACTACTATCCTGTAGCAGACCACAGGAATATCTTCCCTGAATATGTATAACCTACATAGGTATGTTTATTCATGAGAAGTAATTCAAATAGGTTAGGGAAAATTTTAAAATTGGAAATAGGGGTATGAACGGCGATATACGTTTATACCGTATTCAATAGCAGAATAATACTATTACTATATGCACTATATAAACACTACAAACATAATGTAATACACAAAAATATTATATTTTTAATGTATTGTCATTCATTCCTCATGATAATAATAAAATAATAAATTTGAGGTTGCCCCGATTTAACCGCAGTTCTTACAGGGTGCCCGACCTCGAATTCACTTCTTGCACTGTGCCATCACACAGGTTTTGTCTTTCCAACATTAGTCGGGCCTACTTCTATGGCGAACTTCATTTTACATTGACGTTCAGAGCCGCCGAGCCCTTCACTGCCTTGTGGACAAGGAAAACCCAGTGGGAAAACTTGCCACCGCCGCTGGTCTCGATCGCCAAGACCTGAAGCGAGCATTCGCTTAAACAGCAGATTTATAGACACCAGTGCAGTAAGCACTGAGCTACGCGGGCTCGCTTCTTTCCTCATGACGAATACTTCTAAGATACGGAGAAAAAGATTGGAAAATAATTCGATCACATCATTTCTATCCAACGTGGACATACGTGGACATGAAGTGACCTCAATCTATAAATGAATTTACTTCCTCTACTGCCTAATGTCTAAGAATATTAAATTTACTTACTCATAAATTCAATTATTTTTCTTCACGACACTAATACTATTATTATTTCATTTTCTCGCCATATTCTATTATACTCAGAAATATTGGCAAATAATAAATTATGTCGCACACAGAATAAAACACTGACACTTGTTCAATATCTTTTGATCAGCAACCATCAAAAGCTCGTCTAAATTCACGGACTCCCAAATCTTTTATTTCTACATCATAAAAGTTTACCTACTACATACTGACATTTACTCATTCTATATTATTAAGGAAATTCTCAGCGTATTTTACTTCAAAGAAAGTAGATATCATTTCAGGGTACTTAAATTTTTGATATTTGAAGGACGTCATCAGGGACGATCCCAGATTATCTGTAACTTATTTTCTGCGTACCTGACTGAGTCTCATGTAGCAGACCACAGACCATTGAAAACTGTAGCTGTGATTAGTTAGGTCTGTACTATAAGCTATACTTGCATTCGTGTCGTAGTTCTTTAAAATTATGTATGTACGTGTACGTTCTCAGTTGTTTACACGTACCTTATAGTTTTTCAAAAGCTAACTTTTTTGAGCTTTGACATGGGTCCATTTAACTGTGAATTGTGGAGCAATGGTCAGTCCGATTGAGGTGAAAAAACAATACAGACCTGCCCAACATTAGTCAGTCTTTTCTTTTACATTTGAATTTAAAAACTACAGATACTTAACAATTAATAAAATAATGTTTATATTTGCAGAATTCATATATTGCACTAAATAAATACAAAAACATCCGGCGCATCGCGCCGGATTTGTCGACCGGGGGCGGGCCCGAAGTACATGCTGAGCTTTAAAAAAGGCGCAAAACAATTTCGGTTACGCTAAAAGACGATGTAAGATTTATGGAAGCTCCCCTATCATCAAAAAGCCATATAAGAATGTGCGTAGCATGTAGGTAAATATAGCTGAATAATTTTGACAAATAGCACCATTCACAAATGACGTCATTTATAGAGGCTCTTCTACCATCAATAAGCCATATATTGACGTACGTGGCATGTGGTTAAATATAGTTGGAAAATTTTTGAGAATTGCCTTATTTACAAAAACGTCAATTATAGAGCCTCCTCTACCACCAATAAGCCATATACGAATTACGAATGTACGTTGCAAGCAGTTAAAGAAAGCGTTGGAAAAAACAATAATGTTATAAATAGAGGTAGGGTAAGAGCGCCTAATTGTGGCCGGGTTCATAAAAGTTAAACTTTAAAAAATCATAACTTGTGAACCAGAGTTTGCAGAGCAAAACCTTATGAAAAGAATTGTTGGCTGAATTTTGCGTAGTAAGAGTAAAAATAATCGTGAATGCAAATTATAGTACTTTTAAGATACAATAAGATATATTCAACAATTCAGGATTTTTGAAAAATCGCTAAAGTGCCCTAATTGTGGCCGGGTGAGTCCTAGTTGTGGCCACTCTGGAATTTCTATATTTCAATTCAATTCAAGCACCCAATATGTTGATGCAGTAGTAACTGATCATTTTCAAAGAAACTGGCACAACTGCATTCATGGGGAGCAACAAACATATCTGCTTTTTTCATGCTTGAGCTGCTGATCATCTGGAGATTATTGCAACATTCTCAGTTACCAAATTTTTACATCCTTGTAACGTTCTAGCTAACACCCACACCCACACTATAAATTTGATTTTTTAATGCGTCAAATTTACGAGATTCCTTCATACACAATCCTAGATTCGGTAAATGTCATTATTTGAATTATGGGGAGTTTATCAATTTGCTACAATGCTTAACAACTTATGATGAATTAACCCGTCGAAAAATATCTCAAATTACCGGAAATCGCTGGGGAAAGATGAGAATCCAATCGAAATAATGTTTTGTTTCTTTTTTATCCTAATCTTAATGTTCGATGGGAGAAACTGTGGAATTTATCAAGTTTAGACTCGGCCACATTTAGGCATCTGTAGTGGCTTGAATGATGAAAAATGGGGATTTCAATTTTTCATATTTGTCTGCTATCTCTTAAAATGAAATTTTAATCTAATGGCGTAGATAACTTACTTTTATTAGTTAATCATTACTCATGAAAAGTTGCAACTGAAAAGCTACTGTCGTAGATTCGAATTAAATTTAAACTGGGCTACTTTAAATACGAAAAAAACACTAATTTGATTTTGGCGTCTTAAAGAGTGTAATTAGTGCACACCAGTACCTTTCTGTGCCTTGGGATTAATTGTCTATGTTGTTACATGCGAGTCAAATATAGCAGGTGGCCACAATTAGGGCATGGCCACCATTAGGCACTCTTACCCTACTAAAAACTGTGATATTTGATATTCTGGATGATCCCTAAATATTTATACCCTATACAAGTATGTCCATGAGACGCTGTTGAAATATGTTGGAAACAATTTTAAAATTAGGAATGGGAGTACTTACGAGCAATACCCCCTAACAGTACCTCACAGAATTTCATGAAATATTTTTTTTTGGAACGGGTATCCCTGAAGTACTTATGTGACGTAAAAACTTGATGCGCCAAAAAAGTTTTTCGGTCGCAATCAAGCGCGCAAATTCAAAAATATCGATTTTTTAAAAATTTCACTGCGCTCTAGCACCCACAATTCTTGTTCGAATTTTATAATATTTGACATACAGCATCTTCACATGTTTATCTAAAAAGTAATTTCAGGATTTTTTGAAATTCGAAAATTTTTACTTTTTTCGAAAAAAATAGTTTAAACTCTCGGCTATAGTTTCTGATTTTTTCAAAAAAAAGTAAAAATTTTCGAATTTCAAAAAATCCTGAAATTACTTTTTAGATAAACATGTGAAGATGCTGTATGTCAAATATTATGAAATTCGAACAAGAATTGTGGGTGCTAGAGCGCGGTGAAATTTTTAAAAAATCGATATTTTTGAATTTGCGCGCTTGATTGCGACCGAAAAACTTTTTTGGCGCATCAAGTTTTTACGTCACATAAGTACTTTAGGGATACCCGTTCCAAAAAAAAATATTTCATGAAATTCTGTGAGGTACTGTTAGGGAGTATTGCTCGTTAGAACTATAAAATGTGAAGGACGTCATTATAGACGATCCATGAATATTTGTATACTATATAGTTATATATAACATATACTTAAAATAGGTTGAAAAAAATTAAAGTTAGGAATAGGGGTACTTAAAACTATAAAATGTGAAGGACGTCATTATAGGCGATCTCTGAATATCTATGCCCCAATATCTATATACTATATAGGAATATTTATAACATGTAGTTATAATAGTTTGGAAAAAATTTAAAAGCTGGAAATGGGGACTTAAAACTATGAAATCTGAAGGACGTCGTTATGGACGATCCCTGAATATCTATATATTATATATGGGTATATATGACATGTAGTTAAAACAGGTTTGAAAACAGTTTGAAATCATTTACAGACTATCATTAAGTTTGTATATATGTGCGTCTGTTGGTTCGTAAAGCTATAGCATTGGTAAATTTATTTTGTTTAAATAAATAAAACTTTACAAGCAGGGGCCAGGCGCCATCAAAATTCACCAACATTTTGGACCTACTTTCCCGCCTTGTCATGTTCGTAGCGATTGCGTGAATGACTATCAATAACATAGGGTGTCTTGTTTTCTCAAAGTAGTCCACCCTGAATTTTAGTGACGCCATTTGTGTTTCGCCCCTATCAGCCAACTATACCTATACTACACGTAGGACCTGTAGTCTGTGTGAATGCCAAATGCCCATAGATTTTTTCAGGAGCGGGAGCGTTTAAACAAAACAGTACCGACAATTCAAAATAAAAGTACCTAAGTATATTTGCACTTGCACGTAGCATGTAATGCAAGGAGCATTCAGGGCAGACACAAACTGGGTTTTTGTACGTGTATGCTTTTGAGTAAAAAATGTTTTGATTGTTGGTCCATTTGACTGCTAATTGCAAAAAAGTTACTAAATAGATTGTTCCCAAAAACTATACAGCACATCTTCATCGCATTTGTGATTTTTTAGAAGTTGTTAGATTATTGTTAGTTTAAAATTGCGACCTGTAGCGTGAACCAAAGAAACGGAGGACAGACAGACAGACAAACAGACACAACCATTTCATTAGATGCAACTAAACCTCAGCATCTAAAAAGGAGCTATATACTTGCTTTACTTGAAGGTACAAGATAGTTAAAATTTAAGTCCTAATGCCGCTTTATATCATTTATCTATAAAAATTAAGTGTAAACTCGATTTTTTATGCAGCTGACCTACATTTTTCACACAATGCACGATCAAATCTGCAGTTTGTACAATTATATTAAGCTGCGGGTTTGACGGAAGCTCTGGAAAAAGTAATTTTAAACAAAAGTACAGTGATAACGCTAACATGGGAACCTACCTTACTTGAAACTACAGAATGAAACGAAACTACCCGGAACGTATACTACCCGTATAAGTGACCTCTGCTTGTATGGTCGTTCGACTGCAAAATTCGTTGTTTGGCCGCAATCGCGCGCGCAAATTCAAAAAAATCGATTTTTTCGAATTTCACCGCGCTCTAGCTCCCACAATTTTCGTCCAAATTTCATAAAATTTGAAATACGACATCTTTATACGCTTATCTAAAACGTTATTTCAGGATTTTTGAAAATTCGAAAATTTTAATTTTTTGAAAAAAATTGTTCTAACTCTGGGCCTTAGAAATAAACATATTTTTAACTTTTTCGAAAAAAATTAAAATTTTCGAATTTTCAAAAATCCTGAAATAACGTTTTAGATAAGCGTATAAAGATGTTGTATTTCCAATTTTATGAAAATTTGACAAAAATTGTGGGAGCTAGAGCGCGGTGAAATTCGAAAAAATCTATAGTTTTGAATTTGCGCGCGCGATTGCGGCCGAACAAAGAATTTTGCAGTCGAACGACCATACAAGCAGAGGTCACTCATACGGGTAGTATACGTTCCGGGTAGTTTCGTTTCATTCTGTAGTTTCAAGTAAGGTAGGTTCCCTTGTAAGTCAATGATTCTTCAATCTGTGCTACAACATTAGTTCCTCTGAGATTGCAGAATTTGTCAGGCTTCATTTATTGAAACAATTTGCGGCCGCACTTAGTGCGGTTTTGTCGCTTTTTAAAGATTCTGTTTGCAAAGGAAACGCAGTAATTGATTAAAGATGAGAAGCAGTCTTTAGACGAGCAAATAATGAAACTTGCAGATGTGACCATTAAGTTTGACGATTCTAATTTAATAACTAAAGCTTCAATTCTACATTTCTATGATTGACGGTAAGGTGTTTTTTGTAATCACTGGCACAAAATCATCTCAGTCGTGTCCCATATGCGGCTGCTCACCCAACGACTTCAACATAAAAAAAACTTAGACTCTGCAAATTTTACAGCTAAGCCTGAGAATTAGGCCTATGGAATATCCCCCTTACACGCATATATACAGTGTATAGAGTGAATGTTACACGTTTTGTATAAATTTGGGACAAATAAATGGCAAACTAGAGGCGAAAAAGATAAATAAAGTGTCAAAACTTAAAAAAAGCTTATTTAACAAACTCTCTTGGACAAAATGGGTTCGAGAGTTAGGTTAGAGACCGGCTAATAGATCTAGAAGATGGTTGCACTTCTTTTTAACATGGCTATAGGTTTGTTAGTATTTTTAGATTTTTATTATTGTATTGAACTGGACGTTGAATATTTAGTGCATGAAATTATAAAATATCTGTTAAGGTTTTGAACTTTAACTTTGTATAAAATACTCGGAAAAAGTTAGGTAACCAGTAGACCTGTTCGGATTGTGCTGATAACGCCCACGTTAGGTGTGGGGGCCCAATTAACTCAGTGGTATGAACGAGGTTTGAAGAAACTAGTGAATACGCTTCGCTGGGGCAAACTGTACTTAACGGACACCGCAGATAATGGGGATGCAACTAGGATAATGAAACGGACTCTGGACTCTTTCAGTAGACGTCTTTTTCTTATTCAGACTCAGATTCACCATTGTATTTTATTCACTCTAATTCCCATTGAATTAAACTCGGTTAACAAAGATAATTGATAATTTTGTATAATTTATGAATTGGTGTTTTGTCTCAGACAAAGACTACCGCATTCTTACAATTGTCAAATTTATATATTTTAAGTAAAACATCTCATGTGATTTTTACAACATCCTTAAACTAATGGTTCTACCCAGACACATTAATTTAATATCTTTTGGTACTTTACGAATGGTCCTAATGATTAATCTAATTAGAGAATTTCGTGATTTCCACATTTGTTTAATTCTTATAAAGAATTAAAGGAATAAAGAGTTTTGTCGCAGTAATTAAATAAGAATAATACTGCTACTGTTTACGTCTATTGACATTGATAATGTAAATAGAAACTTCAACTTGAATGCTTGTCTCATAATGCAGACACAGCGGTCAGACGTAAACATTAGTCATCATACATACTCCGCATGTATTATGTTGATGCATCACTCAGCTGAGCACGCTTCAGCACATTCTTGTTTACTTAATGCGACGCGAGCTAGACTCATAAAATTATATTATTATAATATTACTCATGCATCTCTCATTCCCAGACGAATGATACATAAAATATAATTCTTTCTTAATCTCTACGAAGTTACACACGTTACACGTACAATACTTCAACATATGAAGAATACCTGTTACTACCTGTAACTACCTGTATGACTAAATATGTGTGAATATTGTATGTCGTAATACCCTCCTAATTAACTTTTAATACAACTACAAGGAGTATAAAAAGGTAATTGCCATTTTATTCCGTCTTAAAAATACATTTTGTACATCAAAAAAAAAATAAAGAAAGAAAATAAACTTTAAAGATTTAATAATCCTCATCATCAGACATTTTCACATTCTTAAATACAGGAAATTTTGCGAGAGGTGTTGACGTTGATGTTGATGTTGGTGTGGATGTTGGTGGTCCCTAGATCTGTATGAGTACAGGTGCATTCGCCTTTGTTTCATCCCTTTTAAAACGGTCCATCTCTGCCAGGAACGTATCTCTCGTGAGTATAGAGTTGTCATCCAGTGCTCCGCTCCTATCCAAATGCATAGTGCTGTGGCATCGGGTTGTCAAATTCTCGTAAATACTCTCCGTCCTTCTGCTCCTCGGCGGGGGTATTGGTCTTTCTCCGTATAGATTCTGCAGCTCCATTTTTGCAACGTCTAGATTCTGCTTACTATGTACTCCCAGTACATGAGTGCAATTGTCATTTCTCCAACTTCGCTTTCAAAATGCGGCTGTGAGTTTCCACTTGAAATAAAACACGGTCATAGCCATACATATTGAAATGAATACAATAAGTATCAGGTACATATACCACGGAATCGAGGTGTCAATTTTCCATGACGATATGTCTATACTGTTGTCTTCTTCAGTAAACGTCTCGTTCAACTTGCTGAGGTTTATCTCCAAGTTCATATGGTAGTTAAGTTGATCCACCAGCATGGGGTCCTCACGTTGACTAAATATAAGTTCTAGTACTTCACCCTTATACGTTTCATTGTTTATTGTAAACGTGGTGGTAATCGGTAGTAGGAAGATTCCATCTGGGCAAGGGGTGGTTCTCTTGCTTCCCACAGTTATCTGCATACGTGGACAATAGATATGAAAATATCTATTATAAGCCTTCACTTGAACTGCCTCCACGTCATCGTTTTCTGCACTATCCCGACAGTGCTGGAGAGTAAAATGTTGATTAGCTCCTCCAAACGAATTCTTGGGCTTGCATCTCAGTCTGTTTATTGCTGCGACTCGGTCCATGAAGTTCCAGTCCAGTCCAGTGTCATAGATGCAGTCCTCTGCTCTTGATAACAGTGCGTTCTTCGGTCCAGTGTACTCCAAATCACACGTCCGGTTTCCGGTCTTCATAATCAGCCTAAAAGGATCTGCCTCGACCAATGTCAAATTAGGGTTCACAAGTAGTACAATGAATTTTACCAACAAGTTGTCCATTTGTGCATTACTTTGACAGGATCGAAATTCAGCCAAATTCAGCGGGCAAAGTTCTCCACAGAGTAGCGTAAAATTCAAGAAATCGAATAGTTCTTCATCCATGTGTCCTCTGCTCCATAGCCGTTTTGTGTGTCGGATAATCTCTCCACTCATCGTAAGTCTTGACACTAGGTATGCGATGTCAAACTCTAGTGATTGGATCTCATCAGGTAAGCGATTAGTCGCACTCGCTATTTTGTTCACCTGAGTGGTAATTTTGTCGATGTGGTCCTGAAAGATTTGAAAGTTCTTCGTATCCTTCCGTATTTTCTTGTCCAGGTTATTGAAATGTGTGGCCAGCTCCTTGGTGTGCTGCCTGTTCATCTTGGATTGATGTTCCGCCTGGTACGACATCCCAAGTCCAGCGCTCGTAAATACTGCCAATGCTGTCATCACGACGTTAATAAATACGGATCTCTTCTTCCTGGATGGTGTCATTGTTGTTTGATCCTGGGAATTCGTCTAATCTTTCCATTGTGCTTCTTAGTGGTGGTGGTTACATCCCTCCTGTTGTGCTCTCCAGAGCCAGCTCCAGAAAGTGCTCCAGGGTATTTTTCACGTACATTCCAAAGTGCTCGTCTGCTCGGCTCATGGGTAGTGGAGATCGCAGATAACATCTTTTGCTTCTTAGCTCTACCTCCCTCCTGGGCGGTATATGTACGTTCATACGATGTGCGCTCTTTTCCTCCTACTCCCTCCTCACTTCGTGCAGAGTGTAGAATAGGAATTCTTTTTTCCTCCATCGTCCATCCCTCCTGAGTGTTGTGAACTCCAGCCAGAGAAGATGATGAGTTTTTCGTCGTAACTTCGATCAGGTCATCAAGATTAAAAATTGCTTCACTTCCTTCATCTCGGTTTATTTCTTCTTCCAGAGTAAAAGAATTAGCAATTTCCATAATGTCCAGATTATATTGGTGCTCGGCTTATTCCATTGGCTTGATATTTTCGGCCAGCTTCTGTTCTTCCTCCTGGATCATGGCCTCCAGTTTGTGGATTCTGTTGTAGAAGTCTGCGTGTTCAGGAACTGCCGGAGTAATTACCACAATTTTCTGGGGTTTCCAAATTAGTCTGGTTTTGATTGAATATCTCCATCCATTCCTTTTTGGGTTTCTTGAAGTCCAACTTCTTTTTCCAAGGTGTCCCTCTCCTTAGAGTAGTGCTGCTGCTACAGTACCAACAGTTAACGTAGTTAGTACTTTCATGGGAACATAAATCGAAACTTAACAGGTGGTGTAGATGTGTCTCGTCCGTCTGCTTCGGTTTCCTTCGCCATTGAAGTTGTCCGTGTTTGGGTCGACGGTAGAATTCCAGATCTGGGTATTTTGCCTCCATCCTCTGCATTTCTTTATCTACTGGTGGAGTGGCCTTCGCTGGATGTGACGGATCCAAGTGCTGGTTCGCCTTGATCTTGTTGTAAATTTCCAGAGCATTTTCTCCATCAAGTTGGACGTTGACCATATACACCTGGTATTCAGTTTCCTTCTTAAGTTCTTCCTTTCCTTCAGGTACTGGTAGTGTAGAAATTTCTATTTTATTTTCGTCTTCCGATTGGCTATTTTCTACCGGGCGAGCCAGGAAGGCTTTGTAGATGAATGGTTTAGACTCTGGCTTCCCCCAAAGTGTATTTAGTTCTCGTAGTTGCTGATCAGTTTTGTGCACTGGCGGCAAATTTACCCATGTCAAATATGCACTGTTTTCCAGGCCGTATTCTTCCGTGTAAAGGTATAGTTCATGTGAAAAGTGATCACGTACTTTCCAATCCATACCTGTTGTGAGGATAGTACAAGCTTGGCTGTATTTTTTATCCTCGGGGTCATCTGCGTCGTCCTCGGATTCATACGGGGTTGATACGTATTCGTCGTTTTTCATGCGCTCCCAATCTCTCAGGGGTCTTCGCAAGGCCAATGGCATGGTCATTTAAGTTTTCTGGGATCCGGTGATGATTCCATATTTCTTCATATTCTCTTGAAGAATTGTAGAGTACTGTTGCCTGGGGTGAAAATCCAATTGGCTTAACAGGAATGTCCTTGTTTTCTATTCCATATCCACATCTACCTTGTCCAGTAGTTTCTTCTTGTGAAATTCCATCCTAGCTGCCAACTTTAAGGAGTCTTCAACCACGGTTGTCGTGTCACTTGGTTGATTTTGCCGTTCTTGAGCTTGAATTCTCCGCTCTTCTCTCCGGATTCTTTTATCTTGAAGATCCTTTCTCAGTATCTCGGGGAATTCTTCTGGTAACGAGGAGCAATCTTCCGCAGAGTCTGAATCGGAGGTAGAATCATTTCTTCGAGCCTGTAGCCTTGCTTCTATAGCCCGCCAGCGAATTTGTCGTTTCCGATGTCCTTCTGGGTCGAACTGGAGGGCGTGTTCTTTTATTGCTTGTTCTACTTTTTGTTTTCGGAGTTTCTCCTTCCGGGCTTCCTGCCATATGTCGGCATGTGCCTTCCGCTCCTGTTGGTTTCTTATCCTGAGTTCTTCGATGTGTTGATCCTCGTCCGTACTCTCCAAGAGGTGTCTGAATAAGCCCAGGAAGTTTTCCATGTCTTGGTCTCCACAGGCTTCCATATTCCTTTGTGATTTTAGATCCCTGTCCATTTTTTCTTGGAGATCTTTTGCCTTAAGTTTCCAGTATTCCGAGAGGGCTTCCGGGACTACCAGACCTCCTTGTTGATCACGGGTGGGTTCTGGTATTGTCTTCAGCGTATCCATCCTCTGGTCTAGTGTAGAATGCCTGGTGTTTGAGTCAGCTGAAGTTCCCTGCGTTGAAGTTTTACTTCCGTCTTCAGGGATCGTCTTCAGTCTAGTCTGTTGAGCGTCTGGATAGGTCCTAGTGTTTTCGTCCGTATCTGAAGAATCCGATTCTTCTGGTGTTGTGACATTTTTCCGTGCCTTAGCAGTTTGGATGAAGGATGATGTTGATACTAGTGGAGTATAGGGGTTGATGGAAGCTGCTGCTTGACGAGCTCTTTCTGCTCTCATGGCCAGTACTCTGTTCCATTCTGCCCTTGTAATCCTCTGCCTCACCATACCTGGTGGTAAAATCGGTCGAATCGGCTGCTCCACTGGTACCTCCTCTTCTTCAGAGTCCGAGTCGGAGTCCGAGTCCGATATCCATCCAATCGGTACTTGTTCTTTCTCTACCTCATTTGGTCTGAGAAGATAGGCTGTCTGTTGTTCCTCTTCTTCATCTGATGGTGGGTCAGAGTCATAACCCGATTGCTCATCTTGTCCCTCCTCAATTTGTGAGTTGAACTCCCAGTCGGATGACGAGTCTGTTGAGGGTATCCCTGCTATGTTGGCGTAATTCGTTTCTCGAGTGGTGCGGTTGTGTGGGTCTTCGCTCTCTTCACTCTGGTTCCTCCGGTAGGCGGTGCCTAGGTGCACACTGGTCTTCCATCGGGCATCTGTGGGCGTAGCGAATTGTGCTACTGCGTCCTCAAGGCTGTCATCTAGAGCAGCCAGGTTTGCCGAGGGGGCGGTCCTCCGACTTCCCTCCCGTCTCTCTTCGCGGTCCTCCTGTTGGGGGCGAGTGCGGTGGGGCGAGTCCCTTCTCCACTCGCCACGGCTCCTTGGGGCGTTGTCTCGGCGGTCGTCCCTGTCCCGAGTGTCTCTTCCAGTATCGGAGCTCTCACGCCTTAATCGTGTGTTACGTCTGCTACCTCTACCGCGTCCTCTTTGGCTTGAGCTGGACCGGGATCTGTGGCGTGTCCCATCCGGAGGCGGGATGCCCTCCAGATAGTAGTAGCAATCACGTTTCATGTGACCCCAAATTTTACAATGATCACACGTACCTTCAAATTTCTGCGCCTTATGGGAGGGTCTTGGCACCTCCGGCGGTGGGGAGTTCTCCTTGTAACTCCGACGATGACGTACTACTTCTTCCTCTTTGTCGTCATCCCGATCGAATCGTCTGCGTCCATTTCTTTGGCGGCGTTCACGGGATCTTCCTCGTCCGCTTCCTCCAGTCTGTCCTCGCGAGTCCTCTTGAGCAAGGAATACCTGGGGCGGTTTGTAGGGCGTTCTTCCGATGGCTTTCTCTCGGTCTTTATCAGTCGCCTTAAGTAACTCCAACAAAGTAGTAGGTGTCTTTACCTGGGCTACTTTTCATGTCTGCAAGAAACCGATGTATTCCTCGAATTCGGCTAACTTCTCGATGGTGAGTCCAATTACTGTGCTTTCTCCCATGGCTTCTCCCGCCCGGGCAAGGTGGTTGTTTACGGACATCAAGTTGACCATGTACTTGTATCCCTCTCCCGCTTTCATCTTCAGCGAGAAGAATTTTCCTTGGAGCACATGCACATCCTCTTCTTTCTTTATGGCGTACATTTTCTTCAGCTTATCGAAGAGATCCTTGGCCTTCTGGAATGAGCGAACCCTCGTAGCAATGTCCGGATGCAGTCCCCCTAGTATTGTTAGGCGGGTGCAGGAATTCGCGGCATCCCAGTTCTGGATCGATAACAGCTCATCCGCTGAGACTTTTGCTGGGTTGGCAGGCTCGGGCCGAGCCCACGTTCCGTCCAGTATTACTCCCAGATGCTGCATCTGGAGGGACATCTTCATCTCTTTAGCCCAGGCCGTATAGTCGGTAGACCTCTCCAGGGGTGGAAAGTCTATGACGGGGCGATTGTATACCATGGCTGTCGACATCTCAGCTTCCTTCTGCTGGTGGAGGGCGATGGTGTTCTCTGCCGTAGTTAGTCGAGCTACTAACTCTTCGTTCTCTAGCTGGAAACGAACGGTATCGGGACGCAGAGCTATTTGGTTCCTCAATGCGTCTATGCTTTCTCGATACTTAGCTTCTTTTTTAGTGTAATGAGCTTTAAGTATTTCTACCTGTTCGTCCTGGTGTACTCCGTACTGAGCGGCACGGATCAGTTCAGCTTCTCTGTCTGCCTGCTTATCCCTTTCAGCTTCCTTTCCCTCCTTCAATGGTAGGTCTTGGGATCTGGTGGAGACACCTTTCTTTAAACTTCCCTGCTTCAGCTGGCCAGTGAAAATCTGTAAGATGGGCGAACGTTGGTCTTCCTTCTTGGTCTTGGAAACGGGCTTCTTCGGAACCTCTGGTTTCTGGTCAAAAGGGGCTTCGTTCTTTGGTGACTGTTCTGACATGGAAACTTCTTCTTCAGTATCAGGATCACTTGGGTTGTTACACGGTACTATCTATCACTCCCTATTTAGTTACTAGTAGTGAGATATCTGTACTTTATTTGACGGTGCTACGAAACTACTACGCGCTGGAAACGTCTTCAACTGCGTAGGTTCTACACTTATGCTTTGTGGCTGACTACTACTCGCTGGAATTCCCTCAACGACGTAAGATGCTTAAAGTCTTTAAATTGAAAATTACAGAACAAAAGGAGCTGGAATTGCCTCAACTACTACTCTTGCCTAATTCTCACTTCACTCAATTATTTCAAGTCTAAACAATTGGTGGGAATGCTCAACACTCTGGTATTGCTTCAGTAGTGGAGTCTGTTGAATCGTAATCGGTCTCCTATTGCTTATCTGGTGTCTTAGGGGGGAAATTACCAATCTATGGTAATTTTGAAATCTGATATGTAACAACAAATATCAATTTCCGGTACTAGTTGTTGCCGCGTATATATACTGCTAAAAAACAATTTACTTTTAACGAAAAAGCTAAACTTGAATTTTAAACTAAAAACAGTAAATACTTTTCAAACTACGTTTCTTTACGTTCAAAATTTTGACAAAAATTTACTTTTAAACCTCGTTAGAGCAAGTGCTGACAACGTGTTAGCGTTTTGAACTTTAACTTTGTATAAAATACTCGGGAAAAGTTAGGTAACCAGTAGACCTGTTTGGATTGTGCTGATAACGCCCACGTTAGGTGTGGGGGCCCAATTAACTCAGTGGTATGAACGAGGTTTGAAGAAACTAGTAAATACGCTTCGCTGGGGCAAACTGTACTTAACGGACACCGCAGATTATGGGGATGCAACTAGGATAATGAAACGGACTCTGGACTCTTTCAGTAGACGTCTTTCTTATTCAGACTCAGATTCACCATTGTATTTTATTCACTCTAATTCCCATTGAATTAAACTCGGTTAACAAAGATAATTGATAATTTTGTATAATTTATGAATTGGTGTTTTGTCTCAGACAAAGACTACCGCATTCTTACAATTGTCAAATTTATATATTTTAAGTAAAACATCTCATGTGATTTTCACAACATCCTTAAACTAATGGTTCTACCCAGACACATTAATTTAATATCTTTTGGTACTTTACGAATGGTCCTAATGATTAATCTAATTAGAGAATTTCGTGATTTCCACATTTGTTTAATTCTTATAAAGAATTAAAGGAATAAAGAGTTTTGTCGCCGTAATTAAATAAGAATAATACTGCTACTGTTTACGTCTATTGACATTGATAATGTAAATAGAAACTTCAACTTGAATGCTTGTCTCATAATGCAGACACAGCGGTCAGACGTAAACATTAGTCATCATACATACTCCGCATGTATTATGTTGATGCATCACTCAGCTGAGCACGCTTCAGCACATTCTTGTTTACTTAATGCGACGCGAGCTAGACTCATAAAATTATATTATTATAATATTACTCATGCATCTCTCATTCCCAGACGAATGATATATAAAATATAATTCTTTCTTAATCTCTACGAAGTTACACACGTTACACGTACAATACTTCAACATATGAAGAATACCTGTTACTACCTGTAACTACCTGTATGACTAAATATGTGTGAATATTGTATGTCGTAATACTATCTGAGTTTGTTGTTTCATAACAAGTTTTGTTGGTGTTTTGTATATGTAAGTATTTGCAGTTTAAACTACAGAGTAAATATAAAAGTTTACAAAATAAGTAATTGTAAATTGCCACACTAACGTATTTCCAAGCATATTATATGACATTAGCTAAAACCTAGTTGTTTATTTCAATAACATCACAAAAGACTAATAAATTTAGAAAAAATATTTTATTAAAAATTTAGTATGCAATGCAGTATCACATAATTAAGAAATTAACTTCCATTGAATTTTCTCTAATAGTCTGTGGTACGTTGTAAGCTGACCTTCTGTTGTGAAGCTAGAGGTAGACATGTTGTAAAGCATTGCCAACAAATGTACTCGATTTTGATATGCCCTTTTCACAATACTAACGCTGCTTTTAAACAGTACACGATTGCAGTTTGGGTTGTTTAGTAGAAGTGACACGGCAAAGTATAAAAAAATCCGGCGCTTCGCGCCGGATTTGTCCATTGGGGCCCGAAGTAGATGCTGAGCTTACAACAAGTTGATTTCATCATTGAAAAAAATGCTTTTGTATTACGGTTAACAAAGTCCTAACTTAACCTTAAGCAGTTACCGCTAGTGAAAAATAGCTAAATGCGAGCTTTGTTGGCACCAGTGGTCTTAGTTAAAGCTCTGCTGCTCCAAGCAAGCTTGGATTAAATAGGACACAACTATAGTTTACGTACCTACCCACCTACAATCATTGAAAAAAATGCTTTTGTAGTACGGTTAACAAAGTCCTAACTTAACCTTAAGCAGTTACCGCTAGTGAAAACGGGCTGAGTGCGAGCTATGTTGGCACCAGTGGGCTCAGTAATAGCTCTGCTGCTCCAAGCGAGCTTGAATATAAATAGGACACAACACTACCTGTAAAGAGTCCATTATGGAAGATTTATTTATTGAATGGATGATTAAATTAATTAGTGAAGGATGCGGAGGATGAAGGTTAGGGGTACCGGGAATCTGCAGGCTGGAGATGGAAGGCTGGGAGTCGGGACCCGGCAAGGGAGAGAGGGGAGATTTAATTTAATTAGGTGAAATGTATTGACAAAGAAGAGGTACAATTGGTAGGTATAATTATTGCGTAATTTAATCCAATTAAATGTAATGCGGTGAGAGTGGGAGAGTCATTGTATAGTTAGTGTTGCGAATTATTTGTATCTTTGCCAAGGTGTGCTAAATCTAATGCAAATTGAGACAGCGATGTAAGCATGTGTGCAGCGCCATATAATAAGATGCATCACCCAGGCCAATCATATTGTATATGAGCTGTACTAGTACACAGGCAGGTTTATATACAAAATTACAATGTTTTTAAATTTATTACAATTTATACAACATTTATATACATGAAATACCGGACATTTAATAATTCAACGGTATACTTAAAATTTATATATACATTAGATATCTAACGACTGCATATTTGTAGTTTTATAAGTCGCACACTTAGAGAATTTTTCCCTTTTTTCTTCTTTTACCATTGAAGCGCATTTTGCCTTCTTGCTAGCAAACCCCGCCAACGTATTAGTTAGTTTTTTCATGTGATATTTTTTTTCGAAAAGAGCATCGTAAAAAACTAGAAATGGCTTAACAACATGCTGCGCACTCGGAAATTTTTTCGGTAAAATATTTCAGATTAGTTTCAGATAGTAGCGCAATTCCTTGAAATGAACTGTGTAATTAATTTTGTCATAAAGAGTTAACATGAGTCTTGGTCGGGATATGAAATGTTTAATTGAAGCGTTTTTGCAATATTTTAAATTTAACTGGCTCGGCATTTCTTCGAGCTTTATTACTCTCTGTTTTATGGCAAGAGGCAAGTTTGCGTCTCGATCATGCAAATGCTCTGGTTATTGCAAGTCACATACCAGTACGTACCCATAGCTTCCTTCCGTACTTCCTAATTCTCGGTCTTTCCAGTCAATGTTTATAAGATCTTTTGTTTCTATGTACTCGTAATCAGACACTGGCATTAGTGACTGCATACTATGTGGATATAAACTATTGATGTCTATTAAAAGTAAGTGTCTACGTAGCTGTGATGTATCTAACCCACCTGAACAACGTTCGTGATTAGCAGTCACATGTTTTTTTGCAAATATACATTGACCCCCCCCTTATACCTTATTGTGCAATGTCAAATACCCTGCAATCTTGAATGTAATCTACCTCAGCTTTTAATTGCTTTAAAAAGCATTCCTATGAGAAGCTTGGGAAAGTTGAAGAATAGGTAGGATCCATTTCGTATGTTTCCATTCCAAATTTGCAAAAGTTTTGCCAAACTTCTGCGAATAATACTGTATCTAACAAACAAGTAATACGCATGTAATCAGCTAATGTAAAAAGGTTGAATTTTGCACAGATGTTTTGAACAAGCTTCTATTTACTGTCTGGTATTGGCAAATCATCAAGTAAAGATTTTCGAAAACAAGATCTTGTGGGAATAGGAATATCAAGACTTGTATTATTAGTAAGAACCAGGAAAAAAACTAAACAGGTTTTTGTAATAACACAAAATCGTTATGGCACGGTTTTTATACTTTGTGTTTCTTTGCAAAAGAATCATGGCTTTTTGTGGGTAAAAATTTATATATACACTGCTGTACTATTTTAAGTGACTGGGAGGTTTTTGCGTTAAGTAATTCTACAAGTTTAAATAAATCAGAGTCAAAAAATAAATTGGCATCCATAAAACGTATTTTAACTTTTGAAGCAAAAGATTTGCCAGTATAGTCGGGTTGTTTTGAATCTTCAGAAGGATATTCTAAATTTAATTTAGGAAGCCATGTATCCTTAGCAGTTATCGTTATTGAAATAAATTCTTATGGGGCTTTTGCAAGCGGTTTTATGTATTTTGAAAAAAAGCAATTAGTTTTCATTGCACCTAATAAAAGGTGATAATCAAAAGAACCTCCATAGTGCAAAATAACTGGGATCTCGTGCTTGTATATAATACTAAGGTTACAACGACTACATGCAGCAAACTCAAAATTACCATGGTCGTGGTTATGATAAAACGTCCTAATCGTCTTGGTTTCTTTACTAAATTGGCGCTCACACAGGTGGCAGTACGTAGCTTGTTCAAACTGTACTTTTACACTTTCTGTTAGTTTTAATATGTTATTTGTTTCTCTAATATGTGTAAGTAACCTGTTTGCAAAGTAAAATATACGTGTTGAAAAATGTTTACCTACATCTTTATCAAAATACTCTATAAAAACAACGTTGTCTTTATTTTGCATTTTTCTAATAATAATAAAACAATAAGCTGCAGGTGTAATTTCTGTTGTATACTTTGTGTTATTTGTTGCAAGCTTAAAATCTTAAATAGGATTTGCAAACGTAAAGAACTTATAAACAATGACAAAGGGGTACGGAAATGTTTGCTATGGTTTTGCAAACTTGACTCGTTCCCACGGTTTAGGAAAAATGATTTTTCTTTTTTCACGAGCTTGACATTTGTCACTGTGCTGTTGTAAATTCTTTTCAGAATTAAAACTCCTTAAACACAATTCACAATAAAAAGCTTTATAGGGACGTCTATTACGCATAAATTTATCTAGATCAGTAATAAGAACTAAATGATAAGAGTAAGTCTTGTCGTCCTTTCTTTAATTATAATTAAAAAATAAATTACACAGTTTAGTTAACTCATAATTACGCGACCGTCTTATAGGGACAATGTCGTCATCGCGGTGAATCCAAATATAAATACCAAGATTATTTTTAATTTCAAAATTATTTAAATCTTCACCAATACGCAAAAGACAATTAATATTAGTAAAATGAAATAGCCAAAAATATAGAATATACTGCTTAGGACTCTCTAATTTAACTTTTGCAAACCGAGTAGCATTAGATTTAGACTGCTGCTTATTTACTTGATACCCAGCTAAGATTTTATTGCGGTAACTGTGAGCAGCAACACAGAATTTAAAGCAGTCATCGCATTCGTTTTTAATATTTAAGTATACGTTTCTTGTATAATTTAACTTTGGAAATTCAATATATCCTTTTGCTTTAGCATTTGAAAAAAAATTTAAAACTCCTACTTTAAACTGAATAGAATCTACTTGTTGAAGTGTCCAACTAGTACCGTTCTTATTAAATTCGTTAAGCCTCTGTATAACTTTACTTGCACTATTAAATATAAAGTTTTTAATTTCGTCTTCATTCATTATATCGTAGTTACTAGACACTAAACTAATGCTTTTGTTTATTTTTGTTTGTTCGGTTTCTACTATAGTTTATAATTCTAATGCTATATCTATTATAAATTGAGCCTTAATACTCATATGTACAGCTAAGTTTTGAGTTAACAATTTTACAATAGACTTGTATAGTTCAGTCCAAATGTATGCAATGTCTTGAGACTCTTCAGTTGGTTTATGCGTGTAGGTCACCATAAGTTCCTTATGAGCTCTTGAGGATTCTTGAAATACATCTAGATCTATCAGTGAAGAACGACGAGTGCGATGAGAAGGGCCAGCAAGACTATCTTCACTGGTGGTAGTAGTATCAAGTCCGTATGTTGCTCCTGAACGAATAATTCTACCGCCAGTTAGATTTTGATTTCTGTTGTCATAGTGTGCAAGCCGCTCGCCAGGGTGCAGACATGAGTGATATGTTTTGTCAGAACAAAATCAGTTGCAATCTTCACAGTGATGAATATCCTCAACGTGAGCTTGGTACGCCACATACGTTCTGCATTTGAACAGACATCTAGGCATGGAACACTCAAAGCGCTGAAAATCAACAAACAATATTATTAGAATCAAACGTATATTAAACAATAAAATAACTACAGAAGGAAATATACAATGTAATATCACATGTACTTGACACCAAAATATACCTACATAGTCAGTAGTTCCAGTTTTGCGAACAGTTGGGAAGTTTGGTTGTTCGTGGTACTGTACTGAATTCAAGCCGTGGATTGTGTTTAGTACTAGGGCTGGTTGATCCATGTTGAACAAGTAGTGTTGTAGAGTCGATGCTTTTCGTATGTTTTAATGCTGTTTTTTGAGGCGAGTGGTTTAAGATAGAAACGTTGATGCTTAGAGAAGTGTTTAAGATGGTGTGAGGGTCCCTATGAGTCCGCTGCGGTACTTTTAGTCCATCCGTGGTGGGTGGTGGCCACCTGTTTCTGGTTAACCCTTTCTGATTTAACTAGAGACTATAGTTTTCCATTACAATAAATATTTATCATTTTAAATACAAAGAGAAGTAGAACTAAGATAAACGACACGTAGATGGCTGCACATGCGCAGAAAGAGAAACAATAACAAATGCACATTAGGCAATGGGTTTAAATCTTACACGTGTTATATGCGCATCATATGTTTTGTAATATATACATATATATA
Source organism: Dicyrtomina minuta (assembly GCA_949802685.1). Classification (NCBI taxonomy): domain Eukaryota; kingdom Metazoa; phylum Arthropoda; class Collembola; order Symphypleona; family Dicyrtomidae; genus Dicyrtomina; species Dicyrtomina minuta. The sequence continues at coordinate 40,084 of CATKUY010000320.1, forward strand.
GTTGTAATAAACGTAATGGTGAATTTTACACTCACTAATCAAGTCAAACGTTGCATTTACTACCGGCTTTGCTTCGTGTTGGTTGTACTTGTCCACTACATCTAGTATAATTCCGTTTTGCGTATTTAAATTTTCAAGCATATATTTTAAAGCTTAAAGAATCAACTTGTTGAATGAACTAGGCTTGGTCACAGCAGATGGCGTATTATCAGGGCTAGAAGATGACGGTTTGTCTTGCTGTAGGGTGTTTTTTATTGCTTCTTAAGCTATCTTTTTCTTTGTAAATAAACCATTAATGTTTGGTGTACTTTTAAAGCTTGGAGCAGTGCTTTCAGTGTCAACTATTGGATTATTTATTTCATGCTGGGCATGCACTACAGTGTTGCAACATGTTGCAACTAGGAGGAGTGCCAATGCGCAGAAAAGAAATACTAGACGTTGCAGAAACATTGTATAGCTTTGTATTTAACACTTTGGCATTACAAGGTAGACTGACATTGTCTAATTGATGGCAGCTCTATTTATATTTATCGAAATTTAACTTTTTTGGATGCACTTGTATTGCTGCGATTTCTCACGTATGCATATTCACTGTTGCGAACTGATTTTATCTGTGGTTTCTTTATATTGGCTTGAGACATTACTTGCTCGTACCTGAGCTACTCCTGAACGGGTAGTTGTTTTAATTTTTTCACGCAAGATGGACCACTCAAGGTTGAACTATCACGTGGTTCTTTGTAATTTCCGCCAACGTGCATTGAAACGTCTTTGCAACAACTGATTTTATTCTCTGACAAACAGCGGTGTTGCTTAGCAACGTTAAAAGCCTTTTGCTTGTCTTAAATTTTTATAAGCTCAGCGTAGAGCTTGGGTTCAATTGCTTTCATAACAGTAGCCATAGCTATTTTAATTGTTTGAATTGTATATTTTATCAGCACAAATTATATCTGACAAAAGTGTAACACGGCAGATTGTTGTAAACTTTGTGGAATATCGTTGCTAGGATACGGCGCACAAGGTTTCTGTTTCCTATATATAGTTTTTCCAAGTTATCTATACTCGTTCTTTTCAAGGTTTTTACAAGTGCGTTAACTTGTTTTAAATATCGCGCGTCTATATGTTTACAAAACTTATCTAAATTAAATATACACTCTGCTATAACATAAAGCAGATCAGCAGTAGCAGCTTTAATGTAAGTTGAATATTCTCTCAGTTTTAAATTTGCTATTAGTAACAGATATTTAAAGTTCTCTTCAAACAGACGTTTTCGTTTTCGTTTTACTGACATGATGAGTGTTATTTGTATACATATATGTCAGTACCGTTCACAGGTAAAATGTTATTACGTACAAACATGTGGGTTTAAACACTGTGGATGCACGTCTAAAAACAAGTAACTATGTTAGCGTAGACTGCATGCTTTTTCGTATGCTTCTTGCAAAAACTTCTTCGACTAGGTGCAATTTGTCTTAAAATTTGGTTAATTATGCTACGGTCTCTAGGCACGTCAAAGAGAACTAGATATTTCGTACTTAAACAAGTGGTTCTTAGTTCTTTAGAAAAGGCGTTTTGCAGAATAAGTTTCACACTGAAATTCACATGATGACACAATTCTGTGAATATTTTCTGAACTAATTGTCTAGCTTTATGATTTGCTTTCATAAAGTTTAAATGATCGTCCAAAACAACAAGACATGGGCTGTCTATTTCTTGAATCAGTGACTCAATATTATCAATATCAGATGTTAAAATTATGTCCTTATTCTCTAGGAAATCAGTGCTTGAAAATTCTGGTTGGTCAGTATGTACACTAATATACAACACTTTATTAATATTTTAACCAATTATTTCCCTACAGCGTCTTACAATTTCTAAACACAGAGTACTTTTACCAAAAAAACTAGGGCCACATAGCATAGCCGTAAAAGGGTGTATTAATTTAAAGTCAACATTATCTGATGTTGCTATTGTCAAGTGCAAACAACAACTGATCAGAACTCACAAAGAACAAGTATATTTAGGGAATATATATACAATATATACAATATATTATAATAACTAATTATTTATACAACTATTTCTTATAAAATTTGCTACCTATTTTTAAACTATTTACATTTTATACATTTTCATTATTATTTATACAATTAACATACGTATATTTAGACATTTTACGAATATGTATAAAGTACTTTGTGTATTTATTTACAATTTTACTTAAACATTAACTTATGACTTATAATATATACAAAAACATATATATATATAGTTTATACAATGTTATTTTTATACTACTACTATATTTTTACAATAAACTGTGGTTTTCACACTAAATCGACAATGTTTTATTCTTAAATGTATTACAATACACAAAAAAATTACAAAAACGGGTGCTTAATTGCTATATATATTAACAATATACACTTTTTGATGCTTTATTTTAAGCCTAGGGATAGCAAAACATATTTTTACAAAACTCGGGACAACATGCTTTACAGGTACCAGATTGTAACTTATATCTATGTGTAGAACACATGATTAACATAGGGATCATATTTAGAAACTTTTTAACTTTTTTATCATTAACTAGTACAAAACATGTGAATACATTTATAAAATCTTGGTATGAAATACAAATTGCACGCAAATACAAACAATATAAACAATACATTTCGCAAACAGTAGATCGTCCACTCTGCAGTGCTGTACAACTTTCTTAAATAACGTATCTTCTTGGCACTTGGAGGTTTTTGTATTGCTGAATTGGGAAACCATAGGCGTCAAAATATTCAAAAGATTCTCTCGAAACAATCTAGTAACATATCCAGTGACGCCCAGTGCCCTCTAGCTTGTCTGTATTTTGTATTATTGCCCTAAGCAACGAAAGTTTCCTGTTGCTGGTTTCTTTTCTTGCGTTTTTAATGTAATCTTCATTTTGTCTGCAGCTATAACGTAGTATTTGATGCTTGTTCCGCCAAGTAAGATTCCAAGAAATTGCTCTAACTATGCTGGATTTATTCTGCACGTGATCGTTGTTGTTGGTCAGTCAGCTTCTAAATACCAACAGAGATGTCTTGAATTCGCACACGTGATTTTATGCACAATTATCTAAGGTGTTTTGGCAGAAAGCTTGATGGTTTGCTACATAAATCTAAACGGTTGATGATGACTTGCTTAGTCGGTCAATCTCAACTACGGTTTGGTACTGGCTAAACAGTATAGCTGTAACAGACGTGGTCAATAGGGTTCTGAATTTTAACTGGATTTGAACTTGACCAGATTTATATACACTCAGTGCATTAGCCTGTACTGGTACGAGCTCAAATGCAAACAAGACTTTCTTGGGTGTAGTTCTGCTGATATATGCTATTTCCTAGCGTTGGGTTGGCTGCGGTTTTCTTCAATGTGTTAAAAGCAAGAAGATAATTATCTTGACCATTACTAGAGGCATTCTCAAAGCTTATAGGCAATGTCTTGTACTCTATTGCTTCTTAGTTCATTGAAACTGTGATTTTGCTGAGATTAAAGTGTTGAAAGTTGCAAAATGATTTGGTCAGCTTCCCGAAGTACGCTGCAGAATCAACAAGTATAAAAACTATATACTGCGGCAACTTGCCGTTAATACAGTTATCCAATACGTGCGAGCTGACTGCAGATGGAATGACAAAGTTCTTGATCTCAAGTTAAAGACAAGGATACTTCAAAGTCCCATTGTTGAGATTTAGTCTATGCTTCTCAATTGCCATTGGAGATACTGTCTGCCGCTTTAAGTACAGTACAGCATTCACAATGTCTACACGGAATGGACAGCCCGCATACCCAGACCTTGTTTCAGTTTCAGCGTCAATGCAAAAGGCAGGATGAGATCTGCGCATGATAATTCGGATATCAGTTTCTCCAGGCAGCATTCGCGTTTGTTCAAAGAATGGTGACTCGGGTCTTTCCACCATAGTAAACGGTTTTGACTGTGCTGCAATGTTGTATTTTGCCAAAAATCCGGTGTCTGTTTTCTTAAATTTATCGGGAGTAATGTTTGGGTAGTACAGCTGATCCAACATTCCATTCTTCTTTTCGATTGGGTTTGATGAAAGTTCCCTTTTTAAATAGGAACTAATAGCATTGTGATTTGAGTTGTCACTCACAAGTTGGCCATTAAGAAAAAAATTCCATGTTACTGACTAGGCCATAGAACAGCATGGAACATGAAGCGACTACGTCGGTAGCTGCGATCTCCTTCCCATCTGCTAGCATTACACGGCAAGCTAGTTCCAAGTGGGATTCGTTCAAGTTGTAGTATTTTCTAGGGGATTTCAGTATGTCGAATATAAGGGGATTTTCATTATCTCTTTGACTGAGCACTGGATAATATGGGTAATATTCAGGTGCATCTTCAAGACTTATATTGGTCAGGGGAAGTTTATCAAGCACTAGGTTGCTTTGAATAGACTTCTGGGACCCCTCGTACACTGTCGGTTCGTCGTAAAAGCCTTGTGTTTCCATGATTTGCGGAGCTGCTAATAGTCTTTTGATACTGCTTCGTGGTAGTCAGGATGTTGAATGACAAAAATTTCAGCAAACAGCAGTTTATAACTTTTCGTCGTCGGCTGATATTGCGCCTACGTCCTGCCCCAGTCTGGGTAGAACTCCTGCTTGATACAGTTCGTCTTACACGAGAGACTGGGGTTTTTCGCAGCCGACCCGCAATTTGCGTTCTCTTCTTAACACGCCTGCCCCGTGATCCTCCTGCTTGAGTGCGCCTGTACACCATCCTACCGCCTCCACTCTGAGTGGCTCGAGCTGGTGGTTTACGTGATGTATTTTTCTGTTTATTGCACGATGTGCGACAATGAGATACTATGCATGTACGGCCTGTGGCAGTTGGTTTAGTGGTTCTACGTTGCTTTAATGGCACAAGATATTGATTTTCTTCGACACTTAAATCGCCTACTGAATTTCCGATAGGTTCTGTAGTTTCAATTGATACACTATTATCGCCTGCCCCCATTTGGCTTTTGTTGCTGTCTTTATTTTGATTTGCAGAAATAGGTTCAAGAACACAGTATTTACCAAGCAAGCTATCTTTTACAATGTCTTCGTCCACTACACTTGAATTTGTGTCGTAAATGTTTTTGCACAGTATCTTACGCATTAATTATGAACAACAATGTTTATTTAAGCACTAGTTCAAATGCATTTAGACTGGTTTGCAATAATAGGATTTTAGAACTTGCTCTGCAAAAGATTTGATGTTGTCACTTCAGAGGTTAAATAATAATAACTGCTAAATTAGCACGTCTTCGCCTTTTTTGCTTGGCGGCATGTTGTTTGCTTAGAAATTGCAAGGTCGAAACTGCAATTCAATTATAATCTGAGTATTGGCATCAAGTTGCACAAGGGAACGGTACTTATTGACCAAACTGAATCTCATTACTTGATGTTGTTGTCTGTGTGATGGCACAAACAGTTAAGGGACAAAGCTGTGAACAGTCTCATTAGTGTAGTCATTAGATATATCGACTGCTGGCAGTAACGGCAGTGAATAAGAGACATATAACTGGTTTTCAACTAGGCTGCATAATACAAGAAGCCTCTTTGCTGGAACAGCGTGTTCAGGCTCAACGTCCTCTTCAAATTGTTCTTTTTCTACTTCTCGTTCTTCTTCTTTTGCTAATTCCTGTCTCAGTTGCGCAGACTCGCCAGCTTTAAATATAAAATTGTCATCAAAGCTGAAAAATGGATTCACAAGTAGTGGCAGCTGTACTGTGATATCTTCGCGCATGCCTGGTATACTTAGGTGTCCATCCGCATGTTCAAACTGTACTCGCGTATCAGCCCACAAATTTTTCATTAGAGTACGATTAATTTCATGCACCACGTGATCCAAATCGAGTTCTTCTGGTTCGTTCATTGGAATAAAGTTTGCATATTTTTTGAATAATCGCAAGTCCATATATTCATAGTCCACAATGTTATTGTATAACTCTTCATCTAAATCGAATTCAGATTCGTAGACGCCATTATAAAACTTGTCGTGCTGCTGCAGTCCTAAGCACAATGCGATGGGTTCAGGCAAAAGCACATACTCGTTATTACTGCATTCAAATGTAAGCTTGCACTGTGTATTACTTTTATCTAACGGAAATTCAATCTTTAGATTTATATTATAAAACTGTGGGTCATTCATTTCAACGTTAAATCGTTCAAAGAATTTGCGAGAATCAGAGTCTCCATAGTTATTCTCTTTTCTAAACATTAAAAAGTTCTCAAAGCCTTGGTATAGCTGTTTAATGTTTTTCATACTTTGAATTTTCTTTCCCTTAAAATTAAAATTTGCACCAATAGGAATACTTTCCATGTCGGTTTTAAGTACATTGGCGTACAAATAATGGTTTCCTGACATAAATCTAAATCTGTTTTGCTTGAAAAATAATAAAAGTGATTTAGGAATTTCAATAATGACACTATTTGATAGAGACAGGTTCTGGAGTAGCATATGTATATTGCCAGGATCCAAGCTCAATGCTTTCTGTTCAACGTCAAAGGGCACTGTGGCTTCATTTAGCCTTAGCTTCGTAGTAAGTCCACTCATTAATTCTTTCAAGGTCGTTTCTTGGTTTTGAAAGTTGACAAATGTCTTGATAGTTGGCTTGTAGTTTGGAAATAATTTGCCAATTGCATCTACTTCAACATCAGTTGTGTTTCGCACTTTACGTGCTCGTGATCTCTGAACAGGTTGCATCATAGCAGGTTGTGGGCTTGCAGTATACCTCAGGCTTACGAGTCTAACGTCATAGTTTTGCAAATCTAAAGAGTATGGTAATACAGCTACAAAGCTTGCTGGTGTGTTACTCGTAGGAGAAGAACGTAAATATTTATTTACAACTGGTGCTACAATTACGCTTGCCATACAGACACAGTAAGAACAACATACAATTTTAAGAAAAATAAAAGGCTTTAGAGAAATTCAAGAAGTGGTTTACAATAATTTAGTAATAATTAATTAACTGTTTTGCAAATTCATATTATAAAGATGATTATGAGCTATACGACATAAGCCTTGTATAGTAGCAATCACTATTTCATGAATCATTGTAGGGGGTAGCCTCATCTTTTTTCGAAATGACTAAAAAAAAAGCTGGAATCGTACCCCGAGGTCCAACTAACAATTCAAAAACTTCTTATTTCTTGAGTTGGTATTTCTCGAGAAAGTATGGAATACGGGGATTGTAATGATCTTGTTTTTCAATATTAACCTCATCTGCCTGACCAGAATTATTTTCCATGCGAATAGTTGAATCTAAAATGTATCCAGTTTTTGATTCAGTTCTCCAGCATATAATATCTACACGTTTAGAAGCTCCATCCGTTACCTCCTAAAAAAATTCCCATTTAATGTCTTTAAATGCTTTGCAATGATTGATCTTACTTCATGATGTCGACTGTTTCTTAGCAAGCTCATAACATGACATTTCCCTAGAACATGAGCGAGGGATTCTTTCTTTTTACAATTCCTGCAAAGGGATGATTCTAGAGAACGACCTGGAATAGCTTCAACCAGGTAAATATTAGCACTCATTTTTAATGCATTTAACCATTCAGAGGAGGTTAATCCGCGTTTTTCGATAATAATTTCATTAGCGTAAAAACAATCTTTATACATTTCTACTCCTTGTCCTCGAAGTAAAAATGTACACCACTTATCAAATTCCTTGTTCCTTAAAAATTCTCGCAGAATTTTTGCTGGCTTAGTCCTTGGGCAAGATTCAACTTTACCTTGAATTTTCTCTTCATCTAGCTCTAGTGCCTCTATACAGCTTTTTATTTCTGCATTAAGATCTTTAACAAAAGGTATATATGGATCATTGGAACCTAACAACACAACGCAAATATTGTAATGTTGAATAAATGCCTCTCACGAAGATTTCATGACTTGCAGACCCCTGTAAGTTTTTAAACACTACAACAAAGCATTCGGAGAATCATGTGGAATCGCCAATATCTCTTCAACTAAACTGCGAATGAGTTTATCCAGATCTTCAAAAAACTTTTTAGGGAGCTTATTTAAAGGTGCAGTTTAAAGAGAGTAAGTTAAACAAGGCCAAAGATACTGATTGATAATTGCAATCTTTTGATTAGGAAACAGCATAAGAGTACCAACAAGATTCTGTAAATCCTTGGAAAAGTTCTTAATTTTTAACGCCGGATCAAAGGTTATTTCATTTTTAAAGTTTACTCCAAAATATTTGACAGTTTCACCTTGTTTTATTGCTTGAATGGTATAATTGTTATCCACAATTAGCGACTCCTTACAAAGTTTACCTTTTTGAATGTTAATCACCTTGCATTTATGTATATTAATTTGATATCCAACCTTATTAAAGTTAGCAATCGCAATTTTAGTCAGCTCTCTAGCACCTTCAACTTAATTCAATGCAAGTGCAATGTCATCCGCAAATCCTCTGCCGGCTACTCTTGGGACATCCTTATGAAGAAAAAATCCATACTCATTACTAACCTCAATTTCGTTTAGTTCCCTCAGTACATGGTCAATTGAAATGTTAAATAACTGTGGGGAAAGTGGGGACCCTTGAAACACACCCTTTTTAACCATAATAGGCGATGACATTTCATTACTAGTTTAAATTGGGGCTTCATTGTTTTCCATGAGGTTCAGGATCACACTCCGTAGTTTTGATGGCATTAATTTCGTTTGCATTGATTGACTTGTGTGAGAATGAGATGTTTCTTCAAATGCCTTACTCACATCTAAAAACACTATGCAACAATTTAATTTTTCCTTCTTGGCTTTCTGCAAACATCCATTTATGATAGACGTATTACTAAAGGTTCCAGGGCATCTAGAAAATCCAACCTAATTTGAATTAATTGTAACATGATCTTGTAGTCTCTTATCCAGTACTCTTTCAATAATGCGCCGCAGTACAGAACAAATTGAAATGGAACGCCAATTCCCTTCATCTTTTTTATCTCCTTTCTTGTGAATTAAAATGGTGCGCGCTTTTCAAAAACACTCTGGGATCATATTCCAAGTCTCCATAATTGTACCAATTAGCGCTATGCTTTGAAAACATTTAATATCCCTAATGCTACGAATGGCAACGCCATCTATACCGCTGGATGAATCAGAATTTATTTCACGAACTGCCAGTTCCACCTCACCTTTGGTAATTCCATGAACATATTCCAAGTCTACCTTCTCTTGTTTATTTTTTGTAAACTCCATATTGTAATTTTCCAAAGAACAATCATTTGAGACTCCCCATCTTGCTTTATACGAATCATGAATAGAATCCAGTGGAATAGTACAGCTGCTAGAAGAAAATGAAGATTTAAGCAGCATACGAACCGGTTTCCTTTCTAGAATATCGATATAGATGCTGAAGGAGTTCAAAATTATACTTTTGTTTCCTTTTCTCCCTCTCTTGCTCTAAAGTTCTTTCAGGATGAGATGATTTAGAAATTTGTTTAGTGGAATTTACAAACGTTTCCCTCCGCTTCCGAGCTTCAAACTGTTTTGTTGCCAGGTGTTTAGGACCTTGGAGAGTATCTTTTGACTCTTTCAAAATTTGAGCAAACTCGGCAACAACGCTTGAGAAGTCCCCTTCACTTGGACGCACATGAATCATATGTGTGAGTGTTTCTTCAATAGTTGCCATTTTCAAACGTACTGACTTCATTTCATTACTTACTTGTAGTTCGGAAACATCGTCTTCATCATCCTCTACTTCAACACGTTGATAAGAATTGACAAGCATTTCTTTATATTCTGTAGGATGGGATTTACTAAAGTGAATTTTTAACCCCTTATGAAATTTGCTACAGAAGGGACATTGCTCAAGATCTAAATCAGCTTTGGTAGTATTCAATGTGGTGCTTATTAACGTATTAGGATTACTAACTACTTCTGCTTTTTTCTTTTTTCACTTCAATTTTGCCATTATTTGTTTTTATCCACAAGGATTCTACGGAATTAAATTAAATGCAAAAGAAAAACTTAAATAATAATTTAGTTTTTATTTAAAACTTAAAGTTTAAATTTTCCAAACTTATCAAAAACAAAATTATCAATATTCTCTTTTAAGCTCTTCTAGAACCCAAAATACTCAAAACTCAGACCCTCCTACCTAGGGCAATCCTAACTATTTCCCACTAAAATGCGTCGAGGTGGCGACGGTTTATGTCATGCAGGAGCTTAAAATTACTACGTCTGGTCTCTACGATATCTCCTAATACACTATTTTGCTGGTCACTTGTAACTGTCACGTATATATTCCCGAAACCAATAGGATCTCGGTCTAACGGCGAGCAGTAATGGCCGTCTAGTCTTTTTCTTTTCTGCAAAAATTGCTGTTGTATAGCATTGGAAAACAAGGGCAAGAATCCAGAAGGCTCCATTGTAATAGATATTAGGCTAGGCTCAGCTCTTTACTATAGAATGCTCCTGTTATAGGCGTGTTATTCAGATCTTCAAGGTAGTAGGTTATAGGTATAGTTTGAAAGTTTACTGACATTACAATAAACAATTACTCCGAGTGCGATTGGCTATATCCTGTTTGAAATACAAACGACGAATGCATGTTAAACCTAAAGTGTATCTTGTTATATATACTGTGTTTGTTCACCTACGTGTATTTAATACATGTACTTTTATCAAACAAGAGTTTTGTTCGGCTAATTTTAACAATGCTGCCAGGGGAATACTTTGCCTTTCTATTTGCAGTGTTGTTAATTATATCTCTTATATCTTATATAACATTGTTCTCTAGACTTGGCTCTCGTTCAATCGATTAACTTGAGAGGGCGCCATCTGTATTGTTGAGTGAAAGCTGTTGTTATACGTTTTTACAAATGCGGGAAAAATATCTATAATCCTAGTTGTATTTCTCTCAGTCAAGTACCTAGCAATCCGTTGAAAGATGGTCTCATACCAAACAAAGCATGTAATTATTAGTATACGTGACTATATAATATTGTATCTAGACTAACCTTATTCCGCGTTAGACTATACTAGAATTTGTCTCGCTATATGTGTTATAGTACTTGATTCTATGATTTTTTTTAAACTGTTTAAACGACTCGGCGCAAAATTCTGTGCCGGTATACAAATTAATATAATAGGGTCAAGCTACAATTTATAATAATTTAAATTAATTAGATTTATATAACTCTAATAATGTTTTAAAATATCATTATTTTATACGTAAGACAGTGTTAGCTGGCACACCTTGATCTGTGAATAAATATATTTGAGTCTTCTTTAATTCTTTAAAAATATCTTTAAAAGCTTTAATGACTGACTCGGGTTTCTTCTTTTTAATAAAACGGCAGTAAAGCTCCTTTAAAAATGCATCAATACAGAATAAGATATTTGCATAGCCAAAATTATCTTTAGCAAATTCTTTTTCTAAGATTTTCAAATCAGCACAATAGATTTTCCCTTCCATATTCACTAAAGTTCTTTGTCGTTTAAAGTTTTTGCGTATAGGCCGGTGCATTGAATACCAACGCAGCTGGCCTAGCTCCTTATTTACTACTGCTTTATCATGAAAGTTTTTGTTATTCTTGAGAAAACCACTGAGGGCCAAATACGAACCCCTAAATCTAGAGTTTAAATATGATTTATGAATTTTTGCTATAGTTTAAGCTGTTATTACCACTGACATACATTGAACTACTAATTGTAAATGCATACGGAGTCCTAAAATCAATGCTATTTATACTCTCTCGGCCACATTTACATTAATACACTATTTATTAATAGACAATATATTCTTGACAAAGTGTACATAATATTTTTGTATTTAATTTTAAAATTTAAACTACTACAGAGACTTGCACCATATTTTATATAGAACTGTACAGTATTTTGGCAAGTGAGACTCAGTTGAGTTAAAACAATGTCTAATAATAAAACCATGGCGTTTTGAAAAGCAAGTCTATCTACGTGTGATATTTAATGGCCTACTGAGTCTAACAAATTTTTGCTTGTACGCGGTCAAATTTTAAATAATGAGTAAATGTAGTTTTTGAACACTTGAAGCACAGATCCTGATAAATCAAACAGTTCCAAATGAAAACTTGCGATCGTGACTTTGTTTTTGTGACAGTATTTGGTTTATTGTTTTTCAAGTCTGAAACTTTCCAGCTCCTGGAGTACTTGTGACAATCATTTTCAACGGGTTTTGTGAAAACTGTTTTTCAAGCAACTTAATTTCATTTCTGACAAGATCAATAATTCGTTTCTGAGCAGGTGACATAAAAGTGTACGACACATCTGGAGGTAGTGACATTTGTAATATTGCAGCTTGTGTCAAATCGTCAAATTAAGTTCGATCGAATGAGTGCAGTGGTTCTCACTTTAATGTTTTATGAGAAATAAACGTAGACAAATCACACTCACACTCACAATCTTTGTTGTCTCTGGCACTATTTGATGCTTGTAAAAACAGATTGGGCAAAGCGATTGATTTAAACTGAAAGCATAGAAACACGACTGGGGCAACAGTGGTTTGTGTGGAACTAGTTCTAAAAATAGTATAGGTGAGCCCTGTCAAATTGCCTCTCTATACATTTGCAACGTTTTCTGAACAACCTGTGCAAACTCAAAAGAAGTTCGTTTACATAAGCAGCATTTTATGTGTCTACAACAAACTTTTCCCGCTAGCTCATGTTATTTTCGTTTTGGTAATTGCAAGCTTTGTAATAATACTAGTGGTGGCTGTAGCTAAAGTTTTACGTCGCAAATGTTTGAAAAAATAAGTCTTTAAAGTTGTAAAGAAAAATATATTATACTTGTGTGGCACTGTCCACAAGTGAATCGATGTTAAACTGAACTAAAATTGTTAATATAAAACCTGGCATTTAAGTCTCTTCTAAAGAATTTAGGTTCTGTTGATCGAGCTTATAAACTTGTCTTAGCAAAAAACCGAAGCGCCACAAAACTGGCAGCTCATGAAAGTCAGCATGCTACAGTACAAATTAGTTAGATCCACAACATTCATACAATAGCAGCTCTCCTGGTGATGGACTTTTTAATTGGATTTTGCTGGACAACTGAATTGAAAATAGACAAGTATTGGAACCTTGTTATTATAGTTTCTTGGTCTAGGACTCGTAAAAGGAGGTGGTAGGTAGAACTATGGTCCACCTCAGCCAATCACACGACGCGATTTTCTGACCCCGGACTTGATCACCCGTCTTAATAAATTAGCATGACTGCAAACTCTGAGGGACCAAACTAAAACGTCGCTACATTAATAACATATGGCCACTACAATCAATGATATTATTACGCAAAGCTTGCCATTTTTATAATAATTCTGTGTTCAACTTTCAAAGTCAACTTGTCTTCTCATTTTTTGGTCTTGTTTGATACAACTCTCAACTATACTACCCAACAATGCAACAAGGAAAAGAAATAAAACAATCGCGACAACATCAAGAACACTGTCAATTTCAAATTACCCCAAGAAAGAAACAGACTTCCAATGTTGCCAACGCAAACAATTCAAAACAGTCCTCGTGTTGCACCAAATGGACTTGAAAAAAACCATGGACATGGCAAGTGGAACTCTGACTGCAAATCAGTCAATGCAATGTCAGCTGAAAACGATTACTACAACAGCAAAGATATATCTAGCATTATTGCGCGGGACATGACTGCTCAAGACTGAAGATTTTTTGAATTTTTTAAAGCTAAAACTTTTCTCACTTTGTCACCATTTGAAGCTCAAATTGAAGCAAAAGGATTTTACGACAAATATCTGCAGACATACGTTTACCTTTTTTGCCGACGAAACTCTGGAAATTGCAACGATTCCATAATATCATTTACACTGTTTGACAGTCACAAGATTGTAGAGTGGGCAAGTCAAATGTTAAACAAAAATAATAAACACCTGCTGCCTGGAAAAAAGATCACAAATCATTTGCTATATTTTGAAAACAAGAATAATACACAGATGGCAGAAGAACCGCGAGCTCGGGCCGAAAAGTGTATTAACTGGCAAAGCCCGCATTACACTCTGTGCTCTGTGCAAGTCCGCTTTCATTTAACACCAAGACTAAGGCAATCAAAATGTTTATCAATTCAAACCTTTCTGACATCTACAGTTGGAATTGGGCAGCGTATGGTGGCAGCACCATGTGGTTCAGTCTTATTGAGAAAGACGATATCGTGGAATATCTTACTAGTTCATATTTACGAATTGCTGCAATGATTCCACGAAATGTCACATCACGTTCTCGTCAACATATTGCCCAAGAAGTCACAAAGGAAAAAAATAACCCAGAAACAGCCGTTTAAATGGCACCACAGCGTGTGAAAGTCGATTGGAATGGGGTTATTTCCACTGCAGTAGCAGTGTTTTAACCGTCACCTGAACAAACAATTGACTATTCTGATGTTGTCGCTGTCACTAATTCAGAAATTGACGACTCTGACAATTTTGACGAAGACTGCGATGCAGAAAACGAAAACAGCAATGGAGAATATAATTTGTAAACTGCAACTCGCAAGTTCAAAGAAATAATAATATAAAACATTTGTAGTATTGTGAATTTTGTAGTGTGTCTAACGGCAATATTAATTTGTGTGTGTACTAGTCATGTCTCTTAAAAATTTTGCCAAGTTCTTGTAATACATTTAAAGTTTAGTCTTGTAATTAATTGACAAAGCAGTAGCAAGTCGTGTTTGTGAAATATGATAATACTTTGTTGATAGTTTATAACCAACGTGTAAAATATTCTATACTCTGAATTTAAATAAGTAAAAGTTTAAAAAGTAAAATAAAATGTATAAAATGTAAACCTTGAGTTCTAGACTCGACCGTTTATAAATAAGATTTAATATAAGTAGCATAAATATACTGCAGTTGTAGTTTAGTTGCAACAGCGAATTCAATTTCTTGTAAAATATTTTTTTAAATGGCACAAAACAAAGCAAAGAAAAATAATTGTAAGTTTCTATTTATTCGCAACGTTGAAAGCGAGGACTCACATTGCATTTCCAATCATGTTATTTAGTAGACATGCAAATGAGAACTACTGCAGAGACCTATTTTAAAACTTTACATTTGACCATTTGTAATACGACTTATATGAGAAACAGTGAGAACAGTAGCCATTCTTAAAAAATAGGAGTTGTATAAGGGTATACTAAGATGGTTACATGTGCGAACATATACATTAGCAACAACGAGTATACCCTGTAAACAAGAAGTTCCTACAACTATTAATTGAAAAATCACACATTGAACCAATACATATTGCTACATGGGCAAAGAAATTTCTACGATGTTATTTTGCTCGCTTAACTGCGCGTAAAAGCCTAATGTTTTTTGATATTAGGGGTTGTAAAAATCAAAAATACACATTGGCACTAACTATTTTTAAATTGCCCCGCAAACAAAAAAGAGATTTTTTTCTAGCGCGAAAACAAACATTTTGTGTCGTGTATAAAATCCGCCATAATTTTTACCATCAAAATATCAAGTTCAAATATAAAATTTCGTTTTGGAACAGAGAAAGTTTTGAAACTTTAAGGAGCACGTTTTGCACCCCTTTTCACATTGCCCTTGGTGGGTAAAGTGCCAAAACGCTCGAGTTTTTATTTTTGCAACTTTTAAATAACAGTTCAAAGCACTTTTATACGCATACATAGAAAGTGCCGTTTACGCTAGTGTTAATATGTCTACACCATACATTTCACTACAAACGCAAAAAATCTCATGCCGGCTAACTTGCAGCAAATTTTTTTTAATAAACACAACATATTTTATTATATACTAACTTTACTTGGACCAAAATAGCATTTGTACAAAAGAAATATTACAAGGAAACTCGTGAAACTACAACAGGAGTAGAAAGTAAAAGGGATGGCAAAAGAAAGTTGAAAAAAAATAAAGTCAAACAAATAGCCAAACTCCAACATGACAAAATTCAAACGAGAAAATAAAACACAAAGGTAGAATTTAAAAGTTGGGAAATGAAAAGAAGGAACAAAATGCAGTCAAATTAGGAAGCTTAAAGGATCCAGGTAGGTAGTAGTAGTATTGAAAGCAGAGAGAAAAACTTGGAACATTTAGTTTCGGTCATCCTGGCCATGGGCTGGCACCATACTAACAATGAACTAAAAACATATACTATTTCATGATGTGAGACAAGAGAAGCACGTGCGATTGATAATTGCAACTGTGCGCACAAGAGCCTTTCATATCCTCAACTCACTCCACTCGCGTGTCGCGTATTCTAATTAGATTACGCACCTAACTATGTATATGTCTCTCTTTCCTTCTCTCTCTCTCTCTTAACCGAATTGATCGTATTTAATTAAATTAGCCATTACGCACCTTTCTATGTACCTACATGCTTTCCCTCATGCCACTTATTTGAATTAGCCATCGCTCGTTATTGTAACTTTCCTTCGGCACTCTCTCATATCCCAGGTTCAAATTATTCATTTTTTCAATCGATACTACTACTACTGCGTGGGTGCCCCATCATTTGCTTTGCACTCAATTTAATTAGCCGTTACATGTATCTGCGTCTCTCTCTCTCTCGCTCACACTTACTTATTTCTATTGCATTGAATTGCACTTAATTGATGTGGGCGTTGCGTACCTGCGTATCTATATACCTTCATGCTCCATATATCTCTCCTTCCGTATCTCTCTCTCTCTCTCTGTCTGTCTCTGTCCCATTACACTGTACTTAATTGAATTAAATATCTCGCTCTTCACTCATCTCTTCGCCCTACCTAGCTACCTACGAACTAATCTACATTGCTCCCTATGTATCTCTCTCGCTCCCTCCCTCTCTCCCTTGCCCGGGTTTCGACTCCCAGCCTCCTATATCCAGAGTCGCAGCATCCCTAATCTGGAGACGTTGACCCCTCTTCTTTCTTCTTTCTTACTTTGGCCCCATCCATGTTGTATCTGTTGCTATAGCCGCAAGTCAGCGCCCAGAAAAAACATTTAAATATATCTGTTGACGCAAGCAAAAGTAAAAAAAACACAAAACCAATTGCCTTAAAACTCATTTTTTAGACGGTTTAGGAATTGTCAGTATCCGATTGCCGCTTTTTTATGATACTTTTATTAACCGTTCAGACCGTGAGACGCATACTGGAGTTTTCTTTTAAAATTATTTTTCAAGCAGTTTTATAGGCACTTTAATAATGGAAAACGGTAATATTAAATATTTATTTCGCAAAATAAAAGATCTAGTTAATTACAAAACATGAATTTTAATTAACAAGTTAAAGGAGACTTACGGTCAGAAAAGTTGAACTTTGACTTTAATTATATGGGTAATATCAACTTGTAATATTTCGTTTGAAGACCGATAGTACAAAATATAATTATTGCTAAATATTAGATATAATATACGCCAATCAAAATTCAGAGGATGATTGTGAGAGTATGGACAATGAAGATACAGACCTAAGGTCAAACAGTGACAGTAATGACAGCGACAGTGAAACGGACGATCTTCGTGATTCTAGGAGCAACTCCTAACTGTGGACTAAAAGCACTGAATTTAAGCCTAAAGTAGCCGACTGTATCTACAAAAAAACTCTTTTTGACTTATGGGATTTGGATTCGGAGCCGTCACCACTAGATGCATTTAAACATTTTGTGGACAGCGATTTAATGCAGGAGATAAAACTCCAAACCAACTTATATGCCAGGCAGCAAGCATTTAAAAGCTGGAAAGAGATGTCGACGGAAGAACTTTGGATTTTTTTGGCTTGCATTTCCTAATGGGAATCACCAAGAAGCCGAGTTATAGGGACTACCCCTCTACTAACCCTCTAATAACTACCCTAATATTTGGAGAAACCATGAGTCGGGAGGTCACTGGAAATATTTTAAATAACTCGCTCAAAAACCGTTTTTTGGCAAAACGCGTTAAGTCCATTAAACCCAATAAAAGCAACTGATTCTTATAAAAAAATATCCCATTTGCCCAAAACTTTGATAGTTTCACCCTCTTGTAATATAACAAAGGTTATTCGCTTCAATATCAAATTCACATGTACTATACCTAGGAGATGGTCCATAAATGACGTCCCACAAATTATCACTTTTGAAGGTTAATCTATCCTCATGTCATGACTTTAACGTTGCGTTCAACTGTTATCTCTACCACGGCGCATGTCATCACTACATGACTAGATTCACTTACCCTACCGAAAACGTCATTTACGGACGACCCTTAGCAGATCTATATGCAAACTAAAGTTCAATTTGTTTAGTACATCTGAAAGCTTTGCTGTTTTAATAATACAGAAGGGCGTGGTTTACAAAGTAATTACGAAATTTTAAAAAAGAACAGTCGCGTTTCTTATGAAGAAAATAAAGACGCAAGGGGTCGTCCACAAATGACGTCGTGTATAGGTTCAATGGGTTTACTTGGCAATCCTATGCTAACGATAGTCATTTACGCAATATGATTATTCTGGTGACAGGGGGGAACATAACATGGTCGTAAAAATGAATACTTTTCTATGACGTCATTTGTGGACAATCCCTAAGCAAACAAATTCTTTAGAAGTATTTGATTTGCACTCGACTATTGAACATTGGAATGCAGAATTGTTTTGATTAATGCTTACTGTTGCATTTACATGTTTTTAAAAAGTGCAAAATGTTCTATTTACATGTTTTTGAAAAATGCAAAATGTTCTATTTACATGTTTTTGAAAAATGCAAAATGTTCTATTTACATGTTTTTGAAAAATTTAAAATGTATAGTAAAATTGAGGCGCGTGAGGTGAGGTAGACATATAATGGTAAAATAGGGATAGTAAGGACTCACCAGAAATTTGAAGATTTGAAGATGTTTACGTTGTAGTCTGAATATTTATTTGTAGAACTTTATTAATTGTCGCGACGCGTTTCGGATTTCATCCTTTTTCAAGCGAGATTATTGTGGAATGAACACTGTTTTTACGGTTGGTTGTTTACACTGTTTCGCTCTTCTGCGAAACAGCCACCCAATCTCTTTCGTCCTATCCATCCTACTACTATCCCACCAAAATTGAAACAGTGTAAACAACCAACCGTAAAAACAGTGTAAACAACCAACCGTAAAAATAGTGTTCATTCCACAATAATCTCGCTTGAAAAAGGATGAAATCCGAAACGCGTCGCGACAATTAATAAAGTTCTACAAATAAATATTCAGACTACAACGTAAACATCTTCAAATCTTCAAATTTCTGGTGAGTCCTTACTATCCCTATTTTACCAAAAATTTAAAATGTTCTATTTACATGTTTTCGAGAAATTCAAAATGTTCTATTTACATGTTTTCGAGAAATTCAAAATGTTCTATTTACATGTTTTCCAGAAATTCAAAATGTTCTATTTACACGTTTTTGAAAAGTGCATAATGTTCTATTCCCATGTCTTTCGAATGTACAATTTATACTTAAATTTTACAATCAAAAATTAGCATGCAGTTAAATATAATTCAAAAGGTTAATTTTTTGCATTGCCTCTTATGGTTTTTTTGGCAAAACACGTTAAGTCCAAGATTTTAAAATTTTGAATCATTTTTAAAAAATTACGACGCAGCGTCAGATTTGAGAATTTTTGGCTACTAATACATCTAGTAGTATGCAGTTACGAAACAAAAAATTTCGAAAAAATAATCACGTTTTCACATGATTATTAAAATTTGCGGTTACTGTAAAGTTGGGCAACATGGACTTAACGCGTTTTGCTAACAAAGTCCTCAATTGCTGGTGGATATTTTGGATTCTGAAATCACAAGACAATCACAGCTTTTGTCACAATGTAACTTTAGCAGGCTAAAATTGTAACTAAAATATTGTGATTTTTCACAAAACTTAGCTAGTGACGAGTGGAAAAACAAGTTTGATCTTGTTAGCTGTTGTGTGATTTTGATGGGTACTGTGGTTGGGCACAATCCAGTTTTACTAGTTTGTAGTCGTGACTGTGGTTTCACAATCACATAACTAATAACCCGGGAAGACCCGTAAGAATTGTGTTGTGTGTGTATGTATGTATGTACGTATGTATGTATTACTTGCGCATGCGCACGAAAAACCCAGAAATAACCCCGCACCTCCCGCCCCCGCACCCCTAAAAAATTAAATTATCGCAACACACTACAAAAGTATTGTATAAAATTTTAAATATAAAAATTAAATTATAGCAACACACTACAATTTGAAATTTTATACGATACTTTTGTAGTGTGTTGCGATAATTTAATTTTTATATTTAAAATTTTATACAATACTTTTGTAGTGTGTTGCGATAATTTAATTTTTTAGGGGTGCGGGGGCGGGAGGTGCGGGGTTATTTCTGGGTTTTTCGTGCGCATGCGCAAGTAATACATACATACATACATACATACACACACAACACAATTCTTACGGGTCTTCCCGGGTTATTAGTTATTTCTGGGCTTCCCAGTTTAGATCTCTTAACACCATGCTATACAAAATAATAAAAATGTAAATCGCCCACCGTCCGTCTCCAATAGAGTACGACAATTTGGGAGTCAAGGGTCATGAGGGAAAATATAGAGGTGCCTGAATGCCAGTATATCAATAGCATTCCGATTCCAAACCGCCGAAGTCACACACACAGCAACTCATACAGTAATGCTTAGCGTTTGATTAATATTTTGTTAAATTATTTTAAATAAGATATCTCGCCTAGCTATAGGCTATTATGAATGACCACTTTTTTTAAACGCAGTCGCATCCATGTCATCATCTTAACATTACCTGAACGGCTATCTTTAAAATAGCATGTCAGTTATTCCCACGTAGAGCCATCCACCCTACCGATGACACCATTTATGAACGGTTCCAAGCGTGATTTAAAAAATACATTTTGACGGCTGTCGGCTAACTTGTAGGTAAATTTTGTAGGCCACCTAGAAGGTTCGGCTGACACTCGTCGGCTAACTTGTAGCGACAATTGTCGACTGTCGGCTAACTTGTAGCGACAATTGTCGACTGTCGGCTAACTTGAACATTTTTTTGGTTGTAGACTGTCGGCTAATTTGAACCTTTTTTCGGCTGTCGGTTAGCTTGAAACTTGGAATTTGTGTAAAAATGGTCTAAAAAGTTTAAAAACGGCAATAAAAGAAAAATCGCTGCGTGTTGACAAAACTGTAACCGAACCTACGTAGGTATGTGAATATCTTATTATGTGGAAGAAAGAAAGAAACAAATAATTTCGACATTATAATATTGAGTATGGTTGCACACTTCATATTACATTTAAGTGCTTTGAAGATTCACTAAACTGAAAGACCCAAAACGCATACGTAAAGTACTTATCAGCATTTATTAGTATGTATCTTAACCAAATCAAACAATGCTATTCACGATTTCAGTGTCTTTACGAGCCTCAAGAACCACGAATGCTGCTTTATACCTACTTACTATCTACATAATTTCCTGGGATTTTTATGTTGATATTACTGCGATTAAAAAAATGACTTACCAATTAGCAACTCCAAACACTTGGTTACGAAATTAATGCGTTAACTATAATTAACCAGCTTACAATCAGAAGAGACTGAAACACACTTCTAAATGAAATGAACACGTTTGCTGCTGAATATAGCATGGTAGATTATAGCAAGGATCGTGCTTAAATGATGTCATTAGAAGGGTCGGTGCGTATAATCGGATACCTATGTCATGCCATGTCAGTGATAGCCATCTGTGCAGTACTGAAGCCTATGCATAGGGTTCTAAAAATTAAGAATTTTTGATAACATCATTTACGGACGATCCTCAATAGCTATTTGGATTTTGGATTGTATAGTGATTGGATAGGAATACAAACGTGGCGCTCAAATATTTTCGCATTTAAGAAACTCGAGTCAAAACTATGGGCATGATATAGGTTTTGGTTGGGATGAAACACCAATTCACTGCCACGCCACTCACACTTACAAGTCAGCAATTCAATGCAGTCTCGTTTGCTGCGGCTGTCGCTCGTGGCAATGGCTATTTGGATGGTAACCGAAAGTGATATCTGGTTCTGGTATAGCTTAGCTGCCGTTTATTTGCATGCCACATTTCGGTACCCCAGTGGGTACGACAAGTCACGATAAGAATTAGAATGTTGTTACCCACAACACAATACAACAGTAGTCCGGAGCACCATAGCCTTTAAATAGTAGTAGTCCCTCGAGTGGCAATATAAAGTGTGTGTCCAGTATTGAAATGAAATAGCGGTGGCGCTGGGGGTTCCTTCCCACATACACCGTCAGCATACCCATTACATTCTAACGGGGCAGATGGAGGTTGAAGTTTAACTAATTAATTATGGCACTAATGGTTTAATTGAATGTCTCAAATGAGGTTTAACGGTTAAGCACATATATTTTCTTCAATTTGAGATATATTTCAATATGATTACGAGGTCCTTGAGTCGGTGTGAAGACGAAACAGAAATTAAGATTTTTAATGCTTTGACCAAGCATCGAAAAAACTTGTTCTATTACTTTCTGCCAATGGATCAGCATATAGCTAATTCAAAGTACTTGGCGGGACCTGTTGGTGTTTCGGGTTTTACCGTTTCCCGCCAACTACATACTTTGAATTTGCTATATGCTGATCCATTGACAGAAAGTAATAGAACAAGTTTTTTCGATGCTTGGTCAAAGCATTAAAAATCTTAATTTCTGTTTTGTCTTCACACCGACTCAAGAACCTCGTAATCATATTGAAATACATCTCAAATTGAAGAAAAATATATGTGCTTAACCGTTAAACCTCATTTGAGACATTCAATTAAACCATTAGTGCCATAATTAATTAGTTAAACTTCAACCTCCATCTGCCCCGTTAGAATGTAATGGGTATGCTGACGGTGCATGTGGGAAGGAACCCCCAGCGCCACCGCTATTTCATTTCAATACTGGACACACTTATGTGTACGGGAAACATAGAAAGCTACGTAACTATGTACTTAAATAGCTATGGGAGCACGTTGAAGAGAACATGCTTATGTGTATGGGAAACATAGACAGCTGACAGCTCTACAACTAGGGATATCTAATAGCTATGAGAGAACTAAATTTTTGTTGCCACTTTTAAACTAACTACTACGGTGAGTAACCACACAACCGAAGCACGTTGAAGAGAACTAAATTTTTGTTGCCACTTTTAAACTAACTACTACGGTGAGTAACCACACAATTTATAGATGATTTTAGTCCTCGCGTTTAATCTGTGTCTGATAGTGCTTTACTATAGTCAACGTTGAACTCACTCTGAGCCGTTGCCGTATTAGTCAAAACCAAATAAAAAGCCATTCACGATTTTAGTGTTTTTTTGAGCCTCAAGAAACTTGAATCCTGATTAAAAAAATGACTTACCAATTAGCAACTCCAGACATTCGGCTGTGAAATTAATGGGGTAACTTTAATTAACCAGCTTAAAATCGGAAGATACTGAAACACACTTCTGAATGAAATGAACTCAAACACGTTGCCCGCTGTGTGCTGGATGCTCGTATATGGCAAGGGTCGTCAACAAATAATGTCATCGGTAGAGTTAGTGGCACTAGTCGGAAGCCAATGACATGCCATATTAAAAATTGCCATTTGTGCAATACTTAGGCGGATGAAAGAGGGTTCTAAAAATTGTGATTTTTTGATGACATCATTTACGGACAACCCTTAATGATTCATAGACAACCCTCAATGGCTATTGGATAGGAACGTGTCACTCAAACATCCCGCCTGGATGTTGGCGAAAGACGAGAGAGAGATAAAGCTAAGGCATGGTATAGGTTGTGGTGTGGTTGTGATGAAATACCAACTCATCGCCACTGCAATTCAATGCAGCTGGAGTCTCCGTCTCCGCTGCATCTTTACATATTCCATTCCACTCAACCAGAGAACAGAGATCTGAATGGAGAATAGTCAACTTTAAATATTTTGCCAACTGCTTTTGCATTAGGCAAATGAGATTTGGGGAAGGGGCCTCCTCACTACTGAATGGTGATTGGAACTTTGTCGGTACTCCTCGGCACTTATTGACTTTTGAAAAATGACACAGGCAGAGGGGCCTTTATGGAGTTAACTATTCTCTATTTAGATCTTTCTTCTCTGCCACTCAACGACAGCTTCACGATTCATTAGCGATTTGATAGTGTTGTGACCCACAACACAATACGAAATAACACTTGTGAACACAATACAGAAGTAGTCCTGCCCGTTGTCGCTTTGACGCATGTGTGTATAATGTTGTCAAGTGTTTTGTAAGTTGCAGAATTATACAATGCAGGAATAAAAGATTTAATTATTATAATGTGATGCTACATGACAGCCATTTTTAAATATGGCCAGTACGGCTTTTCATAGTAAACGTTTGATGTCCTGGATGGACTATTTAATAAGAAACGTTTTGTACCAAGGTGGTGGACAGTAGTATAGGAGCGGTAGTTTTAAAAATTATATGCAATTAATATTTTTTTATTTAAAAAAATAATATTTAGTTTGTAATATAGTAATAAGATGGCAAGCTCATTACTTATTTTTTGAATGTACATAGAACTACGGGGGTTTGTTCGGAGGTGGCGGTGGCGGAGTCACTGTGTGATGGTGGAGTTGAGGTACGCGAGAGTATCGTCTGGGACTGCCTGGGCCATTAAAAGGATTGAGGCACGTTGTGAGATATGGGACTGAAACGACAGATAACCTTGCTAAGCATATGGGCATTTAATTTAATTGTAATGTAAAGTCATGGGGATAAATTGAAACGACAGATAGTCTTGCTAAGCTTATGGGTATTTAAATGCATTTTAATGTAATGTCATGGGTATGAATGGGAGGGAATGGGAGCTGGAGTTGTATTATTGGAGTGGAACAGTGTGGCTAGTATATGGGCATTAGTCGCACAGTGGCTGCCTGCCAGGCAGCTGTGCATTTTTAGTCCTGAGGAATTTTGATTCTATTTTTCCTTTTTTTTGTGGTAAATCATTGTCGTGAGTCTCCAAACCTTACCCTTGGGATGGGCAATTAGCCCGTAACGATGGTGAGGTGGAAATTCTTATCAAAATATTACCTCCAATAACTTTTTTGAGTAATTCAAAAAGTTGAATTTGGATTTTTTTTATCCTCGTTGTGCTGCTGTTCAAGCTTTCTACGTGATTCTCACTCCTCTCGGTGCTGCCGCGTGGCCGCATAGTGTATTTTTTCTACAATGTGCACGTGGTGGTTCTAGAATTACATCCTTGTCGTGTGGATCGTATTCTGTGTGGCTCGTTGTTGCATCAGGGCGGTGTGAGTTTTGTGTGGAAAGCTTTGACAGCATCATCAAAGTGGTATTCTGAGGTAGACTATATTTAAGGCGAAGACTGTAGTTTACACTCTTGTGTAGTGTTTCTTTTTTTGGAAGTTTAATTTGTCAGGTCTAGTAAGTACCTAATATCTGGGTGATGAGCAGAAAACTCTGATCCCATTTTCTTTAGCTAGGTGTCGTAGGTTGTTTATTTTTTCGCTAGGTATTTACTTCCCTCCATTTAGCATTAAATCCTGTTTAAGATTAAGGCCCGTACGGGCAAATCCGGTGACGTTTTATATGTCACTGGTTGTCCCGTTGGCCAAAATTAAACATTGTTATGATGGGACGTCCGCAATGGGCCTTATTGGCCTTGGCGGTGTCTGTGTGGATCAGTATTATGATCTTCATGGTGCCTAATAAAAATAATATTAAATAATAATATGGGCATTGGGAAGTACTGAGAAAGAGTGGAGAAGACCGGAGCCAGTGCTAATGTTTGGACTGCGTTCCCATGGCAACGTGTGTTGGGTATGGGAATCAGCTGAGCTGTGACTGCCACTGCTGATCATATGAGAGCAGTCATTAATGTATGATATTCGAGATTGATTAAATTTAAAATGAGCGGAGATTTGCATTGTTTCGAGAGATCACCATGGCAACGGGATCATACGGTATGTAAAATGAAAGGAACAGACGGAGTTCAGGAGTGCTTCACGAAGGGGAAGACAACGTGCCTATATAATTGGAACCGTAGGGGTTGGATGTGAGCGTACATACTTCAAAACCCTGAGATAGGATGCCTGATGGATTTGAAGACTGAGAATTGCTTTGCTCAACTACATATTATGTGAAAAGGGGGCGATACCGCTTCTATTCATTACGTGAAAGAAGTGAGGCATTGAAAAAGTTGAGGAATATTTCACGAGGGGGGAGACAAGGTGCCTATAGAATTGGAACCGTATGTGATTGAATGGTCATGTACATACTTCAAAGACTGAGAAATATTGACTAATGGATTTCAAGGCTGAAAATAGATTTCAAGGCTGAGAATGGATTTGTTCAACTACAAAGTATAGAAACAGAGGGCAACATGTCTGTTATAGCTATAGGACTTGAACTGGGATGCTTGAGATGGATAGAATTTGATCGAAAAAGTGGGGCTCTTGAACATTAGGTTCTAATATGCTATTACGTAGAACCCGTTACTTACCTATGTATGTATGTATACATTATTTAGTATGTACAGTGTACTAGTTGCGTATTGCTAAATACAATTAGCATGTATAATATATTAAACTATATGCATTTAACCTAATTAAATGAATTAATTACACTGCTTTAATGTACATACCCATTTAAAATATTTAAATATCATAACTGCAATCAAAATTCATTATTAATTAATTATTTAATTTTAAATTTAGTTTATTAAAAAAAATGATCATTTCAAAAAATATACCAAATTTTTAAAAATAGGTTATAACAAAAATAAAAATTAATGTGCTCATTTTAAGCTGACATGTATATATATACATGTCATGATACATGTATGTATCAGTATATAGCATATCTTCTCACTATAGCGGGATGTATACAGTAGTAGGTAGATGTTTGGGTTCTGGAATGAATATTTTTTTGAAATATTCTGTATTATTGAGTGAGTCCAGGCAGAATTGGATGCACTTTGTAGCCGTAAGCACTGAAGTGTGCACTGAGTTGGGGTGACTGTGTTACTGTAAATGTGCGTGACGTGCATAATTATAGCTAATTAACTCATCGCATCGACCGAGGCTGGGCTGAAGCTTCAGTTGGGCCCAGTCGACTTCTAAAATCAAACTTTTTGGACCCACAGAGCTCTAAGTTTCAACTTTCCATGTACGAAGCTGACCACTCGTGCTCCCTATCGACAAGAAATACTTACAATGAGATAAATGTATACGATACATGTAAATGTATATATGTACATGCCCAACTGTGTACATATACACTATGTAACAGTAGTATATCATTATAATTATTGATTGTTATGATGTATAATGTAGATACATACAGTTGCTGGGGTAGGAATGCTCGAATCAAATAATATTATTTTTTATTATGGAGCTCAAATGGACAGAATAAAGTACACTTTTAGACCCTTAGCACTGCAGGAATCAAAGCAAAGAGGAAAATTTGTTACTAAGGATGCGCGTAATATAAATATTAATTAAATATTGATCCAATGTACACTGAAACTGGCTCTTGGTTTCTCTAGAGTCTAGTGAAATATAAAATTAAAGGTACAGGGCAAGGATGAAAAGCTAAAATGTAC
The DNA here is from genome assembly GCA_949802685.1 of Dicyrtomina minuta. NCBI lineage: Eukaryota > Metazoa > Arthropoda > Collembola > Symphypleona > Dicyrtomidae > Dicyrtomina > Dicyrtomina minuta. Next base: position 67,707 of record CATKUY010000320.1, read on the forward strand.
CTGCTGTGGAACAGATACAAGTTTTTTATTGATCCAAGTCAGGTGGGCCGCAGGTCCCTTTGAGATATATGTTTAGTTGTTTGTTTGTTATATGTTTCTGGTATATGGTTTATGAATTACAGCAAATATTTGGATGAGTGGGGATGCAAGTGCAAACTGCAAGTGTAAAATACAAGGTACAACAGGTGAACAAGTGCAGCGAGACGCAGGTTATTTTTCATATTATGCAGATATTGTATGCATATATTCGATTGCAGAGTAAAGGTTGATTGTAATGCACTGTTGACATATATACATTTTTACAAGTTTTTTTTTGAATTCGCTTTCACAAATACGACACACATACATAGTTTTACATTTACTATTCACAAGTACACATAATATTTAAAAGTGTGCAGTATATCTGCAGACGCTAGAATTATTTCATTATTTAAAATTAACACACACTACACAATGACGAATACATTTACAATATTATTATACTACTATTTACAAACATGTACAGCTTACTTTACTACAAAACACTACATGAATATTTGTTGATACATTTATTTTAATATTTTTCGCACTATTACTTAAAACTAAAATTATTTGTGTAATATTTATTCACTTCCTAAACTCTTACTACACCTACAATTATGATATAACATTTTCTTATTAGTACTGCCCTGAAACAGGTTAGTATTGTTTGCTATTGATTTTTTATGAAACGCTAAAATTATATCATTTTAGTATTTACATATTTTGCTAAATGTTAAAAATAAAATAAATTGCTTAATAAAATTGTAATTACATTGTTCTTTATAGCAGTAGTCGCCTAGTCTCCATCAGATTCTTTTGAGTAAGTAAAACATGAGTCCTCTGTTAATCCTGAGTGAATGTCAAGAGATAAGGTTGGAGAAGGAGGAAATCCTGCAAATATCTTTTCTTATGGTATCTTAATCTTTGGGTGTTTAACTGCTGCTTTAGATTCTGATTTTGGTTTCTTGAAATCTTCAAGATGTTGCGGCGATGCTCTGCGTTTTTGCTCTTGTTGCTGTAAGCTTTATTTGGTAACAGAAACTTCATTTAGTTCTTGAGCTGCCAACTTTAGGTTGGTATTTGTCAAATAAGCAACAAAGTCGTTCATCTCAACTAGTGTGAATTTGATAGTTGGGCCACCGTAATTGGGGAACTGCTGAGAATACTTTTCAGACAGATTAGAATTCATGAGCATGTTATAAGCTCCTGTCAGTTGATTAAACGAGAAACGAACCCGGACTGACTTGACAATGAAATGTGGAGACTTCTAATAGACAAACTTCTTGAATCTGCTTCAAGGTTCGTCGAACAAGAACTCGATTGGTTTACCAGCAAAGTACGGATGATCTGTTACTTTGCGGCTAACAGTTGGATGATCCTTATGTTCTTGTAAAATTTGAGCTGCCCATTCAATTAAAGAGAGACTTTCAAATTGTGAGAAAGAAATTTTGGAATGCTTAGCTTCTCCGTTTCTTCGACCCAAATAGTAGAAATTTGTCTTCATGCCAGGGTTGTAAACAACCCGAGCTTTATCGTTGTCCCCAATAAATACAGAATCAGAAGATTCAAAGAATGCCCAGTTTTGGGAATCAATATTTGCTGTATTCAAAGTACTTGAGGATGCATTGTTCAGATTACGCGACGGTCCAGGCTGTTGGGTGTAGTCCATCTTGTCAGATGCCACAACGTTGTTGATATTTTCAATGTTTACGGAATACAAGCAAGACTTTGCCATGGTGACTGGAGGAAGTAAAGATAAATGCGCCGTGCTACTCTTCATAGATAACTTTAATATGCTTACTTTATCTAACTGCGTATTTCTAAATTCCTTATTAAATGTAGTTTACTATGGTTTGTTGTACTGCTGAGACAATGACACTTGAGAAAATATTACCGATCGAAGGCTTGAGTAGAAATGAAAATAATTGCTTAGTTGGCAAGAATGTTATTCTATTTTAGATGAGCTCGAGTCTTCTTATTTTTGCTGTCGTTTGTGCAAGCATTATTATTATATGTATAACCTATTGACAATAATAGCAGTGACTTATGATTGGACTTATTTTACGTAGGCCCTGCCCCCTTCTTTTGTATTCTAAGGGACGCTAGGTTGTTGTGCGTCACTAGAATATAAAGTATTATTGTTAAGTGTAGGCACTTATATAGAGAGGTTGTTGGAGCCGTAAGCCAGTAAGTCAGCTCCTTTTAACCAGTGTGCATTATGGGAGTTATCAATTTTATTTCCAGTCTCATAGACCGACAACTGAAAGATAAAAGTCATTTCAGAATCTACTGCTACGTGTATCAACTCGCATTTGTGTGGGTACTGTACACAGCAGTTCCAGTCTACAGAGCTTCGCAAACAACACGTTATAAAACATTATTCAAAGTATGAGCGCTATTTAATATAAAAACCCGTCAGTTTGAAGAACATCAAAATCTTCTCAAACTAGCCCAAAACTTTACGTGCCAGCTATCATTAAAATCGAAAGATTAAACAAAAACTATAAACAGTGCTATTTTATGTAGAAGTATGTTGACCATTGTGAGCTGCTTATACTGTGGTCGCTATTGCACAGTCAAGAAAAGCTTGTGGTCAAGAAAACAAGAACAAAAATACGCTAACAGTGATTTGAATTCTAGACTTCATACAAACAACTTCAGATCTGTACAACTATGAAATTCTTGTAGTGCGTGTCATGGAAGAATAGTTTTTTTTTCAACACAGATACAACGTCTTGTGTGTTCAAATTTACGAGACAATAAACTTTGGCTGAAACCACTAAATCAAGTGTTAAAAACTGATCATTCATCACAAAGCAGTATATTCTTACCGTCTAGAAATATTTGCTGTGGACATATAAAGTGCTGTTACTGCAAACAAACTCCACATCAATTTTCAGAAGCAGCAACAAAAGTAATAAATAAATACAAAGAACGTAATTAATTGGGGTCAGGCCGTTTTTCAATCCACCTAGATTTAATTTCACTAGTTCCAAAGTCTTATTTTGATGCCTTTAACCTTGAACATACTTTGTGCTCTGATTGTTTTTACACACACAGATTGACAGCCAAGGATAACTTGGATTGCAACTGTACATGCGGTTTAATTGGTGCAATTTTAGGTAAATCGACTTATTGTGAACTATTGGCAATAAACAATTTTAGAAAGTGAATTATTATCTCAGAATTCAAGTATGCAAATCTTTGCGCCTCCAAAAATTCCATACACCTTTTTAGCTACGCGTCAAAAACAAATTGTGGACTTGGTAAAAAAACAAACACGTTTACCTGGAAGATTGTTTTACAAAACACCATTAGGAATGATAATTGTGGGTATCACAGGCTCAGGCAAATCAGCAGTTATAAAGACATTACAGCACATATTGTCGCAAAAGCAAAGCCAAGATGAAACCTTTTCTTTTAGAATTTGTTGCTTTCTTGGAGTATGTGCCCCCAGTTTAAAAGGCAAAACATTTCATTCTTGCTTTAAAATAAAACCTTTTGCAAATGCGAATATCACTGACCAACTGAAGAACGGTATTTTAGCTGTCAATAAACACAAACTTTGGAATGTCGAAGTTCTACCTTTTGACGAAGTTTCAACTATAGGCTTGAAATTACTGCATTTTGTGGATACCCTCATGAAACTAGTAGATCCATCCTGGGCAGAGTTGCCGTTCAGCGGAAGAACCGTACTTATGTTTGGAGACTTTTTTCAATGCTCTTGTTCGGGTGATAGTAATTTGTATTCTAAGTTCATAGTACAGACTTCACCAGAATTACAAAAAGCTTCTCAGTTGTACAAGAATTTTAATACTGCTTTTGTATTAGACAAACCTTTCGGCAGAGCAAAAATGATTTAAGAAAACTGGAGTACTACGAGTTTCTAATGAGGCTGAGATATTTTAAATGTACCCCGCTGGATCTTCACAATTTGCAACAGCGACAGCAGCATATTTTGCAAACTGATCTTCAGGATATTGAATTTGAAGAATTTGAAAAATTAATTCATCTTTTTCAAACAAACAGCAACGTAGCAGCACACAATAAGTACGTATTTTATAAATATGATGACATAAAGTAAATCACTATAATAAATTTCATTATTAAATTTAGTTTAAATTATAAATGTTAGAGATTTGCAATATATTTATAAATAAATAATTGTATTATTAATTTAATTGGTATTTTGTAAGAAGATGATCCGATGATTTTATCCTGGGTTTATTGAGGTTCCAGCTTTAATTAGAGAAACCAGCTCACTTTCAAAAGATTCATTCAAAGTAGATTATGGCGCACGTATTATGTTAACGCAGAACTTAGACGTAGCATGGAATCTTAATAATGGAAGCTGAGGCACTGTTGTGGATTTAATATTTAGCTCCGTCAAGAAAAAACTTTACTGGAATAATTATGTTGAAGCTATAGCTGTAGACTTTCTAAATTATCAAGGAAACAACATTTTTGTTACCTCAAAAGGAAAAGGGGTGAAAATATTACGTATTGAATACTGTAAACTAGATTTAAAAACAAATCAATATGTTAAAATCTAGGCATTTTCACTTGTCCCAAATTGGGCAATGACAATTCACAGATCACAAGGCATAACAATAGAAAAACGATGTGTGCACTTAGATACAAGAGAAATTATAGCGTGCACAACTTATGTTGCTCTTTCTTGATTTAAATGTTTAGAAAATCTTATGATTGTGGACAAAGAAATAATACAGGCCTCAAGAATTTAAGTTGTTCAGCATGAATATGAAATGCAGCTGCGGTGGAAAGAAGAAGCCCGACTAAAAGAACTTAAAGTAGAAAACAGAAAATCTCGTAAAGCAGACATGACTAGCCAAGTAGATCGATTTTTATAAATAAAAAGTACACCATTTTCAAAAAATGTAAATACAATCTAATACTTTTAAATATACTATACATTGTAGTTTGTGTGTACATACTCTTACTTTTAATATAACGTTAGTGTGTATGTAATGATAATTTACACTTTCCAATTGTAATAGTTGTAACATGTTAAAAAGTATAATATATGTAAAACTGATACAAAAATCCCATAATTGAAAAAATCTGCAACAAAAATTAAATGTAAATTTGTAAACATGTAATATGTGCTATAAAATGCATGCAATTATTTAACAGCGTCCATTTTTGATTTAAGTGCACACCGCAGTGGTTCACATATAAAATGTACACATCATGGCTGAAATACAAAAATCATATTTAAATTTTAGATTAATAGAATCTTTCTCTGCATTGAGTGGTTTTATTAAAAACAATAAAAAATTCCATGACAAAATTACTGTAGACCGAGAATTAAGTAAGCTGCGTTCATTTAGTTTGCCCAGACCAATTAGAAAAAGATTTCAACGCAGACGAGTATTAGTTAATATGATAGGAGAAATTTTCTGTGCTGATCTAAAGGTTCTTGAAAGCGGTATGGCAAAACATAATTCAGGATTTGCTAACATAGTATTTTGCATAGACGCGTTCAGCAAGAAGCTATTCTGCAAATTTATTAAAAATAAAAAGCCGGAATCAATAATAAAATCAATGAAAAGCATTTTTCAAGAAGCTAAAATGACACTAATCTAGTTGTTTAATGATCAAGGTTGTTATAAGGTACGGTAACATACAACTATAATTTCCACGAGTATTACTTTATCTTACTAGTAAAAAACGCATTTAATTAATGTTCAAATATTATATTTTTAGGAACCGAATTTCGAGCAGAGTCTTTTTGCAAGTTTTTAAAGGGTCATAGAATTAAGTATTACAATACTTATAGCGACACAAAATCAAGCATGGTAGAACGTGTAATAAGGTGAATCTGAATATTACAAAATTAGAAGTAACTAGACAATATATAGCCTTATTTTATGATTTTTAATGTATCTATATGTATCTATACCCAGCCAGGTTCCCTCCGCAGATCCAAAAATTGAATCAGCCGAGGATTATTTAAGACAAAGCAGGCTCCCCTAAGCCACTGAGCCAGAATACGACGACGACTCGATACACAAAGTGGAGGAGCTTGTGCAAACAGACGACGAACGCAATCTGGCGGCTCTCAGCGCAGACGCGTACGTCGCCGACAACAAACGGGAGGTCGACTTAAGTGAAAACCAATATCTTACGGTAAACAACGAGCATCAGATCGCAGATCAGGTCAAGCTGGAGCAGGGCAAAGAAAGAATATGTACGGCAGACGATAAGTTATATAATTAATAGTGCGAAACACATAACGCCATTCAACGTCTAGACTTACAGGAAGCAATATCAAACATATATCAGTTTAAAGCTCTAATAAACCATGGATACACAAGGATTTTATGATAAACCGACAGTGTATGAGAGATCTCAAAAATCCTTTCAAAGTAATATGATCTTGGACAAACTCCTACCGACAAATGTCAGTGTTGGAGACTCTGCCGAGTATTATATCTACTACCCTGTCTTGAGCCCTCGAGACAATGAAAATCAAGCTATTTTTGATATTTTGAAATCTCCAGGAAAATATTACATTTTTGACAAATCCATCTTTAAAGTGACATGTCGTGTAGTGCTTAGTACAAGTACAGTGCCAACAAACCAGTAGTTGGTACAGATATAGTTGCGCCCTCGTCGATGCTGTTCTACAGTTGATTTAGTAATCTTGAATTTTATTTAAATTGCACACTTATTAGTGACAACTCTAACCACTATGCTATTAGTGCATACCTGAAGCGCATGTTATCTTAAAATCCAATTGAGAATTAAAACAGCATGCTGGATCAGTTGTATTTGCCAAACTCAACGCCTAATGCATTTGCAAAAACGGATACTGGATTTTCAGCGTGATACAATATTGGAAAAGAATCAAAACCTTTTACTATGGTTGGAAGACCTGAAGCTCTATTTTTATCAAAAACGAATGGTTTCAGGAGACAGTGACGTACGTATTATTATGAGAAGGTCATTGCCTGCATTCTGCATAGACACCGAGACTGAGACCTGGACAGGTTATTCTGGTTGCCCGTTCCGTATTGACATTGTAAATGCTGTATTGTATTTAAAAAGGCAGACAATTTCACTACTTGCAATTGAAAAGCATTGATTAAGTTTAAACAGTGGCATTACTTTAAAATATCCATGTCTTGATCCTGAAATTAAAACCTTTGTTATTCCAGCCGGCGTCAGCTCGCATTCACTTGACAATTGCATATATGGACAATTGCTACAGACTATCGTACTTGGGCTAGTAGACAGCCAAGCGTATCTTGGTAAATAAACAAAGTAGTTTCGTAACTTTTAACACTTTAATATAAGTAAAATAGATGTATCTATGAACTAAGAATCGATAGAATACAAGACATTACCCTTGAGTTTTAAAGACTCTAATGAAAAGGAAGAAGACATTTTTTTTCTTGCGCAGAACAATTTTAAAAAAAACAGCAGATAATTCTAGTTTAGGAAATGGGATAAATTCTTAAAACTACACGAAAGGAAATGTTTTATTTGCATTTGAACCATCACAGTCCAATTTAATGAGCATAATGAAAACTGGACAGGTTCAGATCAATATGAAGTTCAGATCTGCAATGGCAAATTCAGTAACTACCATTCTGTATAGCTAGTATCAAAACGTCGTGGAAACTGACAAGAACAAGCAAATATTGATTGATCGTTAAATGTAAAGTATCAAACCAGTGTTAGTTGATCAACTTGTATTTAAACTCAATTTATTTTGAATAAAATCTAACGTAACATAATAAAAACTGTCTGTTGCTTTACAGAAATCAACTGAATCACATCACGCTCGCCATGAACACCGGTGAATTACAGAAATTTATCGGCATTTTACTGGAAGGAACCAAAACAAAGTATTACGTTATTGCAGCAGATCAAATAAGATCTACTTTGGAGGAATAAGAAAACGAAAATCATGGAAACGGATCAATTTACCCCATTGCAATAGTTCAAAACACAGACAGGATAAAAGACTCTGGGAAGCAGTGGGTCAGTTACTGGGTGACTTCAAAAGACAGCTTTAAATATTTTGACTCGTATAGATTGCTAATTCACCAATACCGTAACCTGCAGTGGCCTGGCAAAAATTTAGTGACTGAAAACTGCACAGCACTTCAAAGCGGAAGATCTACAGTTTGCGGATTATACTGTTTATATTACTTGTATTCATGATCTTTAGGAATTAGTTATAAAAACTTTTTCAATATATTTACAAGCTCTGTATTAGCTAACGATAGCAAAGTAAGAAAATTTGCAAGTATGATTCCTAATTTAATGTCATGTGTGTATTGTGCACCTAAACTATCACAGTCCAATACATTTCAAGTGGCATGTATAGAATTGTGTCAAAGTTTTTTAAGATATTACTATTACGAACATTTGTAGCTGTAGTATGCACGTACAGTAGAATATATAATTACTAAAAATTCAAAAATGTAAAAAAAATGTAAAAAACACAACATCAAATAAAAATTAGAAATGTATAAATAACAGTGTACTGTAGCTTTTCGGGTCAGTATTATTTTGCATCTTATAATTTTAACATTGGACACGATCGACTTTAAATTAATTCATCCTTTTACGGCTATGGTATGTGGCCCTAGTTCATCTGGTAAAACTACTCTGTGCCTAGAAATCGTCAAACGCAGAAAGGAAATAATCGATAGTCATATCAATAAAGTATTATATGTCAGTGCCCACACTAACCAAATAGAGTTTCTGAATCCAGATTTTACTAAAGATAAAGACGTTACAGTAATAACGGATCTGTCTACTATAGAATCAGTGCTTGAGACTATACCTAGCCCGTTTCTTCTAGTTTTAGATGACCATCTTAATTGTATAGAATCGAATATCAAAGCAAGGCAGTTAGTTCAAAATATATTTACAGAACTTTTTCATCATTTTAATTTTAGTTATTTTTTCATTAAAGTTGGCTACTTTAACTCAGAGTATTACATCATATAATAAGGACCATAACAAAACTTTACTTGATCATAAAGGAGGAAATGCAAACGACGCACAGACAGATGCAATTTACAATGCGTCGGAAGGAATAGAAAAATAATTGAACTACCCAGGCAAGAGTGGATAGCATACGAAAACATTGTTGCCAAACACAAGACAAGGAATCGTAAACCTCATGCTAATCAGGAGCATGCAGTATTGAAACGCAAGCGTATGACGTTATACATACATAAAAGGGCAGCTAGAAAATAAATGCATATATAGAGCAACTATATAGAACTCTTTGTCAGTAGCTTTTGCAATGTCACACTGGTCAATACAAATAAAAAATGTATAGAGTACGTGCTTTCGTTGTTTCAATATGTGCTTTTATGGCACTTGGAAGATCGTGCAACACTGCATGCGCCTTAGGCTCACAAGTAAATCAATATCAAGCCAAGTCTGTTCAAGATACTTATACTGATAGTGCACAATATACTGCCTCTAAATGCTATGGAACAAAAAAGATGGCATTAGACGAAATTGAAAGAAAGCTACAAAGTAGTAGCTTAGACCCTACATTGCCAATCGATACAACAGCGCTACCAGTGGTACATACAAGTTCATTCTATAAATTTATTCCTATGGCTTTAAAGTACATGCTTGAGAATTTGAACACACAGAATGGAATTATTATAGATGTGGTAGACCAGTATCAAAACAATGAAACAAAACCTGTGTTTCACAACACATTTGACTATATAAGTAAGTGAATAATACATGATTGTTCACTTTAAGTAAGTAATACATTTATACATTTAGTGCATAGGATAGTATAGCTTTAAACGTATAGACAATAATACTAAATATTACATTTTGTTAGTATTACCAGCTATCTACGTGTCGTTTGTACTAGTGTTAACACTTTTTGCATCTAAGATGAGAAAACTAGGGGACTTCATGGCCATTTCACCCTCTGTATTAAATTTACCTTCAGACTAGAAATAGCATTCAATCGCTTTCGTTAACAACAACAACAACAGCTTAAACATCAACCTACTATTGTCTGCGGGTTTCCAACGTACGCTATAAAGCATAGTGAATTTTATACTTAAAGTAGTAAATATAGTGAATTTTATATACTGTATAGGAGTACATGCACTTTGAATTCTACATCTTCCACTACTCCAAGCTCTGCCGTACAGCTTCATCGTACCACGAACAGGCGAACTTTTCATCTGCTACTACGAACGGTAAAAAAGATCTTGTACGTGTCGTTCTTAAATTGTGTTTTTAACATTTAATTTGTATTCATTCATAATATTACAAGCGTTTATGCTTATTTGGTTTTGCAGTATTTTAATAATATGTATTGATGTACAGTACATATATATATATATGCATAACAGTAATATAATTGTAATGTATAATAAAAAATTTTATTTATTGATTTTACAGATATTGTCGTGCTCTGTTCTACGCTGCCGCTTTACTTGCCGAAGCCATGTCCCATACCAAGCTCACGTTGAGCATGTTCATCACTGTGAAGACTACAATATTTACTGTTCAAGCAAGAAAGAACACCAGTGCCTTTATCAAAGAGAAAGACTTGGCCATGTAGGAAATAGAAATCAAGATCTTGTCGGAGGTGGTACAAATCGATCTGGGACTACTTACGGCGTTTCTAACAACGCTTCTGCACAGCCCTCTGCTTTTTTAAGTAGAGTTCGTCGCTCTTATCCGATTGATTTAAATGTATTTTAAGAAACGTCACGTTCGAATTTTGGCATGATGGTGACACACAGTCATCAGCCTACTGAGACATTTCAAGATATTGAATCTCTTTTGACACAACTATACGAACCATTTGTAAAGTTGTTGACACCAAACATCAATCTGCACAGTAGTATTAAAGCACAATTATTCATTGTAGTTACACTAGAATTAATTACAGAAGTCGAAAATGAAAAAATACAATAGAACGTAATATACAGTTTGTTTTAAAGAATTATGATATTTTAAGTAGCCACGAAATTGCAAGTTTTATTTTTCACAGTGCCAGTGACATTATAAAAAAACTAAATGAGTTTAATAAGAACAGGACTTGATGGACTCTTCGTGAAATAGAATCAATTCAAGTTAGAATAGGAGTTTTAAATTTATTTGCAAATGCAAAAGCTAAAGGGTACATTAAATTTCCAGCTTTAAAACCACAAAAATTTGGATATCTTAATATTAAAAATAACTGTATTGATTGTTTTGAGTTCTGTGTCACTGCACACAGATAAAGGTTAAAAATATTAGAAAAAAACGAACAAAAAACTAAATAAAACGACAAACCACAAAGCAAACGTTAGGATAGCATGAACTTACAACGTCCAGACCAGTATATTTCGTATTTTAATAAATTTGATTTTACTGATATTAACTGCTCCTTTCTAATCACCAAAGACTTGCCTAGTTTGGAAAAGTTTGAAATTAAAAATAAATTAGGAATTAACATATAGAGTCACTGTGGTGACAAAATCATCCCAATTTGTAGATGTCAGAATAGTGATATTGCTGACAAGTGTAATTTATTTTTAATTTACAAAGACAGAGCCGATGGTAGTAAAGATGAACAGAGTTATCATTTTGTCCTGATTACAGACCTAAATAAATAATGTGTCTTGAAAAAAATATAAAAATTTACTATTGCCAGTCCTGTTATCGAAATTTCAATTCAGCTTATAATTTAACTAAACATAAACTGAGCTGTCAAACTTTACAGAAACGTCAAATCGTATTTCCTGATATTTCAGAAAGGGTCAAGTTTTCGAAATTATGGCAATAACTGCCTTACCTATATATTATTGTATATAAATTTTCTACATTTGTGAGTCCGTATAATGATTCTAGATCCTTAAGAAGCAATACAAGATTTTTAAACTAAATTACACCCGCTGTGTATTTCTTGATTATTATTAGACAAATGAAAGACATAAGTGAACGCGAATTGATATTAAATTGAATATCCCAACGATTGTTATTTTAGGTTACCCTTGGGCCACACTGATTTAGTTTATAAGATTAAAAAAAAGTATAATTCTGTTACATAAGAAGTGTTTATTTTTAATTCTAGTTGTAATTAAAGTTTAGAAAGTAAGTAAATATAAAACGAATAATTTTAGTTTAAAGAAATAGTGCACATATTAAAAAATATATGTATCAATGAATAAACATGTAGTGTTTTGTAGTAAAGTAAGATGTACATGTTTGTAAATAGTAGTATAATAATATTGTAAATGTAATTGTCATTGTGTAGTGTGTGTGAATTTAAAATAATAAATTAATTATAGCGTCAGCAGATATACTGCACACTTGTAAATATTATGTGTTCTTTTAAATTTAATTTTAGGCTCTAAATAATATGTTAAGCTGTAAATAGTAAATGTAAAACTATGTATGTGTGAGTGGTATTTGTAATTTATGTGTGTACTTGTAAATATTTGTATGTATGAATGTGTGTGTGTGTGTAAAAGAAAATTCAAAAAAAAATAAACTTGTAAATATGTATATATGTAAAAACTGCATTTCCATCAAACTTTACTCTGCAATTGAAAACCTGCATACAGTTTATGCATAATATAAAAAACAACCTGCGTCTTGCTGCACTTGTTCACCTGTTGTACCTTGTATTTCACACTTGCAGTTTGCACTTGCATTCTCGCTCATCCTATAAACTGTTGTGATTCATTAACTTTATAATAAAAACATATAACCAACAAACAACTGAACATTTTATAGGAACCTGCAGCCCACCTGACTTGGATCAATAAAAAACTTGTATTTGTCTTACAGCAGATACATTTCAGCCTTTCGACGTAGCCTTGTACCTTTACTTTCATATTTTTACTGGACTCTACAGAAACCAAAAGCCAGCCTTAGTGTAATTTTGATCAATATTAAATTAATATTCATATCACGCGCATCCTTAGTAACAAAGTTTCCCCTTTGCTTTGATTACTGCAATGCTTGAGGTCTGAAAGTGCACTTTATTCTGTCCAGTTGATTTCAATCTTGAAATAAATTGATGTTTTGTTCCAGCGTTTCTACCCCAGCAACTGTATGTATCTACATTATACAACATTTCAATCAATAATTATAATGATATACTACTGTTAGGATATATAATGTATAGTGTATAGGTACGCAGTTGGGCATGTTCATATATACATTTACATATATCGTATACATATATCTTATTGTCGGTATGTCTTGTCTATAAGTAGCACGAGTGGTCAGCTCAGTATATAGAAAGTTAAACTCAGTTCACTCAATAAAACAGAATATTTCAAAATAATATTCATTTCAGAACCCAAATATCTACCTATTACTGTATTCATCCCGCTAAAGTGAGTATATATGCTTTATACTGATACATTTATATACATATATACATGTCGGCTTAAAATGGGCACATTAATTTTTTTTGTTACATATTTTTAAGAATTTGGTAGATTTTTAAAAATAGATATTTTTTTAATTAAATTTAAAATTAAATGATAATTGACTAAATATTTTAATTGCAGTTATGATATTTAAATATTCTGTATGAGTATGTACATTAAATCAGTATAATTAATGCATTTAATTAAGTTAAATGCATATAGTTCAATATAATATAAATGCTTATTGTATCTAGCAATACGCAACTAGTACACTGTACATACTAAATAATGTATACATACATACATAGGTAAGTAACGGGTTCTACGTAATAGCATATTAGAACCTGATGTTCAAGAGCCCCACTTTTTCGATCAAATTCTATCCATCTCAAGCATCCCAGTTCAAGTCCTATAGCTATAACAGACATGTTGCCCTCTGTTTCTATACTTTGTAGTTGAACAAATCCATTCTCAGCCTTGAAATCTATTTTCAGCCTTGAAATCCATTAGTCAATATTTCTCAGTCTTTGAAGTATGTACATGACCATTCAATCACATACGGTTCCAATTCTATAGGCACCTTGTCTCCCCCCTCGTGAAATATTCCTCAACTTTTTCAATGCCTCACTTCTTTCACGTAATGAATAGAAGCGGTATCGCCCCCTTTTCACATAATATGTAGTTGAGCAAAGCAATTCTCAGTCTTCAAATCCATCAGGCATCCTCTCTCAGGGTTTTGAAGTATGTACGCACACATCCAACCCCTACGGTTCCAATTATATAGGCACGTTGTCTCCCTCTTCGTGAAGCACTCCTGAACTCCGTCTGTTCCTTTCATTTTACATACCGTATGATCCCGTTGCTATAGTGATCTCTCGAAACGATGTAAATCCCTGCTCATTTTAAATTCAATCAATCTTAAATATCATACATTAATGACTGCTCTTATATGATCAGCACTGGCAGTCACAGCTCAGCTGATTCTCATACCTAACACACGTTGCCATGGGAACGCAGTCCAAACATTAGCACTGGCTCCGGTCTTCTCCACTCTTTCTTAGTACTTCCCAATGCCCATATACCAGCCACACTGTTCCACTCCAATAATACAACTCCAGCTCTCATTCCCTCCCATTCATACCCATGACATTACATTAAAATGCATTTAAATGCCCATAAGCTTAGCAAGGTTATCTGTCGTTTCAGTCCCATATCTCACAACGTGCCTCAATCCTTGTCATGGCCCAACCTAGGTCCCAGTAAATACTCTCGGGTAGCACAACTTCTACCACAACTACTAATTCTCTCTCCATCAAAACCCCCGTAGTCATAGATTCAAATATATTGTGGGAATTAGGATTTGATTATAATGTATGTCAGAAGTGAGAAGCGTGTGATTATTTTAGATAATTGTGTAGATACCGTATTTTTCATGATGCTACGCGGGTTTGTAATAGTGGGAGGGAGTTCTAATTAAATAATTAGGTATATAATAATGATAAATATTTAATTACCTGTTTCTTATGGAATAATTATATGCATGTTGTAGTAAAAACATGTATTGTGTAATGAAATCGAATTTTTATTTAAATTAGTTTTATTTCAAGAGCAGTAAATGCATTTAAGTTTTAAAAGTACGCATGGCGTACGATTGAAAGATATACGGTAGCATGTTTTTTTACATAGTGCATGGAAATTGCGTTTCAGAAATTGGAAAGGAAAATAGGGAACGTGACTAATTGGCTTTTGTGCTGGTCGATGGTAAAATCTAATAAAGCTCCGATTTCATAGGATGAGCATATGGAATGGTCCATTATTATTGTTATATATATATTTGTTTTTTACTAGACCCACTCTCTCATAATATAATAATACATTTTTTAACATGGGCTTAAATGAAAAGATTGTCATGAACTACCCACCCTCTCAGTAAGCGACGTCATTTATGAACTATGCACATGACCAAGAACTACTGGGTATTTTCGGACTTAAGATTTGAGACAGGAAAGTTTTGGAGTTGGAACTAGTAGTTTGCAGTCTATTTAGTTTATGTGTATGTAATTTAATGTGGAAAACGTTTACTTCATTATTGTGTGCATTAAAATTGTGATATTGCTTAAATAAAAAGTACATAATTATTGTCGAATTTATTGATTACATATTACATCATATCATAACAACTGCTAGGAAGATGAGATGAAGAACAAGTTCTTGGGCAGTGGGCACTAGCATGATTTTTCATTTTAAATTTAGAGTTGTAAAGGAGTAGGAACGTACATAATTATTGGATTGTTAATTGTCAGTTTTTATTGAAAGTTTTTAAAATGGTATATTGCCATTTATTTTCGACTTGCAGACTTTGTGTTCCTCGGTGCAAGTGGGCTACATTATTTAATAGCACTGAGGTTTGTGTGTTTGATTTGGGCAGAATGGGCGTCAACAATATTAAATATGCTGAAAACCGTGATGAGTCTCCTCGTGAACCTGGACCCGTTGTATTTTGTGCAACTTTGGGTATAAATTTAAATTAGATAGTTTATACTTAGGGATTAATTAAATTATTTAATATTATTAAAAGTGTTTCAAATACTTTATTTGGCGGTCATTTCAATTAGTAGGGACATATTTCTATTAGTTTAATATTTATATATTCAATTTAATTTTAGTTGGCATTATTGTGTCAAGCGTTGTGGTTCTCATGATTTTGGGGGCAATATTACTAGGTTGCGTTTGGCAACGTTACTACAGGCAATCACTAGCTTTTGGAATGTTATTGGAAGATTAATTAGTTAGTAGGAAGATGAGGAAGAAGATTAAAGGTACTTTGAATCTGTAGGCTAGAGCTGGGAGGCTGGGACTCGGGCAAGGGAGAGAGGTAGGTAGGTAGGTGCGTAATCAATCTGTAATGTATAATGCGATTTAAAGTAATAAGATACAATTCAATGAGACAAAGAAGAAGGTGAGTTAATGCATAGTAAGTGTTGCTAATTATTTGTATCTTTGCGAAGGTGTGCTAAATATAATGCAAATTGAGACAGCGATGTAAGCATGTGTGCAGCACCATATAATAAGATGCATTACACCGGCCAATCATATTGTGTATGAGCTGTACTAGTACACAGGCAGTTTTATAAACAAAATTACAATGTTTTTGAATTTATTACAATTTATACAACATTTATATACCTAAAATACAGGACATTTAATTATTCAACGGTATAGCTAACAACATATACGTTATATATCTAGATTACATCTACACTATATTAAATATATATACACTTTTTACGAGCTAGAGCTTAGTATTTAATAAATTTATGTAGTTTACGAATAACATTTACATTAAACAGCTAGGTTGCTTATATACTTAATAATTGAAATACACAAATACAGAACACTTAATTATTCAAAGATAAACTTAACATTTATATATACATTATATATCTAGGTTACATCTACACTGTCCTAAAAATATATACACTTCTTACAAGCTAGAGCTTAGTATTTAACAAATTTATGTAGTTTACAAATAACGTTGACATTTAACCGCTAAGTTGCTAGTATACTAAACAATTAAAATACACAAGTATTACAAATACAAGACATTTATTTATTCAAAGATATACTTAACATTTATATATACATTAAATATCTAGGTTACATCTACACTATACTAAAAATATATACACTTCTTACAAGCTAGAGCTGAGTATTTAATAAATTTATGTAGTTTACAAATAACGTTGACATTAAGCAGCTAGGCTACATCAATATAATACTATAAATATACAACTATTACAAAATATTATATTTACTTATTTAACAAATCTTTATAGCCTATTGGCAAACTAAAATTACAATCATTGGGGTCTGAAAATACCCTTGATATATCTTATGTGTTAAATGATAATCTATTTACACTGACTATGTACATGTTATGATCTACGGATCGCATAGAATTTACAATAAATTTGCACGGTTTGTTTGTTTCAAGCATTTGTTTATATTTGTCGTGCCTGCATTGGCGCAACGCAATAGCCGGAAGACCCGTGCATTTTTGTTGTTCACTTTTATTTAAATATAACATGCTATACATTTTAGGCTTAAGTGTAAATAATTCTGATACATCTAAGCTCTGTATTCTTATTTTGCCACTCTCGTCTTTATTTAAAAGATACAACTTTGGATATTGATTTTTGTAGCGCTTAAAAAACTCATAATTTCGTGAAATTTTGCTGAAATTAAATTCTGCACGTGCACTAACTATATCATCCCACAAAGTATTTAAGGGATCTAATATATCTAACTCATATCCGTCATATCTGATTAATCTATGTAAGCTCTATCCTGAAATATTCGACACAGCATATCAAACTTTTCATAGAAGTTAACTTTTGCATTAGCTAAAATTGCCAGTTTCTTGAGTGTTTAATCATCTGCACGATACCTCTTGAGGTATTGCGTAATAATACTCAAACAGTCGGACAGACCATTAAAATCTTTACATCCTGGTGCTGCAAATAGTTTTTCAGCATTGGCATACTGGTGCAAATACTAGTTTCAACGAAATCTTTAACTTTTTTTAAAGTCTTGCCATACAAAACATTAGATTAGAATTTAAGTAATTTGTTTTCAAAAGGGGTTTTTGCTTGCTTGCGTCTTTCTAAATTGGCATCTATATATGATTTGAAGTAACGTTGCTGTTTGAATCTGACACCACAGTGTATTTTTAATAGAACTATTCCCTTTAAAAGATAGTAGCGCAATTCCACGAAATGAACTGTGTAATTCAATTTGTCTTAAAGGAATAAAATTAGTCTTGGGCGGGATATAAAATGTTTAATTAAAGCGTTTTTGCAGTATTTTAAATTTTACTGGCTCAACATTTCTTCAAGCTTTATTACTTTCTGTTCCATGGCAAGAAGCAAGCTTGCGTCTCGATCATGCAAATGCTCTGGGTATTGCAAGTCACATACCAGTACGTACCTATAGCTTTCTTCTGTACTTCCCAATTTAGGGTCTGTCCAGTCTATGTTTATAAGATCTTTTGTTTCCATGTACTCGTAATCAGACACTAGCATTAGTGACTTTATACTATGTGGATATAATTTATTTATGTCAAGTGCAAGTAAGTGTCTACGTGGCTGTGATGTATCTAACCCACCTGGACAACGTTCGTGATTAGCAGTCACATGTTTCTTTGCAAATATACATTTACATCCCTTTATTTTTTTTTGCAATTTTAAATACCCTGTAATCTCTTATGTAATCGATTTCAGCTTTTGATTGCTTTAAAAGGCATTGCTATAAGAAGCTTGGCAAAGTCAAAGAATAGGAAGGATCTATTTTGTATGTTTTCATTCCAAATTTCCTAAAATTCTGCCAAACTTCTGCAAGTAATACTGTATCTAACAAACAAATAAAACGCATGTAATTAGCTAATGTGAATAGATTAAATTTTGCACAGATAGTTTAAACAAGCTCTTATTTACTGTCTCGTATTAGTATATCATCAAGTAAAGATTTTCTAAAACAAGATCTTGTGGGGATGGGAATCTCAAGACTTGTATTATTTGTAAGAGACAAGAAAGGAAAATAAACAGGTTTTTGTAATAGCACAAGATCGTCATGGCATGGTTTTGATACTTTGAGTTTCTTTGCAAAAGAATCATGGCTGTTTGTAAGTAAAAATTTATATATACACTGCTGTATTATTTTAAGTGACTGGGAGTATTTTGCGTTAAGTGATTCCACAAGTTCAAATAAATCAAAAAATAAATTGGCATCTATAAAACGTATTTTACTTCCTAAAGCCAAAGGTTTGCCAGTATAGTTAGGTTGCTTTGAGTCTTCAGAAGAATATTCTAAATTTAAATTAGGAAGCCACGTATTTTTAGCAGTTATCGTTATTAAAATAAATTGTTTTGGCACTTTTCCAAGCGCTTTTACGTTTTTGTACAAAAGCAAATAGCTTTCATTGCACCTATTAAAAGGTGATAATCAGAAGAACCTCCGTAGTGCAAAATAATTGGAATCTTGTGCTTGTATTTAATACTAATGTTTCAACGACTACATGCGGCAAACTCAAAATTGCCATAGTCGTGGATATGATAAAAGGTCCTGTTTGTTTTGATTTCTTTACTAAATTCGCGCTCACACAGTAGGCAGTGCGTAGCTTGTTCAAACTGTACTTTTACACTTTCTGTTGGTTTTACTTTGTTATTTGTTTCTCTATTATGTGTAAGTAACCTGTTTGCCAAGTAAAATATACGTGTGAAAAATGCTTTACTACATTTTCCCTATCAAATTACTCTATAGAAATAACGTTGTCTTTATCTTGCATTCTTCTAATAATAATAAAAGAATAAGCTGCAGGTGTAATTTCTGTTAAATACTTTGTGTTATTTATTGCAAGCTTATAATCTTGAATAAGATTTGCAAACGTAAAAAACTTATAAACAATGACAAAGTGGTACGGAAGTGTTTGACATGGTTTTGAAATATTGACTTTTTCCCACGGTTTAGGAAAAATTATTTTACTTTCTTCACGAACTTGACAGTTTTCACTTTGCTGTTGTAAATTCTTTTCAGAATTAAAACTTCTCAAACATTATTTGCAATAATAAGCTTTATAGAGACGTCTATAACACATAAATTTATCAAGATCAGTAATAAAAACTAAATAGTAAGAGTTAGTCTTGTCGTCCTTTCTTTGATTATAAATTAAAAATAAATTACTCAGTTTAGTTAACTCAGAATTACGCGAATGTCCTATAGGGACAATGTCGTCATCGCGGTGACTCCAAATATTAATACTAACATTATTTTTGATTTCAAAATTATTTAAATCTTCACCAATACGCGAAAGACAATTCTTATGAGTAAAATGAAATTGCGACATATATGGAATATACTGTTTAGGACTCTGTAATTTATTTTTTGCACACCAAGTAGCATTGGATTTAGACTGCTTCTTATTTAATTTATACCCAGCTAAAATTTCATTGCGGTATCTGTGAGCAGCAACACAGAATTTAAAGCAGTCATCGCATTTGTTTTCAATATTGAAGTATCCGTTTCTTCTATAATTTAACTTTGGAAATTCAATATATCTTTTTGCTTTAGCATTTAAAAATAAATTTAAAACTTCTACTTTAAACTGAATAGAATCTACTAGTTGAAGTCTCTAACCAGTACCGTGCTTATTAAATTCGTCAAGCCTCTGTAAAAATTTACTTGCACTTTTAAATATAAAGTTTTCAATTACGTCTTCATTCCTTATATCGTAGTTACTAGACACTAAACTAATGCTTTTGTCTATTTTTTTTGTTCAGTTTCTACTATAGTTTATAATTCTAATGCTATATCTATTATAAATTGAGCCTTAATACTCATATGTACAGCTAAGTTTTGAGTTAACAATTTTACAATAGACTCGTACAGTTCAGTCAAAATGTATGTAATGTCTTGAGACTCTTCAGTTGGTTGATGCATGTAGGTCACCATAAGTCCCTTATGAGCTCTTGAGGATTCTTATAATACATCTAGATCTATCAGTGACAAACGACGAGTGCGAAGAGAAGGGCCAGCGGGACTATTTTCACTGCTGGTAGTAGTATTAAGTCCGTATGTTGCTCCTGAACGAATAATTCCACCGCCAGTTTGATTTTGATTTCTGTTGTCATAGTGTGCAAGCCGCTCGCCAGGGTGTTAACATAAGTGACGAGTTTTGTCAAAACAGAATCAGTTGCAATCTCCACAGTGATAAATATCCTCAACGTGAGCTTGGTACGCCACATACGTTCTGCATTTGAACAGACATCTAGGCATGGAACACTCAAAGCGCTGAAAATCAACAAACACAGTATTATTAGAATCAAACGTATATTAAACAATAAAATAACTACAGAAGGAAATATACAATGTAATATCACATGTACTTGACACCAAAATATACGTACATAGTTAGTTGTTTTAGTTTTGCGAACAGTTGGGAAGTTTGGTTGTTCGTGGTACTGTACTGAATTCAAGCCGTGGGTTGTGTTTAGTACTAGGGCTGGTTGATCCATGTTGAACAAGTAGTGTTGTAGAGTCGATGCTTTTCGTATGTTTTAATGCTGTTCTATGAGGCGATTGGTTTGAGATAGAAACGTTGATGCTCATAGGAGTGTTTAAGATGTAGTAAGGGTCCCTATGAGTCCGCTGCGGTACTTTTAGTCGATCCGTGGTAGGTGGTGGCCACCTGTTTCTGGTTAACCCTTTCTGATTTAACTAGAGACCAACGTTTTCCATTACGATAAATATTTATCATTTTAAATACAAAAAGAAGTAGGACAAGGATAAACGACACGTAGATGGCTGCACATGCGCAGAAAGAGAAACAATAACAAATGCACATTAGGCAATGGGTTTAAATCTTACACGTGTTATATGCGCATCATTTGTTTTGTAATATATACATATATATAGTTGTATTAAACGTAATGGTGAATTTTGCACTCACTTATCAAGTCAAACGTTGTATTTACTACCGGCTTAGCTTCGTGTTGGTTGTACTGGTCTACTACATCAAGTATAATTTCGTTTTGCGTATTTAAATTTGCAAGCATATATTTTAAAGCTTAAAGAATCAACTTGTTAAATAAACTAGGCTTGGTCACGGCAGATGGCGTATTATTAGGGCTAGAAAATGACAGTTTGTCTTGCTAGAGGGTGTTTTGTATTGCTTTTAGGGCTTTTCCCTTGTAAATAAAACATTATTGTTTGGTGTACTTTCAAAGCTTGAAGCAGTGCTATTAGTGTCAACAGTTGGATTATTTATTTCATTCTGGGCATGCACTACAGTGTTGCAACATGTTGCAAGTGAGAGGAGCGCCAATGCGCAGAAAAGAAATACTAGACGTTGCAGAAACATTGTAAGCTTTGTATTGAACACTTTAGCATTACAAGGTAGACTAAAAATGTCTAATTGATGGCAGCGCTATTTATATATATCAAGATTTAACTTTTTCAGATGCACTTGTATTGCTGCGATTTCTCACGTATGCATATCCACGGTTGCGTACTGATTTTGTCTGTGGTTTTTTTTATAGTAGCTTGAGACATTACTTGCTCGTAGCTGAGCCAGTCCTGAACGGGTAGTTGTTTTAATTTTTCCACGCAAGATGGAACACTAAAGGTTGAACTATCACTTAATTCTTTGTAATTTCTGCCAACATGCATTGAAACGTCTTTGTAACAATCAATTTTATTCTTCGGAAAACAGCGGTGTTGCTTAGCAACGTTCAAAGCCTTTTGCTCGTCTTAAATTTTCATAAGCCCAGCGTAGAGCTTGGATTCAATTGCTTTCATAACAGTAGCCATAGCTATTTTGATTGTGTAAATTGTATATTTTATCAGCACAAAGTATATCTGACAGAATTGTAACACGGCAGATTGGAGCGTAGCTCGTGCCTAACTCAGGGTTCCTGGCGTCCCTTTAAGTCACAGAGCTTAGGAATAGCTCTCATCTGTATCCGGCTGGGTAGGTCAATTACCCGTAAAATTAATTTGACAAAGATTTGATTCATTGTCGTTGAGGATCAGCACAAATAAGAAGTCCCGGAGGAAGATTTTGGAGCCGAAGTCACAGCTCAGCGAGACCTTCAGTAGATGTGCTTAGGAGCTTTTTGGGAATTTTTAGTATTGTGTAGTGCTTGTGTGTAATTTCATAAATTATTTAGTGCAATTTAATTTAGGTGTGATTTTGCTCTGGTATGTTTTTAATTCTATTTAATTCTATTTATTTTAATTATTGACTGAATTTTGAGTCAGGGGTTTCATTATTTTTTATTTTCTGCATTATTGCCATCAGTGCCATCAGGTTAAAATTAGTAACTTCATACCATTATTCATTGAGTCAAATTGGATAGGCATAGTAAGTACCTGGAAAGAAAATAGATATTTATAACTCAAACCCTCTGGCCAAGGGATGAGAACCGCCGTTTCTTAGCGGCATGACGCAGGTTCAAATCCTGCTCGGTGCAATATGTCAGATGGACCTAAGATTCACCCTGGGTTCAAATATCCCGTACTGTCCTCCCGGGTTACATATTTTAAGGTTTTATTTCCCATCTTTCGGCAAAATCTGACATATTGCTGAGTTATTTTGCTCAAATTTCTTTGCTCAAAAAATTTTTTTGTTTTTTTTCAGTATTTTTCTGATTAGGGGGGGGGGGGTGGAGCAAAATATTATTATTTCCGCCCAGCCCACTCGCCATCGTGATTTCAAATCAAAGAGTACTTAGCTATACATAATAATATTTTTAAAATGATTCCAAAATGTAATATCTGTAGTAAGGCTAGTTCTAGTAGGAAACTAGAGTTATCTTGCAGTCAGTGTAAAAACCTATACCATAGAGTATGCATAGGAATTAATTTAGCTTTATATTGATCCATGGATAGGGATAGCTGGAAATGTACGGACTGTAGAGTAAATGTGTTTGTTCATAACTGTCAATTATGTGGTGAGGCTAATATCTTTTATGCTACAGCAAACCCGCCAAACTCTTTGTGTATAGGTTGTATGTTGATAACTTCTGATATAAATCTGTATTCATACGTAAATGGTAGTTCTTCAGAGGTCACTATTGACGATTGTATTGTACAGGGTGATGCTAGTATGTTGAAGTCGAGTGGATTTAAGTTCTTGCATCTTAATATTAATGCCTTAAATAGTGCCAAAGTTGAAAGTTTGAAGGTCTTGATACAGAACTATAAGTTAGACGTGGTATGTATCTCTGAATCTAAACTTACTGTTAGCATGACCGACGGTCCAATTCTTATTGATAGTTACAGTTTGTATAGGCAGGATAGGAGTACCGGCTTTGGTGGTGGCATAGTTGTTTATAATTAATCGTGCTGTAACTATGTGCCTTTGTCAGATGATGAAATTAGTGTCTCAGCTGTACCGCATGGTTTAGAAATAGTAACGCTTAAGTTGTTTCCTTCCTATTCTAAGCCAATCATACTATCAGTTGTTTATAAGCAACCAATTATGGACAAAGCCTTATTTTTGGAGTACTTTGCTACGTACCTTTCTGGTTTAAATAATTTAGGATGTGAAACACTGTGTACAGGAGATTTCAATTTTGACTTGCGTGTGAAAGACTCAAAGTGTAAACAACTGTTAAATTTATGTAGTAGCTATAGCCTAAAACAGCTTATTGATACCCCAACTAGGTCAACAATAGACACGCACTCCATTCTTGATCATGTTTATGTATCTAACCTAAGTATGTATGGCAGTCATGGTACAATTAATGTAGGAGTTTCTGATCATTATGCTGTTTTTACAGTGCGGAAAGCTAATAAAATTAAGTATGAGCCTAAGGTTGTGAGGTTACGTGAATTTAAGAATGTTAATTGGAAAACAATGGGTATTGATTTGAGCCAAGTTCCATGGTCGACAATGTGTATGTTTGACGACTGTGACGACATTTTAAATTTTTTTGAGTTATCAATAAATAGTGTTATTGACTCGCATGCACCTATTGTCAAAATGCGAGTGTGCTCTAAACCTTCACGGTGGTTGACAGTTGACTTGAGAAGGAAAATGCACACTCGTGATAGTCTTAAATTAAAAAGCATAAGGAATTCAGATAATGCTTTATGGAACGAGTACAAGTCAATACGCAATGAAATAATTAATGAGATTAGATGCGCAAAATATAATTATTTTAAGAACAAATTTTCTGAAACTCCAACATCAACAAATGTGTGGAGTGTGTACAATAAGCTTGTAGGAAAATCGAAGTCAGCAGTTGTGATAACTGAATTAAATTGTAACGGGAATGTAACTTATGATACCGATGTTATATCTAATGAGTTAGCTAAAGCTTCTACAGTGCAGCCGGCATGTTGTAATGACCTCGATGATTTTATTCAAAGTGTTGTTTGTGTTGGACCTCCTGTGCCCTTTACGGAGGATGAAGTTCGGTCTGCTTTTTCTCGTGTAAAAAGGAAACATTATAATTGTCATGAAGTTCCTTACACTGTATTGAACAACTGCATGAATACTTTAGCTTTACCTCTCGCACTAATGTTTACACAATTTTTATCTTTATGTAAATATCCTTCTAACTTTAAGACTGCTACTGTAACTCCACTTTATAAAGGTAAAGGTCACAGGAAGGATCCTTTTTCATATCGCCCAATATTTTGTTTACCAATTCTGGATAAATTGTTTGAGCAATTGCTGCATGCTCGCATTATGTCTAGCATTCAATTATGTGACCAGCAACACGGTTTTAGGAAAGAACGGGCATGCCAATCAGCAACTCTACAATTTATACAGGATTCTTTTAGGTACTTAGATGTAAAGTGTGGCAGAGTAATTGCAGTTTTTATTGATTTGCAGAAAGCATTCGATTCGGTAAACCATAGGAAGCTGTTAATTAAGTTGAGAGACGATTTTGGCATACACTCGCATTTACTTAAACTTATGGCGGACTTTTTGAATAATTGTCAATTTAAAATAAAAATTTGTGACTTCATTTCAGATAGTTATGATCTAAATATGGGAGTTCCTCAAGGGTCAGTATTGGCGCCATTACTGTTCATTATGTATATTGATAAGATAGGTGATGCCATATCTGGTGGTGTAAAATTTATTTTGTATGCAGATGACTTAGTATTGTACTTCTCGAACTCAAAGTTTGAAGTTATGCTTAACTCAGTTCAGACTTGTTTGGATTCTCTAAATATATGGTTCAATATGAATGATTTGTACATTAATATAAGCAAGACGAAATTTATGTTACTCCATAAATCAGGTGACTCTAATATTCTTGAACCTGAGAGAGTTGTATTGTATTGTAATGGTCAGGATATAGAACGGGTGTACACATTTAAATACCTTGGTGTAATTGTTGATTGTAACTTGAATTTCAATGAACACTTTTCGTATGTAAAACGAAGAGTTAATGCTGCAATTGGCGCTATTTTAAATATTAAACGGTATTTAGACTTTAATACTTTTGTTGTAATGCTTAACGCTTATGTTCTATCAGTCGTTGACTATTGTGTGATAATTTGGGGATCTAGATCAAATGCTGAGCTTCAATCATTACAAAATAAGCTAAATAGAGCTATAACTGCTTTCTGTAATATCAGGCAGGTAAATGTAAATCAGAGTGATTTATTGGAAATGTGTAATGTATTGTCAGTGTACGAGAGGATTAAGTATTACTCACTTGTCTTCGTGTTAAAAACTTTAAAGTACGGTTCTAATATTATTTATTTTAAGAACATTTTTACGCTTAAGACGTCAGAAAGGCATACGCGATCAACCAATAAATGCTTGCTTGATTGTTTAAGGTTCAACACGGAAAGTTATAGAAATTTGCCACTTTATCGATGTACTAATGAATGGAATAATATTCCTGAGGAAATTAAGGGAGGTGTGTCGCTTGAAAGTGGGGAATTTGAATTATTTAATATTGGTCCTTTCCGAAATAGGTTAATAGAGTATATAGTAGCAAGTAGGGAAGATTATATTTATAGCCCCTATATTCCACCGTAGTTTTAGCGTTGTTCCCTTCTTGCTTTTATGGTACTAATTAATATTTTCTTTGGAATTGATGTATCTGATGTATCTGTATTATTTCATATTGTGTGTATTAATTTTTATTTGTGTGCTAGTATTAATTTAGTGTCCGTGATTTAATAACAGTATATATATACTGAATTGCCTGACACTTTAATAAAAATAAACTTAAACTCAAACTCAAACTCAAACCGTTGTAAACTTTGTGGAATATCGTTGCTAGGATACGGCGCACAAGGTTTCTGTTTTTTATATATAGTTTTTCAAAGTTATCCATACTCGTTCGTTTGAAGGTTTTTACAAGTGTGTTAACTTGGTTTGAATATCGCGCGTCTATATGTTTACAAAACTTATCTAAATTAAATATACACTCTGCTATAACATAAAGCAGATCAACGGTGGCAGCTTTATTGTAAGTTGAATATTCTCTAAGTTTTGAGTTTGCTTGTAGTGATAGATATTCAAAGTTCTCTTTAAACAGACTTTTTGTTTTCGTTTTACTAACATGATAAGTTTTATTTGTATACATATATGTCAGTATTGTTCACAGGGAAAATGGTATTACGTAAAAACATATTTGGGTTGGGGCACTGTGGATGCAAGTCAAAGAACAAGTAACTATGTTGGCGTAGAATGCTTTTTCGTATGCTTCTTGCAAAATCTTCTCGCAACTAGTTGCAATTTGTCTTGAAATTTAGTTAATTATGCTACGGTCTCTAGGCACGTCAAAGAGAACTAGATATTTTGTACTTAAACTAGTGGTTCTTAGTTCTTTAGAAAAGGCGTTTTGCAGAATAAGTTTCACACTGAAATTCACATGATGACACAATTCTGTGAATATTTTCTGAACTAATGGTCTAGCTTTATGATTTGCTTTCATAAAGTTTAAATGATCGTCCAAAACAACAAGACATGGGCTGTCTATTTCTTGAATCAGTGACTCAATATTATCAATATCAGATGTTAAAATTATGTCCTTATTCTCTAGGAAATCAGTGCTTGAAAATTCTGGTTGGTCAGTATGTACACTAATATACAACACTTTATTAATATTTTAACCAATTATTTCCCTACAGCGTCTTACAATTTCTAAACACAGAGTACTTTTACCAGAAAAACTATGGCCACATAGCATAGCCATAAAAGGGTGTATTAATTTAAAGTCAACAGTATCTGATGTTGCTATCGTCAAGTGCAAACAACAACTGATCAGAACTCACAAAGAACAAGTATATTTAAGAACTATTTACAATATATTATAATAACTTATTATTTATACAACTATTTCTTATACAATTTGCTACTTATTTTTAATCTATTTACATTTTTTACATTTTTATTATTATTTATACAATTAACATACGTTTATTTAGGCATTTCACAAATATGTATATAGTACTCTGTGTATTTATTTACAATTTTACTAAAACATTACCTTATGACTTATATTATATACAAAAACATATATATATAGTTTATACAATGTTATTTCTAAACTACTACTATATTTTTACAATAAACTGTGGTCTTCACACTAAATCGACACGTCGTTTTATTCTTAAATGTATTACAATGCACAAAAAAATTACAAAAACGGGTGCTTAATTGCTATATATGTTTACAATATACACTTTTTAATGCTATATCTTAAGCCTGGAGATAGCAAAACATATTTTTACAAAACTCGAGACAACATACTCTACAGGTATCAGATTGTAACTTATATCTATGTGTAGAACACATGATTAACATAGGGATCATATTTACAAACTTTTTAACTTTTTTATCAATAACTAGTACAAAACATGTAAATACATTTGTAAAATCTTGGTATGAAATACCAATTGCACGCGAATACAAACAATATAAACAATACATTCCGCAAACGGTAGATCGTCGACTTTGCAGTGCTGTACAATTTTCTGCAATAACGTATCTGCGTGGCACCTGAAGGTTTTTGTATTGCTAAATTGGGAAACCATAGGAGTCAAAATATTCAAAAGATTCTCTCGAAACAATCCATTAACATATCCAGTGACGCCCAGTGCCCTCTAGCTTGTCTGTATTTTGTAGTATTGCCATTAGCAACGATAGTTTCTTGTTGCTGGTTTCTTATCTTGCGTTTTCTAATGTAATCTTCATTTCGTCTGCAGCTTTATTACGTAGTATTTGATGCTTGTTCCGCCAAGTAAGATTCCGAGACATTGCTCCAACTGTGCTGTATTTATTCTGCACGTGCTCGTTGTTGTTGGTTAGTCAGCTTTTATTTAGCAACAGACATGTCTTAAATCCGCACACGTAATTTTATGCACAATTGTCTAGGGTGTTTTGGCAAGGAGCTTGATGGTTTGCTACATACATCTTAACGGTTGATAAAAACTTGCTTATTTCGGTCAATCTCAACTATGGTTTGGTACTGGCTAAACAGTATCGCCGTAACAGACGTGGTCAATGGGGTTTAAAATTTCAACTGGATTTGAACTTGACTAGATTTATTCACACTATATGCATAAGCCTGTGTTAGTACCAGCTCAAATGCAAACAGGACTCTTTCTTGAGTGTAGTTCTGCTGAGATATGCCATTTCCTAGCGTTGGGTTGGCTGCAGTCTTTTTTAAGGTGTTTAAAGCAAGTAGGTAATTATCTTGACCATTACCAGAGGCATCTTTAAAGCTCATAGGCAATTTTTTGTACTCTATTGCTTCTTGGTTCATTGAAACTGTGATTTTGCTGAGATAAAAAAATTAAAAGTTGCAAAATGACTTGGTCAGCTTCCCGAAGTACGCTGCAGAATCAACAAGTCCAAATAGTATATACTGCGGCAACCTGCCGTTAATACAGTTATCCAATGAGTGCGAGCTGACTTCGGATGGAATGACAAAGTTCTTGATCTCGGGTATAATGCAAGGATACTTTAAATTCCCATTGTTGAAATTAAGTCTATGCTTCTCAATTGCCATTGCAGATACTGTCTGCCGCTTCAAGTACAGTACAGCATTCACAATGTCTACACGGAATGGACAGAGCGCATAACCAGACCTTGTTTCAGTTTCAGCGTCAATACAAAAGGCAGGATGAGACCTGCGCATGATAATTCGGATATCAGTTTCTTCATGCAGCATTAGCGTTTGTTCAAAGAATGGTTAATTGGGTATTTCCACTATTGTAAACGGTTTTGACTGTGCTGCAATGTTGTATCTTGCCAAAAATCCGTTGACTGTTTTTACAAATGTATTCAGGGTAGTGTTAGGGTAGTACAGCTGATCTAACATTTCATTCTACTTTTTGATTGGGTTTCATGAAAGTTTCCGTTTCAAGTGGGAACTAATAGCATAGTGATTTGAATTGTCACTCACGAGTTGGCCATTAAGAAAGAATTCCATGTTACTGAATAGGCCATAGAACAGCATGAAACACAAAGCGACAACGTCGGTAGCTGCGATCTCCTTCCCATCTGCTAGCATTACACGGCAAGTGAGTTTCAAGTGGGATTCGTTCAAGTTGTAGTATTTTCCAGGGGATTTTAGTATGTCGAATATAAGAGGATTTTTATTTTCCCTTAGACTGAGCACTGGATAATATGGGTAATATTCGGGTGCATCTTCAAGGCTTATATTGGTCGGGAAAAGTTTATTAAACACAAGGTTGCTTTAAATAGACTTCTGGGACCCCTCGTACACTGTCAGTTCGTTGTAAAAGCCTTGTGTTTCCATGATTTGCGGAGCTGCTAATAGACTTTTGATACTGCTTCGTGGTAGTCAGGATGTTGAATGACACAAATTTCAGCGAACAGTAGTTTATAACTTATCGTCGTCGGCTGAAATTGCGCCTACTTTCTGCCTCAGTCTGGAAGGAACTCCTGCTTGATACAGTTCGTCTTACACGAGAGACTGGGGTTTTTTGCAGCCGACCCCTCATTTGCGTAACAAGCCTTCCCCATGATCTTCCAGCTTGAGTGCGACTGGACACTATCCTTCCTCCTCCACTCGGAGTGGCTCGAGCTGGTGGTTTACGTGATGTACTTCTGTGTTTATGCATGAAGTGCGACAATGAGATACTCTGCATTTACGGCCTGTGGCAGTTGGTTTAGTGGTTCTACGTTGCTTTAATGGCACAAGATATTGATTTTCTTCAACACTTGAATCGCCTAATGAATTTTTGACAGGTTCTGCAATTTCAATAGATACACTATTTTCGCCTGCCCCCATTTGGCTCATGTTGCTGTCTTTATTTTGATTTGTAGAAATAGGTTCAAGAACACAGTATTTACCAAGCAAGCTGTCTTTTACAATGTCTTCGTCTACTACACTTGAATTTGTGTCGTAAATGTTTTTGCACAGTATCTTACGCATTATTGATAAACAACAATGTTTATTTAAGCACTAGTTTAAATGCATTTAGACTGGTTCGCAATAATACATATTTAAAAAACTTGCTCTTCAAAAGATTTAATGTTGTCACTTTAAAGGTTAAATAAGAATAACTGCTCAATTCGCACGTCTTCGCCTTTTATACTTGGCGGCATGTTGTTTGACTAAAAATTGCGAGGTCAAAACCGCAATTTAATTATTGTCTGAGTATTGGCATCAAGTTGCACAAGGAAACGGTACTCATTGACCAAACTGAATCTCATTATTTGATGTTGCTGTCTGTGTAATGGCACAAACAGTTTAGGGACAAAGCTGCGGACAGTCTCATTAGTGTAGTCATTAGATATATCGACTGCTCGCAGTAACGGCAGTGAATGAGAGGCATATAACTGGTTTTTAACTAGGCTGCATAATACAAGAAGTCTTTATGCGGGTACAGTATGTCTAGGCTCAACGTCCTCTTCAAATTGTTCTTTTTCTACTTCTTGTTCTTCTTTCTTTGCTAATTCCTATCTGAGTTGCGCAGACTTGCCAGCTTTAAATATAAAATTATCATCAAAGCCGAAAAATCGATTCACAAGTAGTGGCAGCTGTACTGTGATATCTTCGCGCATGCCTGGTATACTCAGATGTCCATCCGCATGTTCAAATTGTACTCGCGTATTAGCCTACACATTTTTCATCAGAGTACGATTAATTTCATGCACCACGTGATCCAAATCAAGTTCTTCTGGTTCTTTCATTGAAATAAAGTTTGCACATTTTTTTAAATAAGTCCATATATTCAAAGTCCACAATGTTATTGTATGAATCTTCATCTAAATCAAATATAAATTCGTATACGCCATTATAAACTTGTTGTGCTGCTGCAGTCCTAAGCACAATGCGATGGGTTCAGGCAAAACCACATACTCGTTCTCACTGCATTTAAATGTAAGCTTGCACTTTGTATTACTTTTATCTAACGGAAATTCAATCTTTAGATTTATATTATAAAACTCTGGGTCATTTATTTTAACGTTGAATTGTTCAAAGAATTTGCGAAAATCAGAGTCTCCATGGTTATTTTCTTTTCTAAACATTAAAAAGTTCTCAAAGCCTTGGTATAACTGTATAATGTTTTTCCATACTTTGAATTTTCTCACCCCTGAAATTTAAATTTGCACTAATAGAAATACTTTCCATGTCGGTTTTAAATACATTGACGTACGAATAATGGTTTTCTGACATAAATCTGGATCAGTTTTGCTTGCAAAATAATAAAAGTGATTAAGGAATTTCAATAATGACACTATTTGATAGGGACAGGTTCTGGAGTAGCATATGTATATTGCCAGGATTCAAGCTCAATGCTTTCTGTTCAACGTCAAAGGGCACAGTGGCTTTATATAGCCTTAGTAGGTAGTGAGTCCACTCATAAATTCTTTCAAGGTCGTTTCTTGGTTTTGAAAGTTGGCAAATTTCTTGATAGTTGGCTTGTAGTTTGGGAATAATCTGCCAATTGCATCACCTTTAACAGCAGTTGTGTTTCGCACTTCACGTGCTCGTAGTCTCTGAACAGGTTTCATCATAGCAGGTTGTAGGCTTGAAGTATACCTGAGGCTTACAAGTCCAACGTCATAGTTTTGCAGATATAAAGGGTATGGTAATACAGCTACAAAGCTTGCTGGTGTGGTATCTGTATATACACTATTTTGCTGGTCACTTGTAACTGTCACGTATATATTCTCGACACCAATGAGATCTCGGTCTAACAGCGAGCAGTAATGGCCGTCCAGTCTTTTTCTTTTCTGCAAAAATTGCTGTTGTATAGCATTGGAAAACAAGGGCAAAAATCCAGAAGGCTCCATTGTAGCAGATATTAGGCTAGGCTCAGCTCTTCACTGTAGAATGCTCCTGTTATATGCGTGTTATTCAAATCTTCCAGGTAGTAGGTTATAGGTATAGTTTAAATATTTACTGACTTTACAATGAACAATTTCTCTGAGTACGATTGGCTATATCCTGTTTGATATACCATCGACGAATGCATGTAAAACCTCAAGTGTATCTCCTTATATATACTGTGTTTGTTGACCTACGTGTATGTTATACATGTACTTTTATCAAATAAGAGTTTTGTTTGGCTAATTTTAACAATGCTGCCGGATGAATACTTTGCCTTTCTATTTGCAGTGTTGTTAATCATATCCGAAAACATTGTTCTCTAGACTTGGGTCTCGTTCAATCGATTAACTTGAGAGGGCGCCATCTGTATTGTTAAGTGAAAGCTGTTGTTATACGTTTTCACAAATGCGGAAAAAATATCTATAATCGTAGTTGTATTTCTCTCATTCATGTATCTAGCAATCCGCTTAAAGATTGTCCTATACCAAACAAAGCATGTAATCATTAGTATACGTGACTATATAATACTGTATCTAGATATATACAAGCTTATTATGCTAACTGACAAACTTTATACTAGACTTTGTCTCGCTATACGTGTTATAGTATTTAATTTCAGGAGTTTTTAAAAACTGTTTAAACGACTCAGCGCGAGATTCTGTGCCTGCATACAAATTATTATAATAGAGTCAAGCTACAATTTATAATAATTTAAATAATTAGATTTATATAACTATTTTATAATATTATTATAATATACGTAAGACTTTTTAGGCTGACACACCTTGGTATGTAAATAGGTATATTGGAGTCTTCTTTGATTCTTAAAAAATATTTTGAAAAGCTTTGATAACTGACTCGGGTTTCTTATTTTTAATAAAACAGCAGTAAAGCTTTTTAGAAAATGCATCAATACAGAATAAGATATTTGCATAGCCGAAATTATCTTTAGCAAATTCTTTTCCCAAGATTTTCAAGATTTTCAGCACAACAGATTTCCCCCTATATGTTTTCTAAAGTTCTTCGTCGTTTAAAGTTTTTGCGTATAGGACCGTGCATTAAAAATGAACGCAGCTTACTTGGCTCCTTATTTACTACTGCTGCATCTTGAAAGTTTTTGTTATTCTTGAGAAAACCACTGAGAGCCAAATACGAACCCTTGAATCAAGAGTTTAAATATGATTTACAAATTTCTGCCATATTTAGAGCTGTAATTATTACTGACCTACATTAAACAACTACTGATTAAAAATGCATACGGAGTCTTAAAATCAATGCTATTTATACACTCCCAGCCACATTTACATTTATACACTATTTTTTAATAGACAATATATTATTGACAAGGTGTACATATTATTTTTTAGTTTTTAATTTTAAAATTTAAACTACCACTGAGACTTGCATTATTTTTGATGTAGGACTGTACATTATTCTAGTAAACTAATAGTAAACATTTACAAAAATTGTTTTACTTGTTCCTTTATATTTGCTTTGCGTGCTTCTCTGCTACTAACTTGTAGTTCTTGCAACCTTTTTTCCTCCTTCTACCGTAACTCCATCTCGCGCTTGTGAGAAACATTTAAGAGCCTATTAGCTTGAATTATTTCACTGTCCAAAATCATTAGATTTTCAAATGACGCAAACTGGGACAACGCCACGTATGTTGTACACGCAATCATTTTTCTTGTCTAGAAATACACAGCCAATTATTACAGTTGTTCCCTGTGACCTGCAAAAATAATAAATTTCGAAACGATTACTTTGCGCTCTTGGCTACGGTGTACCAAAATAAACTAGTGCTGAAAATCAATAAAGTACAATATTTTTAATAAATACACACCAATGAATTGTCATTGCCTAACTTAGAACTAGTAAAAATGTATGCATTTGGACATACTATTGTGTCTCAAGGTCCAGTTTATTACTTTCAGTCCTGGAAATTCGGCACAATTGCCCTCTTGACGTAACTACGATGTTGTTTCCTCTGTAGAACGGAAAGTAAACAATAATAGCCTCGACAAAGTTTGCCCAGTAGAGCCTGTTACGTGATGAACTAAAGACAATATCGACAACTGTGCCTCTGCTGCCATTCACAAGATTTGCCTTTACATCCAAGTTCTTTGTTAACATTATTGGGACGCCATAATCGATTTCCAAAGGATCTTTTGCAAGTGACAAGTGCTCAGCAATAACAGCAGGTATTTCAGTAAAATCCGGATGCAGTTTTTGTATCATTTTCCTGTACAATAGAAACAAGCAACAGAACAACACATTTAGTAAAACGTTTTACAGAATTAGAATAAGCACTATATATTTATACAACCCAGTCGTCGTCACCGCCACTTTCATTGTCAGATTCAGATTCGTCGCCAAGTCTCACTGCGTCAAGACGCTTTCTATATGATGAGTTAGCAAGTGATAATCGTGCGTGTAAATAACTTCTGTACAACATTGTTGGCATCTTCAGGCCAGCCTCTTTAATTCTTGAAGCTGACACAGAATTATATATTTGACAATTTTTACGCTCCAAGTGTATGCCTGAATGTTTCTTTAAAAACCGTGAAGGATGTCTGTTGATAAAAAAACAAACAAAGCAATTAAACGTTCCTTCGACAGATAGTATAAAATAAGAAACAGGGACTCCAAAAAGCTGAACATGGCACTTTGAGCATTTGTATTTGTCTTAAGGCTTTACTTTTAAATGATGGGTTGAAATTTAGTTTCAGTAAACTCCGTCGACTTAATACTTTTGACGATTTTTTGACCATTTATCTAAATCACACTTTACAATAAAAAGTCTCGCTTTGACTTGCAACTACAACCAGGGAATCGTTGCAAGACGAGCGAAACGTAATGGATTGCTTGCAGTCCCCTAGGTTTGAGCCACGACAGTGAATTGCCCAGTGGTTGTCTACTAGAAGCTTCATTGCGACTAAATAAAATAGTTAAATAAGGACTTGTATCACTGCAGTGGGGTGATTACCAAAAGGAAAAACTCTAAACAGCAAATCTTTAGGAATCTGAGTTTGTATAGCATGACATAAATTCGGGCTCGTATGAGACAGTGTTGATACGACATGCGCTGCAGCTTATTTTAATTGCGTATAAATAAATATAAAAATTATTTAATTAGAAGATATAAATGTATAAATAATTTACTTGCATACAAAAAGCAATACAATACTGACTTGTTGTGAGCGGCAACGTTGATGTTGAGTTTGTACAGATGTATTGATTTTTCAAATGCTTGAATTTCCTCTGTGCTGAGACGTGTTCTTAATACATGCTTTTGACGTTGTTGGATATTAAAAAGATTCAACGGAGTACATCGCTAGTACCTTAGCCTCATAACAAACTCGTAGTACTGTTGCTGCCTCAGATCTGTAGTATCTTGTCTAAATAGACTATCCAAAACAAACGCCGTAGTAAAAGAGTTGTAAATTTGAATTGCGGGAACAATGTCGTCGGTCACGTTAGTGACAAATTCAGTATACAGTGCATAATCGCCGCAGCAAGAAGTGTGGTTAAATATCCAAACATGACGATTGTTCTACCTGCAAACGGCATAGAGGCTCGCGCGAGATCAACTAGTTTAAAATATTGGTCGACAAAATAAAGAAGGCGCAGACTAACAGTTGATACAACACCTACTAATAAAACTTTGACGTTTCGAAAAGCAATTTTATCTGCTTGTAATATTCTATTGCTTAATTGGTCTAACAAAGTTCCGCTGGTATGTGGACGAACCTTAAAGCAACTGTCGAATGTTGTTCTTCCTTAACTTGAAGCACGAATGCCCATGAACGAAACAGTTCGAAACGAAAACTTGCTATCTCGACTTTGTTTTTGTGACAGTATATGGTTTACAGTTTTTAGAGCCTGAGACTTTCCAGCACCTGGAGTACTTGTGACAATCATTCTCAACGGGTTTTGGTAAAACTGTTTTCCAGGCAACTCAATTTGATTTAAAAAAAGATCGATCATTCGTTTCTGAGCAGGTGACATAAAAGTGTAAGACACCTCTGGAGGTTGCGACATTTCTTATATTGCAGCTAGTGTCAAATCGACAAATTGAGTTTGATCACATGAGTACAGTGGTTCCCACTTTAATGTTTTATCAGAAATAGAACTAAACAAATCACACACACACTTACAATCTTCGTTGTCTCTGGCACTAAGTCAATGCTTGTAAGAACAACTTGGACAAATTGAGTGATTTAAATTGAAAGCATAGAAACGCAAGTGTGGCATCAGTGGTTTGTGTGGCAATGGTTCTGAGTATAGTCTAGGCAAGCCTGGCCGAATTGCCTTCCTATATTTCTACAACGTTTTTTCGGCAACCTCTGGAAACTCAAAAAAAGTTCGTTTGCATGAGCAGCATTTTATGTGTCTACAATAAACTCTCCCTGCTGGCTCATGTAATTCTCGTTCTGAGGATAGCAAGCTTTGTAATACTACTGGTGGTGGCTCTAGCCACAGTTGACCGTCGCTAGTGTTTGCACAAAGAAGTCTCTGAAGTTGTAAAGAAATATATATTATACTTGTGTGGCACTGTCCACAAGTAAATCGATGTTGAACTGAACTAAAATTGTTAGTATGAAACCTGGCATTCAAGTCTCTACTAAAGTATTTGGGATCTGTTAGTCGAGCTTATAAACTTCTCTTAGCAAAAACCGAAGCGCCACAAAACTGGCAGCTCATGAAAGTCAGCATGCTACAGTACAAATTGATCGGATCCACAACATTCATACAATAGCAGCTCTCCTGGAGATGCACCTCTTAATTAGATTTTGCTGGACAACTGAATTAAAAATATACAAGTAATGCAACGTTGTTATTATAGTTTGTTGTTCTGGGACTCGTAAAAAGGGGTGGTGGGTAGGACATTGGTCCAACTTAGCTAATCACACGACGCAATTTCATAACATCCGCCTTGATCACATGTCTCATTAAATTAGCATTACTGCAAACTCTGAGAGACCAAACTAAAACGTCGCTACATTAATAACCCATGGCCACTACAATCAATAATAATAATAGGCGAAGCTTGCTATTTTTAAAATCATTCTGTGTTGAAATTTTAAAGTCAACCTGTCTCCTCATTTTCTGGTCTTTTCCAATACTACCGTCAACTATACTACCTAACCATGCAACGAGAAAAAGAAATAAAGCAATCGCGACAACATCAAGAACACTCTGTCAATTCCAAGTTAAACCAAGGAAGAAACAGACTTTTGATGTTGCTATATCAAACAATT
Source organism: Dicyrtomina minuta (assembly GCA_949802685.1). NCBI lineage: Eukaryota > Metazoa > Arthropoda > Collembola > Symphypleona > Dicyrtomidae > Dicyrtomina > Dicyrtomina minuta. Next base: position 106,227 of record CATKUY010000320.1, read on the forward strand.
TAAAACAATCCTCGTGTGGCAGCATTTGAACTCGACAAAAACCATGGACATGGCAAGTGGAACCCTGACTGCAAATCAGTCAATGCTTTGTCAACTGAAAACGACAATAACAACAGCAAAGACTCAATCAGCTTTACTGCGCGTAGCATTACTGCTCAAGACTGGAAGTTTATCGAGACGCTTGACACCACCGTAATTTACGAGACTTTTAAAGTTCAAGATCAAATTCGAGCACGGCTTGTCTACGACCAGTATCTGCAGACCCACGTCTACTACTTTGAACGCAAGAGTTATGGTTACTCTAGCCATTCCAAAGTATCATTCACTGTATTTGAAAGCCATAATATTCTGGACTGGGCAGTTGAAATGCTGAAGCAAAATAAGAACCACCCGCTGCCAGGAAAAAAGATTACGAACCATCTGCTGTATTTTGAGAACAAAAGCAATACCGACCTAGCAGAAAAACCTTGAAATTTAGCCGAAAAGTTTATTTACTGGCAAAGCCTACATTACACTCTACGCTCTGTGCGAGTCCGCTTTTCATTTAACACTATGACTGGAGCAATCAAAATGTTTATTAACTCTAACCTATCTGAAAACTACGTTTAGAAATACCCTGCGTATGGTGGCAGTACTGTTTTATTCAGTCCTATATAAATCAAGGCTTTAGTTGACTTTCTGACTACACAAAACGCAAAGCTTGCTGCATCGGAACCCCACGATTTTACACCTCCGTCCCGTCAGTTGAATGTCCAAGAAGTCACACAGGAAGAACATTATCAAGAACCAGCCGTCAAACGTCAAAATTCAGCCAAAACCACAGCGTGTGGAAGTCGATTGGAATAGAGTTATTTCTTCTGCAGTAGCAGGGTTTCAACCGTCACCTGAACAACCAATTGACTATTCTGATGTTGCCGCCGTCACTGATTTAGACATTGACGACTCTGACAATTCTGACAAAGACTGCGATGCAGAAGACGAAAACAGCAATGAAAAATATAATTTGTAAACTGCAACTCGCAAGTTTAAAGAAATAATTGATTGATTGATTGATTTATTACAGAGTTTAGCTTCGCGTTATCGGGCTTGGCCCATGACACGATACAATATACATGTTTGATTAAACATTTTACATATGTTGTTCTTATATGATATAATAATAATTTTAATTTTAATGATTAGACGTCGATTTATTTACATACTGTGTTTTAATGATAACCAGCGGTGAGATAACCATCGGCGATTTAACCACCGGTGGAATTAACCACCGGCGATTTAACCACCAGTGGAATTAACCACTGGCAATTTAACCATCGGTGGTCTTTACACAAAATATATAATTAAAGTTAGGTTATTAATCTTGTAGTGTTCGAATGACCTTGCACTAATGCACAACGCTGATTTTATGAAGTATTATCCTTACACTCTTATTTTATGTTATCTTTACGTCATAATGTCACATTATCCTTATATTTAAATTTTATAGTATCCTTACATTATGAGTTCATATTATTCTTACATTAAAATTTTACACTATCCTTACAAAAGTGAACCAGTAATTAACGTTGAAGAAATAATTATTAGATAATTAGGATTAATGTTAATTTAGGTAATTAATCTTGTAGTGTTAGAATCACCTTGAATTAATGCACAACGCCGATTTTATAAAGTAAAACAAATTTAGTGAAACAACTCGCGTGGAAAGGGTAATAAGATAATTTAGTCACGCTTGAGTAGCCATTAGCATTCCAGAATATGAAGTCGCATTGGGTCATGGGTGAGGGTTGAGGTCATTTTTTCTTTGTATGAGGTTTTCTCCAGATTGTGATGAGCAGGAAGCACTGGAAACAGGAGAAAAAGCTAATGCTGGCTGTTTTGAAGTTGAAGGTTTGTATCCTGGTATTTCTGGTATTTTCGTCAATATTTTTCCATCAGACTCATAGTAGCTGGTTTTCCCGTTGTCAGAATTAATTAGGTATCGTGATGACCAGATTTTAGGAGTGTTGTTTTGTTTCAGTTTCAGTAATTTATACTGGCTGATAAGATGTCGTTTGATTTCCCACTGCTCACGACTTAAATCTTCTGAGATTATGTACTCTGTATTCTTGAGTTCTAAAGCTTTTGAGAGAATTTTATTTCTATCCGGAACAGAGACAAACTCGCACTTAATGCCAAAACCAGTTTTTAAAGGAATGCAGATATAGTTCACTGGGAAAGCGTCAGTAATTTTTAGGACTTGTAGAACGGCGGAGATTTCGGTTTTCATCACACTTTTTCTGGATCCAAAAGCTGTGTTCATTCCACTAAATATTAAATTCTTAAGTCTGTTGCTATTGGCATTGTAAAGAACATTGTTGGTAACGTGCAGGAGCTTAGCTTTAAGCGAACACACTTCATTGGCAAATTTATTACTCGCTTCCTCTATTAATTTAATTTTATGGGAATTCACTCAAACAGTATTCCGAATTCCTTTAAGTTCCTTGCTAATTTCCCATAGTCCTTTTTTCTGTTCGGCTCGGAATTGTTTGAGATATTCGAGGACGTCGTTAGTTTCAAAGTCAGAATCTGACTCGGAGTCATCGTCCTTATCCGCCTTACTGTCGTCATCGTCTTCATCTTCTTCGTTTTCTACTTCTTCCGTCTCTTTCGTCTCCTCCACTACCACAGGAATTTGTTTTTAAATTTTGCCTTTGCTCATTTTTTGTTTGCAGCAAATATGGCGGGGCGAGTAGTTGACTACCCAGCTTGCAGATTAAAATAGGAAGTACTTTTTTAATGTTTTAACTTTAACTTCGCGATTAGTTTCCAGGTTTTAAGTACGTTTGATACTATTTATACGATATTATTATGTACCTACGTGGTTTGCGTTGAGTACATATGGCAGTGGTTTCTAAATGGGACAGGCGTGGCGATGTAAAAGATGTAGTTTTGTGTGAGTAATTGGCTTTGTTTACATCGATAGCTATACATTTCACATTTAATGAATTGTTACCGTCGAGGTTAATTGTATTTAACTTATAAGTACACTTAAAAAGCGGTTAATTTCAATTTAAGGTTCAATGTAATAAAACCTACAGCGTGTCCGCATTTGGTTTCACTGTTAGAGATATTTATATCGAGGCCGTAGGAACTAGAACTGCGTGTACGTTGAGTGAAGTGGAGTGGAGGGGCGATTGTGTATTGCAGGTTTTGTTTGGTTTTCTTATTCAGCACGAGGTAGGAGTTGAGAAATATCACGCTTTCGTATTTTAACTCAAATTTTGATTATTATCTAATGACACTAAAAACATTGATAAGATGCTGATAGAGTATAATTTTTTGAATACGTTAGTGCTTGTTAGGGAGTTGTAACTACTTTCGTTTCCAGAAAATTAGTATTTTAATATTTTAAGTTTTTTAGCTCTGGAAAGTACTTAATGTCACTTTGAATGTTCGTGCCCTCCCAGTTTAAAGAAATAATAATATATAACATTTGTAGTATTGTGAATTTTGTAGTGTGTCCAACGGCAATATTAATTTGTGTGCGTACTAGTCATGTCACTTAAAATTGATGCAAAGTTTTTGTAATACATTTAAAGTTTAGTCTTGTATTTAATTTTAAAAAGCAGTAGCAAGTCGTGTGTGTGAAATTTAAAATACTCTGTCAATAGTTCATAACAAGTGTGTAACATATTTTATACTCTGAATTTGTATAAGTGAAAGTTTGAAAAGTAAAATAAAATGTATAAAACGTAAACATCGAGATTTACAACTGAACGTTTTTAAATTAGATTTAATACTAGTGACATAAATATGCTGCAGTTGTACTTTAGTTGCAACAGCAAATTCTATTTCTTGTGAAATTATATATTTAGATGGCACAAAACAAAGCAAAGACAAATAATTGTAAGATTCTATTCATTCGCAACGTTAAAAGCGATGACTCACATTGCATTTCCAATCATGATATTTAGTAGAATGGTAAAGTTTAAATACCGCAGAGACCGCCTATTTTAAAACATTACATTTTGCCTTTTGTAATACGACTTTTATAAGAAACAGTGAAAACAGTAGCCTTTCTTTAAAAAAAAGAGTTGTATAAGGGTAAACTAAGATGGTTACATGTGCAAACATATACATTCGCAACAACGAGTATACCCTGCAAATATAAACTTTCTACAACAAATATTTTAAATGCACACTATAGCTTCAACTATTTTCAAATTGCTTCGCAAACTAAAAAATATTTTTTTGGTCGTTAACAAACATTCGGTGTTGTCTATAAAATCTGCCATATTTTTTACCATCGAAATATCAAGTTTAAATATAAAATTTTGTTTTGGAACAGAGAAAGTTTTGAAACTTTAAGGAGGACGTTTTGCAACCCTTTTCACATTGCCCTTGGAAGGTAAAGTGCCAAAACGCTCGAGTTTTTATTTTTGCAATTTTTAAATAACAGTTCAAAGCACTTTTATACGCATACATAGAAAGTGCCGTTTACGCTAGTGTTAATATGTCTACACCATACATCTAACTACAAACGCAAAAAATCTCATGTTGGCTAACTTGCAGCAAATTTTTTTAATAAACACAACATATTTTATTATATACTAACTTTACTTGGATTAAAATAGCATTTGTACAAAAGAAATATTACAAGGAAACTTGTGAAACTACAACAGGAGTAGAAAGTAAAAGGGAAGGCAAAAGAAAGTGGAAAAAAAATAAAGTCAAACAAATAGCAAAACTCCAACATGACAAAATTCAAACGAGAAAATAAAACACAAAAGTAGAATTTAAAAGTTGGGTAATGAAAAGAAGGAACAAAACAAAGCAAAATATAAGTTTGAGGAAGCAAACAGAATCTAGGTAGGTAGTAGTAGTAATGAAAGCCAGGAAGGCATAGAGAGAGAACTTCTTCGTATCTTGGGCCTGGCCATAAGACTGGCAACAAAATTAAAATTTACAATACATTTTAAGCTTTCGGAAAATACTATAAGATTGATAATCGACGCGCCGTGTCCCTGTTTTTCAACTCCAATCCTATCGCCGCATACTGTTCAGGGCATTATGTACAGGCTACAGCGTACGTGCGTACCATACTATCTGCATTGCCCTTAATTGAATTATACGTTACGTACCTACCTATGTATATGTCTCTCTCTCTCTATCAACCGAATTGATCGTATTTAATTAAATTAGCCATTACGTGTATCTGCATTTCTGTCTCTCACTCCCACTCACTCATTTTCATTGCATTGAATTGCATTTCTTTTAATTAGGCATTACGTACCTGCGTACTTATAAACCTACATGCTCCACATATCTCTCCCTCTATCGCTCTCTCTCTCTCTGCCTGTGAGCCTAAACCCATTCACTCACTCACTTACTCTTTCTGTCTCTGCCTCATTACACTGTACTTAATTGAATTGGATATCTCGCTCCACTCGCCCTACCTACCTACTAATCTACATGCTCCATGTATCTTTCCCTCTGTATCTCTCTCTTCCTATTCTCCTTGCCTAGCTCCAACCTCCCAGCTCCGGGGTCCAGATTTCCAGCATTCCTAATCTGAAGACGTACCTCCCTCCATTTTCTTTCTTTACTTTCTTCCATTTAACAACAGTAATAAACCAAACTAAACCAAAAGCTCCTGTCTGCCTGTAGTGCTATTTGAAATTGGTCTATTGATCAAAATGCAATTAATAATATTTAGTCTAGGATCTAAAATGGCATATTTATGGATCAAGTGGGTTTAATATTTTAGAATATGTGGTAATTTATTAGAGAGTAGGCAAGGCCGGACGAAGAAATTGCTTTTAGACACGAATTTGTTCCTATACAAAACCACCATTTACATTTTATTGATGGCTTTTTGTGGTGAAACAAACTGTTGTATGTTTTAGGAAAGTGTTAAATGTTCCATTTCCTTGATTCATAAAGGTGTACAATGTTGTATATACATTTTTTAGAAAATTAAAAAATGTTCGATTCACTTAAATCATACAAGTGCAAAATAATATATTCCCATATTTTAAGAAAGATGAAAAATGTTTTATTTCTTTGTTTTAAGAAGTCCTAATATTCTTTTTATACATTTTTGAAAATTGTGAAATGTAACATTTGCATGTTTTTTTAATTCAAGCAGCGGGGGCTGCCTGTGTTGGATGCATCATCCGGCTTTGCTAGTGAGCAGTACTAAGCACAATATGAAATGGGTTTTTAACTATTTTGTTTTAATATTTTTAAAGCTACGTGTAGCGAATGCGTAGGAAGTAAAGCAAGTGGCGATGGTCCTTACTGGGTCTGGTTGCGCAATTCCTCTCAGCTTTGCGTCCAGAATTTATCGAGATTGGGACAAAACTTTATGCGCGCAGTGGATGACATCGAAGATTGCCCACCGGAGCCAATCAATTATGGTACAAAGCTATTAAAATAATTTTATTAATGAAGAGTTTTTTTGGCAAACTGCATTAAGTCAATTTTCTTTTGTATTCGTTCGCTTTGATACAGCGCAGCCAACAAAACAGATATTACTGATTTAACTTTAGGGGTGGACTAGCTGTAAGCAATTTCGGGAAATTCCCGATGAGCCTCCAATTCCTTATATATTACTTAAACGGGAGCCTTGGGCCCTTCCGCCAAACCTAGTCATTAATAATTCCCAGGCCCTAAAAGTAACTAGTCTGCCCCTGTTTTTGGAGAATGAAATTTACCTTTGAACAATTAGTACATTCAACTTTTAAGTGGTTTGAATTAATTTTTATTTAAATTCTGTGCCGAAGTTTATACCTGAGGTTAAGTTAGTAGTAAAATCAAAGTCTAAGAAAGTTATTGGAACTAGAGCATACAGTAAAGCCGTAGTAATGGTTTTGCTCTGTAGTTAAAAAAATACTTTATTTTTTATTCCAGGCATTACTGCACGAATTCCCATTGCTGCTGTAGTTGGAATTGGTCTTGTTCTTGGAGCAGGGATTTTTTTTGTTCGCCGCAGTGGACGCTGTGGTGGCCGTGGTGAGCGTCGGGAGCTAGTAAATGAGGAAACCCCATTGTCACTCGAAAATCCGTTGCATGGAATTAATCCGGATCTCACCCCACAGTCAGGACGACCCTAGCCACAACCACAACAACAACAATAAATTAAAGTTGAAGCTGAAGATGCGGCGGGAGGGGAATTGTCTGAACAGACAGATCAGCAACAAAAACAACCACAGCCTCAGCAACATCCACAGCCTCAACAACTTCAAGTTAAATGTGAACCTGTGGGGTTCGAATTTTCATTCGAAAAGGAAGATGATGCTACCCGCTATCCCAATGGCCCTGACCATATTTTCCCAGAAGGAGATGCTGACTAGGCATTTTTAAATGTTTTTTGACAGGATGAAAATGAGAAGGAGGAGGAGATCAAATTTGAGCGGAAATAATAATAAAAAAATGTTATAATTATAATAATGGTTGTAGGAAATTTGCCACTTAGACTTTTGCTACTCAAGCCCAATTTAATAAATTCATGCAGGCGTTCGATCAAAATAAATTGAAGCAGCAATAGTGTCCTGAATAATTAAATACATGCACATGAACTTATGCAAGTATTTTTGTACCAATTGTTAGTAAATTACTATTTTGTGCTCGGGTAGCACACGTAGTTTGTTCGTAAGCATAAAATGTCTAGGGATCAAATGTTTGTATAGTATCAATTGAAACTATGTGTGTGTGGCAATATACGTCACTTCAAACTATGTCAATAAAAATTAGTTGTATACATTTAACATATTCTATAAAAAGCTGTACTTAAGAATTAATCTCTAACAATTCACTGCAAGATCAAATGTTTACAATTTTGTTGCACTCGTATTTGTCACTCATGATCTTGGTTGAAAAGCTAGCTACAATTAAGCATGCTATAGGAAACTATTTAACGTATTTTTTAAAAATATTGTGTCCTTGTGTCAACCTAATAGCTCCAGCAACAGCTCATTTATCACTTATAAGTTTTAATACAATAGCTAATTATAGTATTTTTGTTTAGTTTATTTAACATGGACGCATTTGACAGATTTATTTTAGTTTTTACTAGTTAAATTATATAGTTTAGGTTATGAGATCATTTCAAAAATGGACTTTGGTCAATATTTTTCCGTCACTAGTGTTTCTGATGCCATCAGCTTCAAATGAGTTATTGCTCACATATTAACCAGTTTTGATTAAGGGGTCCCGTTTCTTTATCTGGTATTGTTCTGTAAGGTGCATGTCGGGTTCTTGTTCTTTTTTACTTTGGCACTGTTGTATGTAGACTTGGGGTAGCACCTCCTTCAATCGAGACTTGTAGGATCAAAAAAACTTCATCTTCGTCAGCTAGCTGAACAAAAAGAAGCGGATGTTTGCCTTCAGTTTTGTTACAGATTTGTTTTGCCTTTACAATATGTGTAGAATTAAGTTTTAGAGTGTCTAAAATAACGGCTGGGGACAAACTAACTGGTAGACCTGTGATTACAATTTTTTTTTTCTGTTTGGTCTCTCAGGTTCATTTACTTTTGTCTCGGCACTTTAAAGTCGTTTTTGCAACCTACTAAATTTTGCTTTTAATATATTAACTTTAATTTCTTGTCTTAAGAAAGCTTTATTTATACTAGTTTTTAGTGATTTCTATTTTTATTCCATATTAGTTTCCAAAGTTACTAGTCTTGAATATATTTTTTTCTTGAAGTCTTTAATTAAAGTAATATTGTTAGCGGTGATTTGTGTTGTTAGTTGTTAGCTGAGTTGTAATAGTTGCTGAGGTAGTTGCTGAGAGAAGTAGGCGGCTAGCTGCTCTTGGATACTTGGTACTGGGATTTTTTTTTGTTTGGCATGATGTATATCTGTTTGATGATCTTGTATTCCTAGTTTTTCTTTCGATCACACCAAAATATACGTGTTGCTAGTATTTTAACACCTTACAAAAGAAAATATGATATTTGTGGGACTTCGGCCTACGTATAAATGAAAAGGAACTTAGCTTTATATTTACAAGTTAATTCTTGCTTTTTAAGCTGAATAACTTGTCTTCCTAATTTTCTATGTATGTACTACCATAAGTTTTCTCCGTCTGTTCAGCTTACGGCGTGATAGAATTTTGAGAATTTGGAAAAAACTAACTAGTTAAATTAAATAATAAATTTTCGATCGAATTACACTTACTGACGTACTTTAGTATTTGATAACGAAATTAAGGTCGACAAAAACTGTTATTTATCTATTCAAAATTTGAAAAGTAAAATAAAATGTATCAAATACTTTAGGACTACTAAGAATTAAGATGTTTGTCACCATTTGCAATTTAGCAAGCTCAACAGCAAATCTAAGTGCCCTATGTATTTCTTAATTCAAAGCAACGCAAGATTCTAGACCTCGTAGAAGGTAGAAAAATGTTAAAAAATCCGCTACGTGCAATTGTTATAGGAAGAGCCGGCACTGGCAAATCTGCCATTGTCTGTGAAATCAGGCTTTGACTAGAAGCGAAACAAAGACACATAATCGTTATGTTATATAATATGTACATTTTTTGGGCATTTGAAATTAAAGGAAGAACAATTCATTCTGCATTTCATATTAACCCTTACAGTAATAATTACTTATATCAGTTAAGACAAACAAATTTTTTTAAGAAAGCTAAAAAGTATCTAAGGGTGAAATTTATTCTAATCAATGAAATTTACTGTGTGGGTGTAAAATTAGTCAGGTATATTGATGCGTTTATGTGCCAGATGGACCCAAGTCATAGGCGGGTTCCATTTGCTAACAGAACCCTTATATTCTGGAAATACCCGTTCCAGCTTGGTAGTATATCCGACTTCAACCTATACAAACCTGTAAAAAAACTGCCTAATGACTTAGTTAATATAGCACGTATTTTCCGTGGTATTTACAAAGCATTTAATTAAGACATACAAAAAAAATCAAAAAAACAGCGAAGAAAATAAATACTTAAAATTTTTAAACCGTTTGGGATATTTTAAAAGCACTGATAAAGATGTCGCGCGAGTAAACCAACGTCGTCTATCACGTTTTAAGCTATCTGAACCGCTTTACGTTGTCAGTGAATTAAAAAATGCAATACATTATTGTTTAAACGAAATAAAGATGTTATCGCTTACAATAGGTAAGACAAACACGTTTTTATCCAGTGTTTGAAATACACTTATACTAATAGCATACTGTTGTATTATTAGGAACTCACTGCACTGATTATTTGAACAGGAAAACATTGTATTTATACCTAGTTCAAGTCCACTAGGTCGGTGCGAACCAGGAGTTGAACTAGCAGTTGGAGCTTAAGTTGTTCTAACACGGAACATATCAGTTGATTAAGGATTGACAAATAATATTCAAGGTACGGTGGTGGATTTAATTTACAGTGAAACTGAAAACCGTGCAAAATAGAACAACTGAGTAGAGTCTGTACTCGTTAAGTTACAGCAGTATACAGGTAACCAGCTGAACATTTTAGCAAAAGGAATTGGATATAAAATTGTAAGAATGCCAGAAGAAAGGTACGACCCTAATACCAGAGACTGGTATTCCGTTAACCGGTTACCGCTGAAAATCTTCTATGCATCAAGCTTTCACAAAATTCAAGGTGTAACACTGCAAAAAAGATGCATCTTTTTAGATGCATATGAATTGTTTGTCTGTGGGACTTACGTGGCATTCAGCAGATTCCGTTATTTTAATTTCATTGCAATTGTTGATATATCCGACATCTGTCCTTCAAGATTGAAAAATTGTAATAACAAGGACGACATGCGGCTACGTTTTGACGAAATAAAACGACTTGAACCCTAAAGAAAAAAGTCTAACTAGTAGCTTTAACGAAGCTGTCTAACTGTAGTACGTAGATTTCAGGTACACGTGCCCAAAATGTTTATGTCATGTTATGCAATTGTGTAAGGTTAGACTATATTTTTGTACACTTGTACAAGATGTAAATGTGATGCGATGTTATTGTGTTAGATTGTTAAACAATATATTTTGGATGTGATTATTAAGTAGCTGCGTTTAGTGCATTAGTATCAGTAGATATTTTGAAGTGTTTTTTAGATGTTTGAAATTAGACATAGTTACCTGAATTATAGGTTCAGTGGCAGTTTTTCGGTCTATATGCGTTTTTGCAGAATCAACTTAAATGGAAAAATAAGAATGAAGTTACCAAAACACTTTTCGAACTTAAATTATTCTCTGTACATCGTCCAGTAAAGACAAAATTCAAAAAACGCAAAACATTATCTCATTTTACTAATAAAATCGCGTGCTTGGACCTAAAAATACTAGGCATAATTTTAAAATATAATAACAATTGTGAAAGTATACTATTTTATTGAAAAGGAAATTCTTGAGCTCCTTTAAAACAAGATGCAGCAGTGCTCGAGAAAGGTACCGAATGATCACGTGACTCACGGTCAGAGATGATAGAAGCGAGGGAAGAAAATCCCAGACAGTAGATTTTCTATTCCAGACCGTAGGATAGATTCTAACAAAGAAAGGACGCTCTCAGACGAGCCTTCCTCAAGCTGAGATTTGTGAAATCCCAGTCAGTCAGTCTTTCGCCATTCGATCCTTAACAACTTCTAAATTTTACTCTCGATATTTCGTTCGTAGCTTTTGATAAACTTTTGTATTTAAACCAAAATATTTCTGACTCTATTTTGTGTCTTTTCGTAACTCGTAATTCTTTTATAAATCACGTTTGATTTATTCTTTTTGAAAGTAGAATATCTTTAAAGTTAGATTCACAATTATTTGACCGTAGCTGATCAATAGTATTATAAATCAGTGACAAATCCGTAGATGACCCAGCCGACTCTCTGACCATAAGTACGTGCGTTAATTCTGGTATCGTATCTTTAAATTCTATTGTTGATTAAAAATAATTTGAACGAATTCATAAAATTAACATTTAGCTTTTCCGTTTCATTTCAATTTCCGATTTACAGTAAACGTATCATTTTATTAGGACATATTTTGTTTCAGGGAATTAATCCCATTTTCCTTTCCGTTAAATAAATTCGTAAAGTAACGTAAATTAAATAAATACAATTTATCTGTGTTCCTACGTCCATGATATTATTGCATTGTGTATCCTATTTAATTACTATTTATTTGTAGTTATAAAAGCATACATAATCTAATATATTCATTCGATTTTATCCATCTATCTAAGTAAGTAGTAGCTCACCAACTCACCCGCCATAGTCATAGTTAAGTAAGTAATACCGGGTCTTAAATACATGTCATATTCCCCCTCGCTCATACCTCTCATATTTGCCACAAGGATATATTGTATTTCTTGCATTTGGGTTTTCAGCACTTCGGCCGTTTCCCCAGCATCAAATATAATTGTTTCCAGAAAGTAGGAAAAGTCCTCATTCGTATTTTTTCCCTTTCAATCAAGGTGCGGGGTAACTTGATACTGACCCTGTCGCCCGCATTTGACCCGTAAAAATATTTAAGAAAAGATAGATAGGTCGTCCGAAACCGTTAGAATAATTTAATTTAGAAAAAGTGAGTGTAAACTGAGGCACTGCCAGTCACCGCAAGTTCGACCCTGACACTCGCGTTGGTAGTAAAAGACGGTTACTAATAGTTATCATAAAAATTAAGAAAAGTGCGAATTAACACTTGCGTGAAGTCGTAGCAAGTGGTTGTTGATTAAACGCGGCACTTGAGCCCCTAGTAAACTGCAATTAAATATAATTAAGGTAGGTTATTTCATAATTACGAATTTAAAAATAAAGTATAACTAAAACTAGGAAATTATAGGCATCATAGTGTTAAATTACAAAAAGCATTGCGTTCTTTTTGTTACGAAATTGGGTAACTTGATACACCAAGCCAAAGTGTGTTCAAATAGTAAGCTTTAAAATTGTGAATTGTAAATGTAGACAGAAGTGGTGGTAAGTTATCGTTACCCACGCCTTTCACTTTCTCTCGTCCGTTAGTTTTGCCGGCTCAGAAAGACAAGCCAGTCTGCCGCCAGTATTTTTTTATCATTTCAAACTTCTTACTAAACTTGCTGACTATTCGAGTTCAGTTTCGAAACTCAAAAACTTAAAATTTCGTATTATTGTTCAATTTTGAAAGTAGCCATTCAACAGTGCGAAGCTGATATTGAACGTAGGTTCAATATTTCTTTTTTTTTGACGAATTATTTATCGTAAGTGACAAATCGATCGCAAAGTCGAAACCATTTTAAAGTGCCATTTTACACTTGTGAATCTGTAACCGTAAGTTTTCGTATCTTTTCTCATGCACCCAGTGACTCGCCACTTGGCTGCTGATGCTTTAAACGCAATATTGGATTTCTATATTTTCGTAGGCTTTTATAAATTACATTACGAAAACTTTTTGCCTTTATATCTTGTGCTTTTACTGAGTTTCGTCATTATTATTAGGATTTGCGAATTTTCTATTCAGCCCCGTATTTATAAGCCAATCATAAAACCTAAGCATATTTGTAAATCTTTGCTCCGTAAACCTAAATCCCGTAGGATTATCTATAATCGTCATTTCTGCTATAATCACGGTTTTGCTTACCGTGGCTTTCGTCGGAATCAACCATTTAACTTATTAGATTGAAACCGATTCATTATTCGTATGATTTAAAATAATTCGAGGTCAAATTATACGCTTAACAAATCGTAAGAAATATTCCGTTTTCGTTTTTGTCCGAATTTCCTTTCGTTACCGTTTTCGTTTCCGTTATATTAATAAATTAAGTCCCGCATAATTTCGTTAATCGTATTTAAAGGTCAATAAATTTGAACGTCATTGAAATATATTGTTTTCGTTCGCTTCGTATAAATTCATTCGTTCGTTTCCGAAGATACCAAATCGATTTCAACCTAAATAAGAGGTGATTGAAAAATATATGCATATATATACGCTAATTCGTCGTCTACACTCGAATGTGTGAGGTCATTTCGTTTACCGACAAAACTGTTAAATTGCACTTATTGAAATAATACCATTATACATTTATTTATCGAAAAGTTATTAATCGAAATTTTATATCTCTTTATTTTAGTTTAGAAAACTGACTAATTTGAAGCTGATCCGTGTAATCACTTCCTTGTAATTGAACGTAGAGGAAAAGTTGCGAATTTTACCCACTGACCAAGGACCGAGAGCCAAATCCGTATCGTTCCGAATCTTTCACATCCGACCGTAGAAGTGAAACTTTAATTTAATCAAAAGCCGAATTTTAAGAGCCGTATCATTTCAATTCCGTTCGTAGTCATCGAATCGTCATTAAAACTGTGATTAATCGATTTAACTAAACGTATTTAATTCGACCCAAGGTACATAATATACTATACGAAACATAATATCATTATACACGTTACGATAAAATATTTTGCTTGCTTTCGTAGTCGCTTGATAATTAAAGTGCATCCAACGTGGAAGTTGCGCGAGTCAAATAACCGTCATCTCACAGGCTAAGTCATAACCCTATAATTTTGCGTAATATATACATCATTTTAAATTACTTATACGAATTTTTTTACCTATCGATCGTAACCACCCATTGAAATTAGGGATTCCCATATTTTGCCGCATCGTTGAGAAATTACATACGACATCGAACACGCCGTCCTAAACGAAAATTTATACCGTCGTACATATTATTAAAATCGTGAACTTGCTTGACCTATCATGAACCTTAAATCGTATCGAATCTTAAATCCGTCTCGACCGTCCTTACGAATTAACATAAATTAGTCATTAAGATAAAATTCTGAGCTTCGAAACCAGACAGTTCCCTGATAAGAAAATTCCTGTCTAGGATTTTCTTTGTATTCGTTCATCAACTTTCGTCTCGAAATTTATTATTCATCGTTAAAACTTTTCCTGTCTGTTCGACCTTGAATGGAACAATAGGAAAGAATTTTCGTTTCCGTTGACAAAATTTGAATCAGTACTGAAGCTAATCATTATTCATCATTTCCAAATCTTATCGTCGTACTTGGAAATTCTAGACATACAAACGTAGACTAGACTAATTTAATTACCTTGACTCTAGTCACCCTTAGCTTTAACTAGTAGTATGCTTTAAAGCATTTCTACATATTAGGTACGAACCGTAGGGATTACAAGAGAAAACGAAGGAACTCCCTTTTGCTTCTCGATCATTAGTTAAGTAAATATATAATAACATTTAAATTCGAAGTAAGTACATACAACTGTAGGAACCTTTCAAATATATAAGAGCAGTAGGTACATATACAAACGACAACTCTCAACGAACGTAGAAATTTCTTTTTGCTCCCTATTATTGTGTATGGCCATCAATAATTTACATCATACGATCTACCGACCTGGTATGAATGCTAATGAATACGTGATTAATTGATTGCACGCCTTGATACAGATTAATCCAAACGTAGGCAACGAAGCCAAATTACAAGTTTTAATTCAGGGACTGCTCGACTGCGTTGCCAAACGTGTTATCGCCTGCCCAACGATTGACAGCTTAATTGAAACGCTGAATCGCTTACTTTCTCGATCAATCTATGTACAATATTACGAATTGTAGATCACAATAAGAATATTATATTGCAAATACTCTGAATTTACAGAGTCCGATTACTTGCATATTTGATTAATCCTGCATGGAAGAACAAGCCTTGCAAACTACCGTTTATCGTCGTGGACAAACTGCATACGCCTACGTACACAATCGCGTTCGAACTTTGGCTATTTATTATCCGAATCTGCGGACTTCACTACAGATTCAGTTGTTGATTCTTGGACTACCACAGACGTTATCTGCGGAGCCCTTGTTTAGCACGAATATCAACGAATTTATTGCAACTTTAGATAATCGCATAAACGAACTGCTTATTACGATTTGGTAAGTCCAATTTCCAATCGTCATCACACTAAACACTAAAAATTACGAATCGTAGGTATATCTTTATACATTGGAATTATAAACGAACGTAGCTGTAATTATACAAGTCTATCTACATACGTAATTCATTGAATCTGAAACTCGGGAGTTTAATATTTTGAGATATTGGCACCCTGGCCGACTCAAAGAAGCCCATTGTTAATAGTAACGATAAAGCAACTGAGGAGAATCGAAATCCTCATAATTTGGAGTCTGACGTCAAATCCGAGTCGCCACTCGCCGCCGAATTTTCTGATTTTAGTGCTTTCTCTTTACACGGTGAAACCACTGAAGAAAGTCTTGGTGCTGATCTTTATCGCTTACCTAGTGAAAGGTAATCCGATCACCTCACCCGTCTAAATCGTGAAGCTCAACTTTTTTATAAGCAAGTGGACGATCTGTTTAAAGCCGGAAAATTTGACGAATTTGAAGCCGACGAAAAATTAGAAGCTTTATTTTTCGAACGTAATTCCGATACCTTAAACCCTACGACTGGCCGACCTATTTTAAAGCTCAAACCGTTAGAAGTAGCAACTGCGAACGTATCTTAATTTTTCGCATCCAAAATGCCCAGGAGCCAGGATGAACAAATTGGTCCAGCAGCTACAACTGCTGCAAGTAATTCAGGTGGTGGTAATGCCGTTACTACTTCTACAACTCCTTCCGTCCCAAGTACAAATCACTTGACAGCTGAACATATTGCGGCTATCGTTCAGCCCTTCTACCTAATATGTTCAGGCGGAATGGACATGACGCAAATTCGATTAATAAATGAGCAGAAACTCATTGAGCCTATCGGTCACTTTCGAGGTGAGCGAGAAGCTGCATATTGGCTCATCGATTATAAAAAGGAAATATTAAGACGTAATATTACCGCATATCAAGCCATCATGTCGCTTGATCAACTTCTTGAAGGCCCTGCGAAAAAGTGGTGGGACTCCGAAAAAGTCCATTATATTCCTACATTAAACGAACCTGACTTAGACGAATGCGAAGATACGTGGAATCGCATTATGGATGCCATGGTCTTACGATTTGACCGAGCCCATATGTCGACACGAGCTGCAGCGGACCTGCCTAAGACTTTATACCAACATGGTATGAGTGGTAGTGACTATGTAGCTGGACGTATGCAAGTGATGGCTCAAATCGACCCCAACATGCCATTAGAATCAAAAATTTAACTGTTAATTGAGGGACTTCCGGATCTCCTCGCCGACAAAGTAATGTCATGCGCTTCAATTGACAACATGACGAAAACATTAAATCGAATCATCGATTTAAATTCCAAGAAACTTCAGCAAGTAAAACAGACTTATTTGTACAACACCCTGGCTCAGAAGCCCGCATTTGCCCGTAGCAATAAAGTAGTATTTGCACCGGACATTAACAATGCTGCAACTTTTTCGGGGCATCACAATCATAATAACAATCGAGGTAATAATAATCGGGGCAATAATAACAATAATTCTAATCGACAAAACCCCAATAAATATACGGACGTTCAATTCACAAACAGTTTTTAGGCTGAACATAAAGCCTCATGCGTTACTCCCGACGGAAGGCCGACTTGTTTTCGATGCCAGAGCCCACGCAATAGCGTATGGAAGTGTTGGCTATTTATGGACGAAAACAATATTCCATTGCCACCAGAAGCTAGTGGTTGGAAACGGTATCGATCAGGAGGAAACAATTCAAACTCCAATAACTATAATAACTCGAATCGTAATAATAATAATTATAATAATAGGAATAATTATGACAGTAAGCGCTTCTACAATAACAACCAAAATCGAAATTCTGGTTATATTAACAACATGAATCAGGGACAACAGAACGTAGGTATGCCTACACAACAAGAATTTCCTCGTTTGTTCCAATTATTTTCACCATATTTAGCAAATCATAATTCGCAAAACAATAATACTATCATTACGCCCGTAGATAACGACACTGACGTAGTGCCACATATTAATCAAGTTCGTGACCGTATGGCTCATAACCAGCCCAATAATAATAATATGTACATGCGAATGTTCAAAGTACGTATACCGAATGACCCAACAGTACTTACCTACGAAGCTATACAAGCTGACATTGCCTTTCGCAAATTACAGGGACATGCTATGACGGATAGTAGGAACCCTACAAACTGCATCGTACCCGAATCTTTATTCGAGTTCCCGGACACCAACGAGGTCCACCTCATTCGATCGAATCGACTTTTAGGTAAAGAAATTAAACGAGATTTCACTTTTCAGCATATGACTGGAAAGGGATTAAACATTAACGTGCTCACTGATACAGGAGCCTCTATAAGCTCAATTAGTCCGTTTGCTGTTTCATGCCTTGGCATGACAGATTTGATTCAACCGTGTCGTCCCATTCAGGCAGTTCTATCTATCGATACTGGAACTTCGTATTTCGTAGATAAATTCATTTTTCTAAGATTCCACATCCCAGAATTGGATGAGTGGATTCTTTGGGGATTTTTCGTCATTGATTCCCCCAGTAATGACGTTGTTTTTGGTATGGATTTAATGACCACGTACGATGCCATAGTTCATTGTATACTAGGTATAGTCAAGTTCACGACGGCGAACCAATTTATTGCTGATAAACCGGAATTTTACCAAAATTCTGCACCAGCCCCCATTGTATCTAGTAATCGTAGAGTTGGACGCGTACGTAAAATACAACCTACAGACGAAAATAAGAACGAAATTGCATCTTTCATGACTGACATTAACGACATAAATTCAGACAAGAATCTCCCTCCGACATTAGCCATATCCGACCCGCACAGCGCCGCCATTGCATCCGCTGTTGAAAAAATCACAGTTGACTGTTTATCAGAAATATTAAATCCGTTTAACTTACCATTTCAGCCCGTAGTCACGCCCAAACACAGCACACCCACACAAATTGGAGGTGTTAATACGATTCGCCCCGAACTTGAAACTACAAGTTCTTTTGACGAGGTTGTACGCAGTATTGACACCTCTGTTATGTCCAGCACGGCCGAAGCCGAGCTGCCTAAATTTAAGTTGCGATTGTTTACAACTCATCCCGTGAAGTTGAACGTAGGGGAATTAACGAAAATTCTTATTTATACCGCTAATCGAAATTATTCTGGCCCGATCGTAGTCGAGCCCAATTTTCATTTATTCAACAAATTTAGTGCTCTTGTTGAAGAGAACCGAATTGACATTGAAAATGGTACTGGTCACTGCCATGCCGCAAGTATTGATGACGATTTTATTTTACCCAAACAGGGGATTTTTAGTAAGTATAGCCCGATTCCCAAATGTTATGTACGTAGCAATAAAGTTCATATTGATAATCAAGAATGCCCTATAGGTGACGAAACCAAACCGGTCCCGGACACAATTCCAGGTAGTCAGGATCTTACGGATGACGAATGGAATCAATTTAAAATTTATGAGGGATTGTCCGTTTTCGAAAAACGACAAGTCCGTATTTTACTTTTACGTTACTATTCTGTGTTTGGTTGAAAACCCGAAAATTTCCATACCTCAATCGTAGATCCGTTAACTGGAAAAACTATTCAGGCGACAGTTGATCTCCTCGATCCAACGCCCCT
Source organism: Dicyrtomina minuta (assembly GCA_949802685.1). Classification (NCBI taxonomy): domain Eukaryota; kingdom Metazoa; phylum Arthropoda; class Collembola; order Symphypleona; family Dicyrtomidae; genus Dicyrtomina; species Dicyrtomina minuta. Next base: position 125,738 of record CATKUY010000320.1, read on the forward strand.
CATTAATCCGCCCGCTGCGATGTCGAATCTTTTCAAAGTAGTTTGTCGTGACAATAACGACGACCTGCTCATTAAACAAATTATTGAGCCGTGTCATTCTAATTGAATATCACCGCAACGAGTCGTTAGAAAAGGTACGAACGGATGGCGCCCAGTAATCTACCTAAGAAAAATAAATAAGAGAGTGAAACCTATCGCTGTTCCCCTCCCACCGATTGTAGACAAAATTAATAAATTATCTGCATGCACTCATTATTGTCAGGTCGACATGGCAAGCTCCTATCAACAAATCGAAGTACACGAAGATAGTAGGAATTGTCTCGCATACATTAACCACTGCGGTACTTGGAGAAATAAAAGACTTCCTTTCGGTTTTATTAATAGCGGCGCATTATTTCAATCTGCAATGTCTAAAATATTAAAACCCTACATTCATAAATAACAAAGTGCATATGTAGACGACTCTGGTTTTGGCGGAAAATCATTTGACGAAATGCTGCATCGTTTAGAATTATTATTATGGCTATTTGTTTAGGCTAATATTAAGCTTAAGCCTTCGAAATGTTTTAAAGGATTTCCGAGCATAATTTTCTTAGGACACCGCATTAATGCAGAAGGTGTTTCTATCAAAGCCAATTGTATAAAAACTATCGTAGAATACCTGTATCCTACAACTTCGACTGAAATCCGTCGTTTCATTGGGATTTCGAACTTCTTTTGCCGCATGATTCACGGATATTCTCGGCTGGCACGCCCGCTGTATCGTTTACTTATGAAAGACGTGCCCTTCATTTTCGATCTTGCTTGCTGTCAAGCAGTCGATAATATTAAATCTGCAATTACTAATGCTCCGATTTTAGCATTTCCAGACGATAACGCCCAGCTTGAACTATGGACCGATGCATCCGAATTTGAGATTGCGGGTTGTCTAGTTCAGAAAGTAGATAAACTTTGTCGTCCACTCGGATTTGCGTCGCACATTTTTACGACACCAGAACGAAAATGGTCCGTGACTGATAAAGAGTAATACGCTATCATTTACTGTTTGCAAAAATTTCGCAACTTCGTACTAGGTCGCAAGGTACATGTGTACACGGACCATTCCGCCCTCACTTTAATTTTACATACTGCCGAATGCAATGGTCGACTCATCCGTTGGAGTTTAAAACTCAGTGAGTATGACCTGAAAATTTATCACGTCGCAGAAAGATGCAACGAAATGGCGGACGGACTCAGTCGTCCTCCGAGAAACAACCGTGTCCCTGCTCACGAAAGTGAACCTGATATTAAATCTATTCATATCCGTTCCCTTGTTGAAGTTGATTTTATTAAGCGATGCGATAGAATTAAAGGCGATCTCACCCGATTGAAACAATTTCAAATTAATGATAAGCGCATCAGTAAAATTATTCTCTCGTTACGTAAGGACATAGAAAATAAATTCATTGGTTATAATAAATATAGGAAAAACTTTCAATTAAACCCAGACTCCGGCATACTTGAACGACTCTTAGGTAAACCTTTAGGTAAATTATGGGTACCCGTACTCCCAGAAAATTTAGCTAAACAATCTATTAAATATTTGCATAAACGATCACACCTTGGCCACGAGAAAATTTTTGCTGCATTACGGAAAAAATACTGGTTCTTACAGATGCACAAATTAGTTACGGACGTGTGTCGCTCATGCGAAATATGTCAACGGCACTTCATTAAGCGACGGAACCGCTCCGGTTCGCTTCACGTCATGATCACACCACAACTTCCCTATGCTAAAGTTAGTATAGATTATTTAGGCCCTCTAAATCGCACCCAAAAAGGAAACCAATACATACTCGCATGCATTGACCAATGTACTCGATACCTATACCTTTTTCCTACTTCCGGCCCTACTACAAACGGAACGATACGATGTTTGAAACCCCTCGTCCAAAAGCATAAAATACAGGTACTTGTCCCCGATAATGGAGCATGCTTTACATCTAACGAATATTTTAGATTTTGCGAAAATTATGGCATTATCCGTATTGCCACTTCAGCCCGACACGCCAGTAGTAACGCCTTCGTTGAACGTAATAATTCGACATTTGGTTCCATCCTCAAAAAGTTAAAGTTCGATACAGATGAACCATGGGATACTCTACTTCCGCACGTAGCTAACGAGTACAACGCTGCCAAGCACAGCAGTACTGGATATAGCTCCTACTTTTTGATGTTTGGTAGATCTCTTACCCAACCGTATGACCAAGCTGTAACTGAAAGTTCCTCATCTGATGATGACCCCGAGAGGCATCTCATCCGCATTGGTGAACTATTTAAGCACCGAATGCAAGCTCATCAAAACTTATGCGAAAATCAACTAAAGCAAAAGTTGGAGTTTGATCGTCGACACCCACATATGAATTTTAATATTGGCAATTTAGTACTTAGACGTAACTACGCACGTAAGACAGGAACTTCAAGCAAGTTCATTGTCCGCTACTCAGGGCCGTACAAAGTATACAGCCTCATTGAGAATGAGCATGTGTATTTCTTGTGCCCAGCCGATTTCGATTTAAATTCTATCGAAAAACCGACCGAGGTAGTAATGGTACATGGACATAACTTGATTCCATACATTTCCGAGATAGCCGAAATCGCGACAGAAACTAGAATTGAAGTCGATCAAAATATGGAATGGCTTAATTTATTCAAGCCCACTCAGGTCAATCACGTTTTCTTTATAGAGCCTACTATTGACCCTACCGAACCACCCCGTGAGGATGGTACTGATATTTTTCCGGATGTTGTTCCTCGAGGAATATACAATGCCAGTGCTACCGCTCACCGTGAGCTCCCGCCAAGTGCTCCGCCCTACGATTTATTGTCGGATGAGAGTGATGATTCCTGCCCCGAGCTGGAAGACGATGTCAGCACTGACAATTTGCATCACTTATGGTACGGCCAAACAATTATTGAAAGTCCCGAAGCCCACCAGTCTCCACACCCACAGGGAGGAGAAGGGAGCGGTTCCGTGTCTGCCGGGACACGTCAGGAAAATGCTCACGTAAGTCCCAGAGACATAACATGTAGTATTTGGGACCGCTTCGACAGCGCCCAAGAAACACCTAATTCGCCATCTCCGTCTAAAATTTGTACCCCCTCAAAAACTAAAACTCCGAAAACCGCAACTCCGTCTCCAATTAATAAAAGTACTGTACAGGGTAATTTACAAAGTCCCACGAACGTAGAGCCCGTAGGCACTGAAAACCCAAACGCTCCGGGAACGTCCAGATTTCAAATCCCCGTCCATGTTCCTGTAGAACCAAGACGAAGACTACGTCAACGAGTGTGGAATAAAAATTTAGATCTGTCGGTCTATGACCTTAGAAAATTACAAATTTTTCAAACTGACCGTAGTCGTGAATTCGAAAAATTCGTGGACTTAATGATTAAAGTCCAAAATAATATTTTTAGTGCAAGTAGTCCTGCAGAAGAAAGTAGCGTAGAAGAAAGTAACGTAGAAGATGTAGATTAAGCCCAAAATCGAATGAACATATTATGAATGTAAAAAATCATAAAGGTCTGACTTAATTGTGCGTGAAAAATAAGATGTCACATATTAGCGAAGACGATTTGCTAATGGCGAGCGACGACGATGACGTTGTAATAAATCCGGGCGAGGATGAAAATCTAATTCTGATAGACGTCGACGAAGATAGTCTAGTGAAAGTTGTAAATTCAGAGGCTCCCGATAGTCCTGACGAGAAAATGATGGAAGACCAGGATCCAAAATTGGGCGAGGATCAGCAAAAGCGTCAAACTGCGTTGGATGTTCTTCGGCAAACCTTTGCAGAAATCCACAAGAAAATTGAAGACGAACAACGAGCTATAAAATTCTTAGAAGCTGCCACGATCATAGAGAAGCCAGCTGAAAAAGTAGTTGAAGAATACGTACCAAAATTAAGCGTACCGAAAATCCGGGAATGTCCCGTCTGCATTAACAGAGGACTCCGTGAAAATCTGCGACACGTCTTCGATGAGTGTCCCGTCAAACGTACTCAACGGCTTCAGCCATTTTCTCCGAACGTAAAATTATGTTGGTCATGTCAGGGACCACACTAATACCGAAATTGTCCCAACTATAATTAGCAATTTCCAACGTGTAAAATCCATGTACATAAGAACGTAGTTGCTAGGAAATTATCAATTATGCATTAATACACGTAATTATATTTAACACTGCACTCCGGTGAAATTGCACTTTCGCTTTAAAATAATAGTTTTAATTTTGATGAAGTATTTCCGTAATACAAAATTGAATGTAGATATATAAAGCACAAAACAAAAGTAGGTTTAACATTTTACCGTTCTGTGTCCAGGAAATATAATGGGAGAGTTTTTGCTTTTTATTTTTATTTTTTTTATTTCCTTCCCCCCTTTTTCTGCACCCAGATGGAACATGATCCGAATGTAGAATCCGTAGTCAAAGCAGCCTTCGTGATGATCCCCGAGAAAAGCGATTTTTCCGGTAAAAGCCTAATACTGCACGTAGAAAAGAATAAATATTAATTTTCGTGAACGTATGTATTAAATGGAAAGTAGGATGTTAATATTTGTGAGTATTTTGTTTGTAATAGTTTACAGAAATAATCCCAGTTATAATAAGGACGATTCTGACGACAAAGAATCAAGGGAAATTGTACCTAAAGATATGCTTCACGCTGAGGATAAATTTGACGAAAAGACTTATTCCCGATTCCCAAAAAGTTGGAGCGAACACGAAACCTCAAATGGAAAGAAGACGATTTTCTTTAAGCATGACTCGCGGTACACTTACGAGGATGTATTGCATTATACGAAAATCCAAATGCGTGCGGTCAAACTCAACAATATGCCGTACCACCAATTTATCCTTACAAGGCCGGTTAAAAGTCCCCAAGTTAAACGTGAACGTGAGGATGATCTGCTGGAGGATCCGATCAGTCATAAAATTTATATGGTAGAAATGGGGAGCACAAAGACCGAAGTCGAACTTTGCCCTTCCCCAGAACCGACTTATTCTCCTCTTAAGCCGACCTGGCCGCCGCGTCGTCCAGTCGCAAAGTTTGATAACATTGTAAATGTCTCCAGCGGCAGGCATATTTTTACTCGTTTATAGAAAATCGTATTCCCCGTGAGGAATTTTGTCGTTTCTTTTTCACCCACAGCCTTATGTTGTGAGGCAGACGTAAAATTTTCGTTGATGTATATTATTGCTATTACTTATTTTGTACTTTAGGTACTTTGTTGTTAAGCGACGTTCGGTGTGCCGCATTAGGTACTTATATTTCTTTTTGGCAGTAGCCTTATTCGTTTTGTGTGTATATTAGACGTTTTCGTTATGTTTAACCTTAGTGACCGTAGTAGTTAGTAATTTTGACTTAATTGTTAATTGACGTTCAGAAGTTTTGCCATGTTATATAAAATTTGACATTTCATATATTTCGTTCCCATCAGCGGAAGACGACGGTCAATCGTATTTATATATTCCTACAATTTACTTAATCGAAGTAATAATGATCTCCGAGAAAAAAATACTTTATCCGTATACCATTGTTTGTTTTGTCAATTGTTCATGGTGAGGTAATCGTGATGTTAAAACCCTCAACCTTTTTAGTAATTTCATTTTTGTTTCCGTAATAATATGATCCCATGTGTCGATGGATCAGACAGATATTTTTGCAAATAAAATAAACGTAGGTAAATGAACTTAACAATGTGTTTTTCTTTCACACCAAGTTTATTTACAGCAAAGCATTTTCGTTACCGGATTTCTTCTTTTTGGCCATCAAGCGCGGACGTCGATACCAGGGCGAGGATTTTGAAAAGAAAATTCTTGAGCTCCTTTAAAACAAGATGCAGCAGTGCTCGAGAAAGGTACCGAATGATCACGTGACTCACGGTCAGAGATGATAGAAGCGAGGGAAGAAAATCCCAGACAGTAGATTTTCTATTCCAGACCGTAGGATAGATTCTAACAAAGAAAGGACGCTCTCAGACGAGCCTTCCTCAAGCTGAGATTTGTGAAATCCCAGTCAGTCAGTCTTTCGCCATTCGATCCTTAACAACTTCTAAATTTTACTCTCGATATTTCGTTCGTAGCTTTTGATAAACTTTTGTATTTAAACCAAAATATTTCTGACTATATTTTGTGTCTTTTCGTAACTCGTAATTCTTTTATAAATCACGTTTGATTTATTCTTTTCGAAAGTAGAATATCTTTAAAGTTAGATTCACAATTATTTGACCGTAGCTGATCAATAGTATTATAAATCAGTGACAAATCCGTAGATGACCCAGCCGACTCTCTGACCATAAGTACGTGCGTTAATTCTGGTATCGTATCTTTAAATTCTATTGTTGATTAAAAATAATTTGAACGAATTCATAAAATTAACATTTAGCTTTTCCGTTTCATTTCAATTTCCGATTTACAGTAAACGTATCATTTTATTAGGACATATTTTGTTTCAGGGAATTAATCCCATTTTCCTTTCCGTTAAATAAATTCGTAAAGTAACGTAAATTAAATAAATACAATTTATCTGTGTTCCTACGTCCATGATATTATTGCATTGTGTATCCTATTTAATTACTATTTATTTGTAGTTATAAAAGCATACATAATCTAATATATTCATTCGATTTTATCCATCTATCTAAGTAAGTAGTAGCTCACCAACTCACCCGCCATAGTCATAGTTAAGTAAGTAATACCGGGTCGTAAATACATGTCATATTCCCCCTCGCTCATACCTCTCATATTTGCCACAAGGATATATTGTATTTCTTGCATTTGGGTTTTCAGCACTTCGGCCGTTTCCCCAGCATCAAATATAATTGTTTCCAGAAACAAGGAAAAGTCCTTGTTCGTATTTTTTCCCTTTCATTATATTGATAGCTTTTGGAAACATCTCTATTGCCGGTTTCTCAAGCACAAAACACCAGTTTAAGTAATCAAAGCTTTGAAACAAATATTCAGAGAAGCTAAAGCAACCCCTTGTATGTGTTTTCTGATAAAGGGACCGAGTTTCGTTTTAATTATTTCAAACAGTTTTTAATAAAAACAAAATAAATTATTACAATGTTTATTCTGAAATGAAAGCTTCAATGGTTAAACAAGTCATTAGGTAAATATAGATTTTTTTATTCTTATTGTTTTGTGCGTAGTCATTCCATATTATATTTCTATATTTTTAACTTCTGAAATTTATGTATTCTATTAAATAGAACATTTTTTTGGAAAGTTTAGCGATATTTTCAACGAAATAGGTGTAGATTTTTAGACGTATTTCAAGAAGACCTGCAATAATTCATACCACTTAACTCAAAAAAAATACAAATGAAGTTACTCTTTATAATCAAAATGATATATGGAATGATTTATTTGTAAAATCAAATAAAAGTTTTAAAATAAAGAAGCCACGGTATTTCGTCAGCATACGTGTACAAATATCCAACATCAAGTTATTTTTCACCAAAAGTACTTCTTTTATTGTTGCTGTGAATAAAAAAGTGTTTGTAAAATACAATATTTAACCGTGATTTTTTTTACAATATCGATCATTAGTAATTCATATCTCAAACAGGTTACTCGACTTTAAATAGTGACGAGACTTTTAAAATAAAAACAGTTCATTTGAATACAAATTCTATAACCTATAAATTACAGGATTTGGCAGCAGAAGAATTGACAGAAAATTTTTACGAACAGGAAATCATAAAAGCATAAATTACACAACCTAAAATTCTCAGCAATATTAGCAAATACAATTTCATCGACAATAATGCCTACTTTATTTAATTCAGCTTGTTGCAGCAGGCAAACGACATCTAGCAGTGGGTTGATTGACCCGATTACATATAATTTAATAAATTCCCCATGGCCGAGTAGTATTCATTTAACATCAAGTAATCACCAGAACAAGGATATTTATACTGCAAATAAAGGAAGTAAATTTGTGTAAATTTCATTTTAATAAATGCGATTATGTATTTACGAAGTTAGATTAATTAGTATTTGTTTGACCCCAGCAGAACCTTATCAAATTGTCACAACTATAAATACTGCAAGTACAAATTTACTGCAGCCTATACTGAAAATATTCGCTAAGCCCAATAAAATAGATTATTTATTAATTCCTTCAATATTCCCGAATATTATCCCACTGAAAGTTAATAATTAACAAAGTAAAACTTATGAAATTTTATACTTAGTTTACGGAAAAATTACTACAAGCTTCATTTATATTTAAACTACAAAAAGTTGTATAGAAGAAGATATTTATGCGGATTTAGTTTTTACAGCTAAAACAGATTAATCCAATTTACAAGTAACTAAAATATTTTCCGAATTATTTCATTTTAATCGTTTTTGAATTAAACTAGGCAATTTTTCAGCCTTTGAAAAAACACATTAATTTTATGTTGATAAAGTTTCTATGAAAAATTAATTACAATTTAAAACTGAAGAATATACAACAATGGAAAACATTATCTTTGTATGGCAAGATTACAAATCTTTGGAACCTTTCAGGCGCAAGGATGTAACTGGTGACATAGATTTTTGTCATTTTTTCAAACGCATTATTGCAGCTATGAAACTAAAATAACGGGGACTTTTAATTACGTTTTCTAAAACTGATCCTACTAATACTAAATGCACGCTTAAATTGACCAGCATAGATTATGAATACGTTGTTATTCCTACAAAACTAACACTCTGTAATAGATTTGTAGACACTAAATTTACTCCCGGTGTATACTTATTGGAATTTAGTTTTGACTTTACTGAATACAGCAAAATGAAGAATCTTGAATATATTTATTTCAGTTTTTTATTGTGTATTTCTATCAACTTGCAATGGACGAGCCAAAAGATTTGGAAGTAAATAAAGTAATAAATGACTAGAATCTTATGTTTAAAAAATATCTTTGGCCAGATACAAAAAAAATTCAAGCTTACTAACGAAGAACTGTCTGTACCAGATTTATGTACAGATATTTCAATACAACTGCCAACTCTACTAAATAGACGTTTTGGTTTCAACGATGAAATAATTTTGAAAAGCGATACACAGGCTATAATAAGAGAAAAATTAGCTAAACAAGAAAAAGAGAACTTTATTAATTAAAGTAATATAATTATTGGCCCTTTTGTTACGTTTCCTGCACAAAGATTGTTTATTTTATGTGATCTTGTGAACAAAAGCTTATATGCAGGAACACTGTACCCTATTTTAAGATCCGTTGATATCCAAACAACATATAAAATAGAGATTAAACATGTATTTGTCCTTATTTTTTATTTGACAGCAACACAGACGCACGTACAAGTCCTGCGTTTCAGTCTAGTAGACGAATATGGTGAACTTATTCACACAGAAGACAATTCAAATACAATCATTGAATAACATCAACGGCCACGTTTAGAATAATAGGAAGAATGCAGTAAAATAAGCTGTACACCGAATGTTGATAACAACGGAAAAATTAAGTGCAAACTTGACCCTCCAACTAAAAAACATAAGCAAAAGACAAAATTAGATGCTGCAAATAACATTTGTGACCATAAAAGTGACACTGAGCAGATACATACAGATTTAAACGATAGAAAAGAAACAATGCCAAAACAAAATAAAAACGACAAACTAATACCAGAAACCAAGTTTTTATCGTATTTAGTTCCAATAAAACCCACAACTACTTCAGCTGCTACATCAGTCTTGATTAAACATTGGTCTAATACGAAATATCTAAAATCACTTGCAACAAGAAACATTATTAAAAAAGGTGAAAGTACACGCAACATACAACGCCCTCAAATGTAACAGGTGGAAAAAGGACGAACTATGAGACGACGTGGACAAACTAGGGGAGGAAGGCGGAATCGAAACCGAAGATTTCACGTAGAGGGTAGAATAAAGAGGTTTCCTATTTCTCGAGTTAGAAGGAGGTACAAAAGGAGACGGACAAGACCTACAGTTTCCGTCTAAGGCGGAGCAGGAAGACAGTACAGAAGACAACGTAATTGTGCTTAATTTACTTATCAATTTTTAACAGGATAAAAACTACCATGAAAGCTGATAGGGGAGTGTATAATGAGGGAACGAGACTTTATGAAGAAAGTCAAACATCTATCCAATAAAATCTTCTTTTACAAAACTCCCACCCACTGACGTCAGCGTTCTTTTCAGTGGAGAGTATAGTCAACAGTACCTGTTATTATCTCCTAAAGCAAACCAAAACCCTCTAATTTTTGATATTATTAAAAATCCAGGAAGATACATCAATTTAAATGAAAGTTTTTAATTAAATGCATGTCGCGTGGTCCTTGCAAATAGTGAGAGTTTAGAAAAGTCCGACGTTGTTGCTTTATCATCTGTATTATTCCACGCCATGTTTACTAGGCAATTCTTTTTAAACAACCAATTAATAAATGACTTCCTAAATAATTACTCAATGAACGCATACTTGCGATTACATCTTGAATGTAGCCCTGAAGAGAAAGCAAATGATCTTCTGTAAAATTTATTATATATCCCAAATACAGTTCAAGAAAAATTTTAAGTCAGTGATGCTGAATGTAAAAAACGGTTTGATATAGGTAAAGAAAGCCAGATATTCCCAATGCTCGGAAAACTTAATGCTCCAATGTTCAAAGATTGCTACATGAAGAATCAGAAATGCGTATAATTTTACATCAATCATTACCAGATTTTTGTCTTGACTGTAAAACAGAAGAAAGAACTGGATTTACGCAAACACCTTACAGAATCGATATACTTGATTTAATTCTATTTATAAAAAGACAAACCGTTTCAGATTTTGTCCTCAGTAAGCATCCGAGTTTCTTGAATGGTGGTGGAACGCTTAAGTATTCTTGTTAAGAATCTAAAATAAAGCCTTATGTTATTCCAGCTGGTGTTTCATCACACAATATCAATAACCTCATAAATGGAAGGTTACCACAAAACTAGCTATTGGACTAGTTTCAAGTAAACGATATTTAGGAAATAGAATTTAGGAACTACATCCTTCTTCAATTTCCAGCATTTCAATTTATTAAAAATAATCGTAACATTAAACCAAGAAAGTGTTGGATTTAGGGTATTACCAGTTTCATTTAAAATTGCAGAGAAAGCTGGAGAAGATTTATTTCTATTAGGCTTACACACACTTTGTAAAATAGCTGCCCAGCCATCGTAAATGAAATTTCACAATTTAATTATGTAAACGAAAATGTGTTTTATCGCTTGAAATTTTTTAAAACCCTTTAGATGGACTAACAGTAAATTGAAACGGTCAAATATGTATTAATCCACGATTTAAAACCCTACTTGCAGAATCTGTAACTCCTATAGTATACTTAGTTTACCAAACAGTTTTTGAAGTGGATAAAAACAAAGAAATAATATACAATCGCTAGTAGGGGGGTATATGAAACAACATTAAATTTTACATTGGAAGCTTCGAAACCTTTTTATTTAATTTGAACGTTGGTTTTTTTACTTACAGTGTACATCAATAATCAAATTGTTCACTAAAATTATACAGTAAACAGTATGAATACAGGGTCTCTATTACATGCATTCAACAAATTATTTAGCAATATTAAAGAACATGTTACGTTCTTTGTTGTATCGGCCAATACGATGCAATCAATCCTGAATAAAGCACGCAAGGAGAATAATGGCTCACTCAAGTATCGTAAATTATGTATTAAAAATACAGATCCAATTACAATGCGAGAAAAACATTAGGCAGCGTGGTTTGTCACGTCATCTACGACATTTGAAGTATTCGACAGTAACGGGAATTACATTATAAAATACAAGCATATCGAATGGCCAACTAAATATATTACTGTTAAGAATTTTACTGCAATACAAAGTGGTCACAGTACTTTGTGTGGGGGGTTTTGTCGTTATTATTTGTATAGTAGATTTAATGGAATACCTTACAAACAATTTCTTAGTCAATTAAGTAGCTATGTATTACAAAATGATAGAAACAATAAACGGTTTTTGTCAATGATATTAAATCTAAGCCAATCATCTCCATATAACTGCCCTACACACATATTAAAGTCTAATACGTTTAAAATAAATTGCACAGAGTTTTTGCACTAGTAATTAACAATATTTGTATCATTGAAACTGAACATTGATATAAAATACTAAAAAAACAATTTTGTGTAATTTTTGTAATTCTAATAATAACAAATGTAAAAACTATGAATAAATAGTTATATTTAAGCTTAGTACTTATCGTGTATTTGTCATAAACATCTTATCTAGTCACAACAAGTTTATTGTAGAACCTATGGACCTCATTAATTTTACATTATACCATCCCTGCAATATTTAAATTGTAGGGCCAAAACTAGCTGGAAAAACTAGCTTAGCCATAGAGATAATAAAGCGCAGGCACAAAAATTTTAACCAACCTCTGGATAAAGTCATTTATATTAATTGCCATGACGAAGCTTCTCTTAAAAACTTACAATCATCAGATCCTAACATAAGGGTCTTTAACAACATTGAGCAGTTACAATCATCCGACCTTCACAATTGCCTGATCTGTATAGATGATCACATGAATTCAATGGAATTCAACAAATCACAAAGATTACTTGTACAACAATTTTTCACACAGTACTCACATCACAAGCGGTAACTTTTTGTGCATTAACATATTTATTTTACAAAATCCATTCGTAGAAAACTTAAGAACTATTAACTTTAGCAATCGATATCTTATACTCTTTGATCAGTGTAGAGATTGTAGTACAATACAGCAAATTGCTAAACAGGTTTCCCCTAGAAAACCACAATTAATCTCTGAAGCCCACAATAGAGCATGCGCAAAGCGCCGTTATGCGTACATATTCCTAGATTTGCATCTACTTTGTAAAATCACTAAATATTACCTACAATGCAGTGTATTTCCGATAAATAGTAGCAAAATTTATGTAAGTGATACTATTAACTATTTTTAAAAACCTTTTATGTCTAAACTACAAAATGCAACATTTTAGCATGCTAGTTTAGAAAAAAAAACTGATTGGCTGCACAGTATTGTGTTTTGTGATTCACGATAATTTATATCTGCTATAGTACAAGCAATAAACGATCAAATTATTACCCTTATAGACTGTATAACAATTATAAAACAGTTCTGTGAACATGTGAACAGAAAATCCCTTGCAGTGATTAAACAAATACTAAAATTAAAAAATGACGATCACTGTGGTCACTATCGAGCAATTCTACTCAAACACAGAAATCTTATTCAATCAATTCTCAGTAATATATTTTATAAAGTTGGTATAAGTGAAATTTGTATTGCAATTGCATTATATAATAACGAATAACTTTTATAAGGCATTTATATTTTGTTCAAATTAATTATAAAATCATGTCTATTAATGTAATGAAAGTCATTTCTCCAGTTTTGTACACTGAACTTATAAATATTCGTTAACAAAAAACAGAAAATGCTAAATTAACTAATAAATCCATTTTAGAAAATTCTTAACACGGTGGGTCGATATCTTCGATTGAAACTCTAAATGATACCTCAAACCAAGATACTGTCTTTAAATCTGAAATTGTTAAAACAATGCCTTAGAAAAATAATGACAACACTAATAGAGAATCAACATATAAAAACGTAGAAGCATCAATAGAGCAACAGAAACTAAAAAAATTGCCAAAGCAAGTTATTTAACAAAAAATATCTAAAAAGCATTCTAAAAAAAACGTTAAAGCAAACTAGGTTTTAAACAGAAAAAACATAGACGCATCAATTACATGCACGTTAAACATAGATATACAAAACATCAATTAAGAAAAAACGTATATATTGCTGGATAAACATTAACAGGATTTAGTCATATTTAAAGAGTAGGAAAATTCACATTGTTTCAAATTATGACGCAACTATTCTCGTGTTTCGTAATTCTATCACTTAAATCTTTATGTTATGCCTATTTTATAATACCAGCACCTTTTAATTAACTAAAAACTAATATAACATCACAGACTAACAATATACAGCCTATCATTGAAATACAATTGATTGAATTAAATAATTCAAGATCAATTTTAGATAAAATCGAAGCAATTTTAAGTGAAAATACAACTACAAATAATACATACACAAAAATAAAGGAAGATATTAAAGAGGGCCATGTCAATACCGGCAATGTGCCTACTGAAAACGAAATTGCTGACATGGCTAGGAAATCAATACATTATATTATTTTAGAGTCTATAAAGTATATGCTAGAAAGACTTACTACTCAACAAACTAGGTACTCGTCTGCTAATATAACACCTTAAGCAACAAATACGCAAACTAACAGCAACATTACTAAAATGGTTGATCACATTAGTAATTAATTATGTTTACGAAGCAAAAATATAAAATTCAATCCAGTATGTTAATTTGTCATAAAATAATTTATTTATTTGACTGTAACATATTAAAAAAAATTTAAAAAATCTGATGTATTAATTGTAATATTCATTTTGCAGTGGGTTACATTATATTTGTACTCGTACTTGTACTATTTGGGATGAAAATGTACAAGATACTTACAACATCACTGAGCAATACCAACATACCTAGCAATAATTTGCGCAGCATGGAATTTTCCTCAATTCCTTCTCTTTAATCGTAATGTATTTGCAATGAATAACAGTATACAAGCAGGAGGTAGCTAAAAAACGTTTCAACAAGTGACCAATTATATCTTCTTGCCTTAGCCCACACGTTATGATTCACTCTAATAAAATAGGCGTATTTAGGTTATAATATGCGACGGCGTAGTACAAGTTAAAATGTAACCTTTTTATAATAGAAATACCCTCGTAACATCACACACTTACAACAAACATAATTCATCAACCAACAAGTACAGACACACGTTTTATTTATTACTATGAATAATAAAAAAACCACAAAAATATCACGAGCAGTCAAGGTATCCCAGTCGTAAAAAACATGAAAATCGAAATACGTAAGTTCAGTTTAGTTAAAGTTAAATATATAGCTGTTTAAATCTAAGTTTACACAAAATTTATTTATTTATTTTTTCTACAGTATTTCAGCTGTTTTATGAATAGTTATTCGTTTCTACGTTCAATACGACAGCCACGTAGAAAACGTACATTTCTGTGACCACTGCGGCCTTTTTTGTGGAAACAAAAGTTTTCACATTTGCTTACAACCAAATAAGCGTAAAGGAGTTATTTACAATACCTTAGATAATCTAGTAACTACTTGTGCAAGCAACGACTCAACCAATGACAGCAACTTACAAATCGGTGCTTGAACTTCTACTGCAACGTCATCAACCGTGACACAAACAACAGCTGAAACTACAATCTCAACTTCAAGCTATCAAATTATAACACAATCATCATCACAAGCAAATGAATCACAACATAGATATAATACTAGAAGCAATGCTCGCACACAAAAACCTCAACTAGAACCATCATCATCTCAACAAAACTAAACCTTGGTTCCAAAGATTGATCTTAATATTTGCAAGGAATTTATTCAATTCAATCTTGGTTGCATTATAATTTATATTTACAAACCTATGGATTCATTTCAAGATGTAAAAAAATTGTTAGATTTATTTGAAATCCCCTAGGTAAATTATTAATTTGGAATCTAGTTTAACACACTAGCATTAAATCATTACTTAGAATAGTGTTCTTGCTAGAGCAAGAGGTAATTATAGAAAATGAAACTGTTCAAAGAGAAAGAACTATATACATAATATTACAAAACTACGAATAATTTAACTCAGAAGAATAAGACAATTTTAGTCTTAGGTGTGCATCGGGAATTATTGAAAAACTGAATGATTTTAATAAGTTTAGAACTTTTTGGTCAGTAAAACTAATTAAATGCGCGCAAGTTAAAATTGGAATACTAAAATTGTTCTGTAAAGCAATGGCATGAGGGTACTTAGCAATGCCGTTTTTTAAAAAGTGTTATTTGAAAATTTGTAGCAATAACGATTTGTATTTCTAGTATTGCACTTGTGCATTTCCATAAAGACAAGGAATAATAGATACTAATATAGCAAAATTCAAATTTGAGAAACTGAATAATTTAGAACGTAGTACTACTGGAAGAGTTAATGTTTTGGGAAGTGTGTTGTAGCATAGGAGTGTTTTGGGGTTGGTGGGGGTGAGTTTGGATGTTGGGAGTGAGAAAGACGAAGTAGCTGGGAAGGTATCCGGGAAGGTATATGGGAAGGAACGGGAAAGATATTATGGGCAGATATGGAAGGATTGAAAACGGGAAGATATGATGGGATGCAACGGACAGATATAATGAAATGCATTGGGAGACAGGGGCTATCGCATTGTGTAGTCATTAATGCAATATAATATAAACATTATTAAATAAATCCATGTAGGTAGGTACGTACATTGATGGTAGGTAGCTCCCTATGAATGTGGATTTCCCATTGTGTTGTATGCTGAACATAGTGCTGGAAAGAAATAATTGCCAGGAAATGAGGAAATTGAGGGCAGGTGGCCGCGTATAGGAATTTGACGGGAGTGTGGCGGGGCGCTTGGACAGGAGATTATGTACGGCGGGTGCCTGGGAATGCAGACGAGGAATGGCGGTGGTAGCTGGCGGGTAGTGTGACGTATATATTAAGGGGGGGAAAGGGAGAGGAGACATGCGTATATGATAGGATGGCATTGGATGGAAGATAATATAGGGATTTGCATTGATATATACAGGCATCTATATAATAATATAATATTATAATAAAAATATTATCAGAGCTTGTGTAGGTAGGTAGGCACTTTAAACGGCAGTCTGCCTTGTATTATATGCTGCGCTTGGAACAGTGAGGGAGGAATGGACAGAAATTGAGGGAAATAAAATGAATAAAAAATAAATGAATTAAATACGGACATTGTAAGTAGTAGGTAAGTAGTAGGTATATGGTATATACGTAATGGGTAGGTACTGGTCAATGAGTATTTTCATTGTGTCATATGCTGTCAGTAGTAATGTGAGGAAAATGTGGGCTTTGTGTGGGATGTAGGTAGGTAGGTATATACATAGGTACCTATATAGGGACTTGAGCCCAATGTATGTAACAGTGAACGGGGTTGTCTGTATGACTTGAGTAACGGTATTCAGTAGTGAACTGAAGGCAAGGGGGAGAAAACGGACCTGGGCAGTAGTAACAGTACGGTAAAGGGGCTGCATGGTTAATCATACAGTGTGCTGTAGCCATAACAAACCCACTTGTCCTCCTCCCGACTGTTTCAAATGACAGAAATAGTATATAACGGATGTAAACCTTTTACAGTTTGTTCAGAAATGAACCATCTTCGCTCCGAACACTTCGCTCCGAACTCTTCGCTCCGCTTCGCCTCGCTACGACTACGACTCCGACTAAAGCAATCGTACATACGAATTGCATCGGTATCGGCTCACACGTCGACATCCGACTTCGACTTCCGGCTTCGCTTCCGCTTTGTAAATGTTTTGAATTATAAATTCATAAACATAAATCCAGTATACACGAATAATAAAGTATTTTGTCCGAATACAACTACAACTTTGACAAAAGCAAACGTTGATTCGTTTCGCTGAGCTACGCCTCGCTTCGATGTTTTGAATTATAAATTCATAAATACACGAATTTAAAAGTATTCTGTCTGAATACAACTACAACTTCGACAAAAGCAAACGTTAATTCGTTTCGCTGAGCTACGCCTCGCTTCGATGTTTTGAATTAAAAATTCATAAACATAAATCCAGTATACACGAATATAAAAGTATTCTGTCCGAATACAACTACGAAAGGTATAATATTTTATACTTTACTACTCGCATAATAATATCTATTCGATATTATAAACTCTCAGCTACGAATAACTCGATGTATAATATTTTATACTTTACTACTCGCATAATAATATCTATTCGATATTATAAAACTCTTCGCTACGTCTACTCAAATATAATACTTTAACAACCAAAACTCTAAAATAGAGAATTGGTGTTGTTATTGAATGCATCATGTCATGTTACAAATGCAACTATTTACACTTCGCTACGCACTGCTTGATGTACAACATATTGTGCTTTACTACACTACGCATATATTTAATACACGTTTACATATGTACGTTGCACTACGACTATTAAAATTCTACTTAATGCTTTGTGCATCTTGTTATGTTACAAATGCAAACATTTACACTTTGCTACGTACTATATGCTTCTACGGCAGACTACGCTTCTATACTCTTTGAATATTGAATAAATTTAATGCATTTTGACAAATAATTGACAATGGTAGTTAGATTTTTGTATACTTAGTATAGATAAGCATGCAAACTACACTCAACAGAAATGCATATGTATACACCATGTGTTCTTATGCGAATATTACAAAAATACGAAATTGAGCTTTTGGACATGTGACCTACCAGGGGCTATGTAATTAGACGTGCAGAGCGTGCTCCCAAAAGTTTCAAAATTTTTTGTGTTGCCATTAGAAATTTTTAGTTTCAACGCGATATTTAGACTCAACAAAATATGGGTTATTTCATGTGCAAAACGAATTTTTAATTTTCGCTCTAGAAAAAAATTACTTTTTTGTTTATAGGGCGAATTCAATTTTTTCAACGCTAATATGCTTCTCTGATTTTTGTTACCCTAAATATCAAAAAACATTTTTAAAATACGCAATAATAAAGATTTTGGGTATACCCTATTGATCCCTACTTTTTATAACCTGCTTGTTAAATCAATGTTGCTAAACGAACTTTTTATATTAAACCCGATATTTAGACGTTATCGAGCATGGGCTATTTTATGGCATAGTCATTTTTGTGATTTTCGCGCAAAAATTTTAGGTTTGTTTTAAGGGTAAATTTAAGGGTATGTAAATTTTTTTTTCGGACGGACTATTTTTTTTTGATAGTTTAAGCTTGCAGGCTTGCCATCTGCAAAAACAGAATTTAAAAATTCGAAAAAATAAAAACCGGATCGGACAGGCTGGACAAACCGATCCGACCGGTGCACACTATGTATTGCCTTAATCTATATTGCTCGAGAACCAGTTGACGTAGAGAGATGCGGCTAGCGCCATCTGATAGATCTTACTTGTAGCTACATTCTGAAGAAACAACAACACCGTGCAAAAAATACTACCCGGGTAAAACCGATATTTCGGTTTTCATATGTATCTTTTGAACTTAATGCAATATTTCAAATCTGTTTCGAGATTATCATTGTGCTAGGCAATGCGCAATTAATAACATAAAACAATCATATGAAAATATCATTAATTTGTGGTTTGTGTGTAAATCTGTATATGACTATGGAATTTCTAAATAATTTTTTTATAAATTCTGCAACTATTCCTACTTTTATTTTTCCAGTTCCTATTATCATAAATTGTCTTTGCTATGCATTTGCTATGTTTTTATGTACACTGAATGCTAAGTGTGGCGTTGTTCGTGGATAATAACTTTAAATCTTGCTTGTAATAATACATGGCAGTCGTTTTGATTCAACAGCCCACATTTACAATTTACATATGTACATTTTTATTTTTTTAATGTTTTTTTTAAACCAATACAAACCTTTTTATACGCACGTTGCAAATTTTATGTATTCTAAGTTAATATCAAAAGTTTTTACAGTCAAACTAGTATTTTTCATTTCTGCTACAAGCATTAAAAACTATATACACATGTTTCTATTCTACCACTATGATCATACAGTTAATTATATTCTGACAACTTATAATATTCTGAAAAATAAAATAGAACAATAATACTTAACCTAATATTTACAAACCAGATAAGACTTTAAAAAATAATGTTTAAAATTATAAAAAGTTAAAATAGCAATTTTACAAGTAATTAAGACTAACATAAATTATTATTTCGACACACAATTTTAAATATAATTTAAGACACAAGATGTGATTACACTAAACAATGTTTTCAGTATTTTTGTTTTTTTGGAACTTAGTTTAAGTAACAAATATTTACACATACAAAATTCGCACTTTTTCTTGAAATTTGAAGACACCAAAACTAATAGCTGTTGTTGTTGTCGTCTTCGTCGTCTGCGTCACAGTCAAAGCAAGAGTCTTGGTCAGATTCCGCAGGTGTTGCAATGTCTGAATCGTCTGTGACACCGGTGTGGCAATCCAAAGACGATGTGGGAGATGGGGGGAATCCAGAAAAGATTTCTTGCCAGAAACTGGGATCAATAGAAACAGTAGCAGTACTTTCATTTGGGTGATGCTGTTTGTCTTCATTGCAGCGTAACTTTTTGTTGTCTTGCTGAGTAGCTTTGCAATTTCCAGCAGCCTCTTCTCCTTCTGTTTGCATCACTTGGGGCAACAACGCCTCAGCTGCTGCCTTCCGTTTCTTGGGTTGCTCAGTCAAAGTAAGCGGGTCCAAAACTGTTAGCTGGTTAGCGCCATCCAGAGTAGCGTTGAGCTGTGTTAAGTATTGAGCAAGTTCGTTCATATCCAAAAGAGTAAAGGACAAAGTAGAACCACCGTAATTTGGAAATTTGCTTGAGTAATGGCGAGAGACGTTGTCATTTATCAGCATCTTGTACTCGCCTGTTAACCAACTGAAACTGAATCGAACACGAACGGACCGCAATGCAAAATGAGGAGTTTTCCAGTAATTGAACTTTTTAAGTCGGTCCCTAGGCTCCTCTGCCATGAAGCAGTCACTTTTCCCTTCAAAGTATGGCAAAAGTTGAGTGAGTTTTCGTCCAGGCAGAGGATGATTTTTGTGTTCTTCTAATAAATTAGTCACCCAATCCAAGACACTGCGGCTTTCAAATAAGGAAAATGCAACTTTTGAATGCTTTGCAATTCCAGGGTTCTTGCGTCCAAAATGGTAAAAGTAAATTTGCTGGGTTGGATCAAACACAAGTCTTGCTCGAATATCTTTTCCAATTTGCTTGCAATCTGGCTGAGTAAAAAATTCCCAATTTTGGGAATTTAAATGTGGGTCTGTACACGTAGACGAGAACAGACTGCTTGAATAGTAGCTGGATGGTCCTGCCATGTTTGTGAAGTCAGAATTAAATATTTGGCTTGAAACAAAACTTTTGCTAGCAGTGTATAGAGGGTACTAGTTGCACGTAAATATCAGTAGTAAAATTGGCAGACTATTTAGGAGATGTTTTGACGTTGAGACTTTTTATTGAAGTGAACTGAAAATATTTGCCAACGTCTTTTATATCTATTTGATTCTCCTAGAACTGGACAATTCCTGGATCACTTTACAGTTAAGGCTAGTCAACTACAGTAATGCTAAAACACAAAGAGGTTTGTGCCATGATTTTATTGGTCCAAAATAGGTAAACTCTGCCTCCTGCAAGTCAACCCTAATAAAATTAAGGGACTATGTTGTAAATGCTGCAACGCAATGTAAAGCTGTAAAGTGTAAAGGGACTGCCACACTGTACCCCAGCGATGTTACTCCTCACCCTACTGTCTTTCAAACATAATCAAAAATGTATGAAGGAAAACTCCCAACTGAAATACATTGTCACTTGTTGGCCACTTCTACGACTACGATCACTACTGCTACCTCTCCGCTTCGCTACGACCACAACTTCGACAAAAGCAAACATTAATTTGTATTGCTTAGCTACGCATTGCTTCGAAATGTTTTGAATTATAAATTCATAAACATATGTCCAGTATACACGAATATAAAAGTATTCTGTCCGAATACAGCTTCGACTTCGACTTCCAGCTTTTGCTTCTGCTACCAAATGTTTTGAATTATAAATTCATAAACATATTTCCAGTATACACAAATATAAAAGTATTCTGTCCGAATACAGCTTCGACTTCGACTTCCGGCTTCGCTTCCGCTTCGATGTTTTGAATTATAAATTCATAAACATAAATCTAGTATACACGAATATAAAAGTATTCTGTCCGAATACAACTACAACTTCGACTTCCGGCTTTGCTTCCGCTTTGTAAATGTTTTGAATTACAAATTTATAAACATAAATCCAGTATACACGAATATAAAAGTATTCTGTCCGAATACAACTACGAATTCGACAAAACCAAACGTTAATTCGTTTCGCTAAGCTACGCCTCGCTTCGATGTTTTGAATTATAAATTCATAAACATAAATCCAGTATACACGAATATAAAAGTATTCTGTCCGAATACAACTACGACTTCGACAAAAGCAAACGTTAATTCGTTTTGCTGAGCTACGCCTCGCTTTGATGTTTTGAATTACAAATCCATAAACATAAATCCAGTATACACGAATATAAAAGTATTCTGTCCGAATACAACCACGACTGCGACAAAAGCAAACGTTAATTCGTTTCGCTAAGCTACGCCTTGCTTCGATGTTTTGAATTATAAATTCATAAACATAAATCCAGTATACACGAATATAAAAGTATTCTGTCCAAAAACAACCACGACTTCGACAAAAGCAAACGTTAATTCGTTTCGCTAAGCTACGCCTCGCTTCGATGTTTTGAATTATAAATTCATAAACATAAATCCAGTATACACAAATATAAAAGTATTCTGTCCGAATACAACTACGACTTTGACAAAAGCAAACGTTATATCGTTATGCTGAGCTACGCCTCGCTTCGATGTTTTGAATTATAAATTCATAAACATAAATCCAGTATACACGAATATAAAAGTATTCTGTCCGAATACAACTACGACTTCGACAAAAGCAAACGTTAATTCGTTTCGCTAAGCTACGCCTCGCTTTGATGTTTTGAATTATAAATTCATAAACATAAATCCAGTATACACGAATAATAAAGTATTCTGTCCGAATACAACTACGACTTCGACAAAAGCAAACGTTAATTCGTTTTGCTGAGCTACGCCTCGCTTTAATGTTTTGAATTATAAATTTATAAACTTATTTTTAATATACACGAATATAAAAGTATTACTTACGAATACAACTTTGACTTTGACCACAGCTTACGTTTATATTACTTTGGTTTTTTAGAAACCTAATATGTTTTCTAGATTCAGATTTTATGCTTAAATTATTTTTTATGCAACCGTTTATAGTAACAATGATGTGTTTGTATCTTTTTGTACTGTTTTAACATGTTAGCAGTTGTAAATTGTAAATACTGCGGCGCAACGTTTTTAATTAAAAAAAGCTTATGGTCTAGGCCTAATGAATCTTTGTATTTTAATAGGCACTTAAACGCGCGCTTTGATACAAATACATATAGCCAAGTACAACTAAGAACTTCATGCAGAACATGTCATGTTAAAATAGTTGGTCTTTCAACTGAAATCCAGCGATTGTTCTGTAACAATACTAAAGATAAAGCTATATGGCTCACTGCATCAGATCGAGTGTTAAAACAAAGTCAATCTAGTGAGAGAGAGCCTTTAGAGCCAATTAAAAGACTTTGCTGTAGACACGTAAAATGTTGCGCATGTAAAAAAACCCCAGATAAATTTGCAAAAGACGGGGAGAAGACACTTTCATTATTTCGTGAAGCAAATCAGCCAGGGGCGGAAAGATTCAATAGTTCAATTCCTTTCGTACCCCTTGTTCCAAAATCTTATTTTTATGCATTCAATTTAAATCATTGTTTGTGTTCAGTTTCTTTTCGCGCAAAACGTCTTTCAGCGAAAGATAATATTGACTGCAATTGCGCATGTGATTAAAGTACAGCTATATCAGACAAAACAAACTCGTCTTAACATCTTTCAGTTTATGACAATACACAGTTTAATATTATTACACAAAACGCAATAATGCAGTATTATGCTCCACCAGAAGTCCCTTATACATTTCTGTCTCCTAAGCAAAAACGTATAGTCGACTTAGTAAGAACTCAAATTGGATTGAATAATAAACAGTTTTACCAGAATCCTTTACGCCTTATTGTCTGCGGAATTCCCGGCAGCGGCAAATCGCAGGTTTTAAAAACAATACATCATATACTATCGCAGAAACAAGTTCAAGACCCATCGTTTGCATTTAAAACGTGTTGCTTTCTTAGGAGTTGTGCCTCAAACATAAAGGGGACAACGCTGCACTCATGTTTTCGCATAAGACCGTATAATAACGGAGCTTTAATGGATCAGTTGGTGAATGGAATTTCAGTTGCAGATAAAATTGCATTCCGTAAAGTTAAAGTTTTGCTGTTAGACGAAATTTCCACAATAGGGTTGCGTCTTTTGCATTATGTGGATAGATATTTAAGATTAGTTGATTCTTCTAGAGCCAATTTGCCTTTTGGGGGAAGAACAGTAGTAGCCTTCGGAGATTTCTTGCAGTGTTCATGTTTAGGGGACAGTCCGTTATACACAAAATTTGTTTTGAAACCGTCAGATGATTTACAACAAGCAGTAGATGTTTACAAATCTTTTGAAACCGCATTTGTGCTAGATAGGCCATTTCGCCAAAGCTGTGCTGATCCTGATCAAGAAGATTACTACCAGTTTTTAACGCGATTAAGGTATTGGAAGCTCACACCAGCAGATCTGTTTAAACTTCAACAGAGGCAGCATCACATTCTAGACCGAGTTCTAACAACAGAAGAGATGGACGAGTTTGAACATTCAATACATCTGTACGAGCTTAACAGGGACGTTGCTAACCATAATAAGTACGTTTGTTTTTAAAATTCCTAGTATATCATAACTTATTCTATCTAGTTCTAACATGTATATATTTTAATATTTATATTTAATGAGCATTCATTATAATACCAGCAATCACAAGGTACTATCAACATCAGAAGTGGGAGGCAAATGTTGGCCCCTCAGTGTAAAGTGTCTGGTCGGCACCCATAGAGTTTTTATGTTATCTGTAGAGTATTTGCTTAGCTTTCCACAGTCAAAATGAAGCAACCATCTAAGGACCACTGGAAAATTAGCTGTAAAGGCTCTGTGTTGTCCCCGTGTAGAGACCAATTATCTTTTTGCCTTTCGTGCAACCCTCTGATAGTTATCATTTCTGATATAGACGTAACATATTATTGTCGTTCTTGCAATCTAGCGGCATGGAACGAAAATAGAAGCAAGTATTTAGTAGACCCAGTGTTTCGTTCATATAATTGTCCTGTGCTTAAAAAACGACCAACAGAAACATATAACTGTGCAAATTGCAGCATACAACTAATTGGAATTCCTGTTTCTTACTTTGTTCGTTCAGTTAAAGGGCGGTTTAGGTGTTACAACTGTACGTTTATTAGTAAACATCCTTTAAAGTTTTTAAAAAAGCATTCGGCTATACACATTGATTTGCAGCAGTTATGTGTACACAACTCAGCTAGTTTACAAAAAATTAACAAATCTGGATTAGTGTTACATACTTTATCTAAGCGCCACTACATTCATCAGCGTATTAGACTTGCCAATTCTGAATGCAAAAAACCAATGCACTTTCTAGCTTTAGACAGCGACGAGTTTGATTCCGACAGTGACGAAGACGATAATGTATATATTTAAGCCTAGTGCATAATTATTATCACACCAGTGTTACTGATACCTACTTGTGTGTTGCTGTGTATTGTAAATTGCTCGCCGTTGCATTTGCATAGGAAACATATTTTAATATTCTTTATTGAATTTTTGGTTTCATAGAAAAATGATCCGGAAATATAATCCAAATTATATTGAAGTCCCATCTGTTGTAGCAACCAATAGTTCGTTCTCTCAAGACCCATTGGAACTGGATTACGAAATTCCTGTAATGCTAACGCGCAATATTGACCTGACTACAAATTTAGTTAACGGAAGCCGCGGGACCGTTGTAGACATTGTCTTCCACCAATCAAAAAATCGAATTGTTTGGAGCAACGTTGTTGATTCAATTATTGTGCACTTTCCAGAATATAGAGGAAATCAACTTGTTGTGACATCAAGAGGCCAAGGTGTAAAAATAACTCGTATCGATTACAATGAATTACATTTAGAAACAAAGCAGTACATTAAAGTGCAGTCTTTTCCCCTTGTGTTGAATTGGGGCATGACTATACACAAATCACAAGGCAGTACATTCGAAAAGGGATGTATTTATCTTGATACTCGGGAAACTATAGCATGTACAACGTATGTAGCACTTTCTAGATTCAGATCTTTTAAAAATATAATGATAATTGATAAAGATATAATTCAACCCTCACGTCTTCTTGGTATTCGGCACGAACATGAAATGCAATTGAGATGGAATGAAGAAAAACGTCTGAAAGAATTAGAACTTACTAGCAGCAAATCTCGCCAAGCTAATGTTAGGTTGCAAGTTAAAAGGTTTATGTAAAAAGATTTGTTTCAAAGTAAAAAAGTAACAAGTAGAAGAAAACCGCCCAAAAAAATAACAAAAGTGACATATGCATGCTAAAAAAACTACAACAGAAACAAATAGTTATAAGATGTAATATATTTGTAATTCTAACTTGTACAGTAAATAAATTCTTGTATATCTGTAAATTGTAAAATACTTATAACGTCTGGTTTCACAAACTTTTGCGCAGTTTTATTATCAACTATCTCAGTGACAGTCGCAAACTTTTGTATCTATACAATTGCAGAAATTCGTAAATCATATTTAAATTCAAGGCTAAAAGGCTCGTTCTCTGCCCTGAGTGGATTTATAAAAAACAATAAGCATTTTCACGACAAGAAAAAAGTTGACAAAGAACTAAGCCAACTGAATTCATTTAGTCTACACAGACCTATTAGGAAGAATTTTAGGCGCAGAAGAACCATTGTGAACATGACAGGAGAAATTTTTTGCTGTGATTTAAAAATCTTAGGGTCAGTCTTATCAAAAGCGAATTCCGGATATGAAAACATACTTTTTTGCATTGACGCGTTTACGAAAAAGCTTTTTTGTAGATTCATAAAGAACAAAAGACCAGAAACAGTAATTAAAGCAATGAAAAGTATATTCCATGAAGCAAAAATAACACCAATTTATTTATTTACAGACCAAGGTTAGCTGCAAACAGCTAATAGGGTAACATACAACCAATTCAAACGTTTCAAATTAATCTTGGTATAATATATAGGACAAACAACGATATAAATATATTATTTTGTTACTTATAGGTACTGAATTTCGAGCAGAGTCTTTTCGCAAGTTCTTGAAGAGCAAGGGAATATAATACTATAATACATATAGTGAGACCAAATCAAGTATAGTAGAAAGAGTCATAAGGTCAGCTGAAATACACACTAACTAACAAGTTTGCTATACAAAACTCAATATAAGGTTGACGCACATGCTATAACACAGTATTTATTTGTTTATGTAGGACCATTTTTGAGAAGGTGGCTAGGTACATAACAGAAAAGCAAACAAACCGTATTCTTGAAATATTTCCTGCATTTGTAAAAACGTACAACAACACTTTTCATTCAACAATCCAGATGTCGCCTAATAGCGTGAACAGTTTGAATGAAAACGATGTATGGAGAACCATGTACTCAGACCTTATTAACGACACTACGAAACGTAGACCAGTGTTTAAGCCTGGCCACCGTGTGCGAATTAGTCGTACTAAATTAACATTTGAGAAAGTTAAGTATAATATAGCGTACCACGTGAGCTAAAATAACAGATTATAAAACATGTATGAATAGGGAGACTTTCGAACAATCGAGTTAATGTATTTTTATCCTTTACCCAGGCCACAACCAAAACTTTAGCGTTGAATGGTTCATTGTGAAGTCCGTAAACTTGGAAACCATACCTATAACATACTACTTGGAAGATTTAAATCACAACAGCATTACTGGATCATTTTATAAGGAAGAGCTTAGCCGAGTTGAAGAATCAACATGAATTCTACACCGTTTATTCCATATTTTACCAATGCTATCAAGCAGCATATCAACAACAAACGCAGAAGATTAGACAAACATTGCTGTTCCCAATTAGATCGAGACCCAGCAGGTACCGAAAATATCTACATAACGATTACAAGTGACCAGCAAAACAATATTTATACTGCAAACACCCCGTCTAGCTTTGTAGCTGTTCTCGCCACCCCTCTAAACCTTGAAAATTACGACGTCGGACTAGTGAGTTTGAGATACACAAGCAGCATAAAGCCAGCTATAGCTCAGCATGTACCAGCTACCCCAATACGTAGCGTACGTAGCGCTGAAGTTTTGGACCTAGAGCCTATTAAAAAACTGTTTCCCAACTACAAGCCAACAGTAAAAAGTTTTTTTAACTTCCAGAAACAAGAAACAACAGTACACCAATTCATGACTAGACTTAACGATGCGTTAAAGCTAAATCAAGACAAAGTGCCGCTAAAAATTGAACAAAAAGCTCTCAGCTTAGACCCTGAGGAAATACATATGATCCTTTTAAACGTGTGAAAATCAAACAATGTAATTCTTGCAATCCCTACACCTCTTGCATTGTTTTTTAAGCAAGGCAGATCACGGTTTATGTCTAGAAACCATTTACCGTACGACTACTCACGTCAAGAAGACTTTAAGATAATTCCAATGGACACAAACTTTAATTTTGGGGCTGAAAAAATTGAAAGTATGGAAAACGTAATACAGTTATACCAGGGCTTTGAGACTTTTATAATTTTCAGAAAACAAATAAATACAGAGGATTCTGACTATCGTAAATGTTTTGAACGTTTTAACTCTGAGATGCGTGATCCAGAAAATAATGACACAAATCTAAAAATTGAGTTTCCTTCTGATACAAGCAATACCAAATGCAAATTGACGTTTGAAGTAAACGAAGGGGATTATGTTGTGTTACCCGAACCAATAGCACTGTGCTTAGGCTTGCAGCAACACGACAAGTTTTACAATGGCGTCTACGAATCTGAATTTGACTTTGACGAAGAGAAATACAATGAAATTGTAGACTATGATTACATGAACATTCGCCTGTTTAAAATGTGTGCACATTATATGCCAATGAAAGAACCAGAAGAAATGGACTTGGATCACATAGTGCATGAAATTGACCGCACTTTAAATGAGCGGCTTTGGAGTGATACGACTGTACAGTTTAAACATGAAGACGGACAGCTCAGTATTCCAAACCTACGGGAAGACATTACTGTACAGCTTCCACCACTTGTGAATAGATTCTTTGGGTTTGATGACAATTTCATATTCAAAGATAATGTCGTCGCCAACTTGCAACCGGAATTAGCAAAGGAAGAAGAACAAGAAAAAAAAAATGAAGAATTTGAAGAAGATGTAGAACCTGAGCATACTGAACCAGCTAAGCGAATGCTTTTAACATGCAATTTGATCAAAAACTAGCTCTATGCTACCCATGCTCTACCGTTGCTGCGCTCAGTTGATATCTCAAGCGAATATAATAAAGAGACAGTGCACAACTTTTTGCCAATATTATATTTGCCACTTAAACAGCAGGAACAGCAAGTAATACGGATTACCCTTTTAAACGAATACCGAAGCCTTGTCACACTGCCTGAGAATTCGCAAACTATTATAGAATTGCAGTTCAAGCCTCGCAAAATTTAAAACATATTTAATATAAAAAGACACAGTTCTTTATTTGCGAATCATTCTTAATTCAACTCTTAAACAACAACAACATCATTTTATTTACAGTGCTTCTTAATAAATTAAATTCAAAAATAAATTTGCAGTGCATTGCCTTACATGTACAACGAAAATCCAATACACAAAGTGGTGGATCTTCTGTAGTTCTTACTTCTGCCCAGTTTCAGAGCAAACGTCTGAAAAATACGGAGAACGGTTAAGTCCGCAAATTAAATTGAACTACGATGAAATTGAAAATCTTGTGTTGTTCTTAACCCAAGATTGCAAATTGTAAAGTTTGTTGTGCGAAAAACATGAATACATTAACTCTGGAAAGTTTTTTGTGTGAGGCATGCCAGTTCTGCTGGTTGAACTATACTCCGTCAAGTGTGCAAACTGTCATGTATAAAAACAAACAATACTGTACGCGATGTGAATTGCAAGAAAGGAAAAAAGATGAACAAGTACTTGCCAGCTTAAATACACCGTACGATGAGTGGATTGACTTTGATGATTTCAACGATGTTAGCAATTGGTGTGAAGTAACCCGAAGTTTTGAAAATATTGATTGTTTCGTGTGTAAATTCGATCCTGGTGATGTTTCGTCAGTCAGAGGCGAACCCGATGCAGAGTATATTCACAGCATATCTTTGTATACGGAAACAGTGTACATTTACAAGTACATGCCAGAAATTAAAGTATGCAACTACTGCATGTTTTGGCGATGCTTAAATGTTTTAGAGAATGTTCGAGAATATATTTATGAATACAAAGAAGATGAATACCGAAGCCTTGTAACACTGCCTGAGAACTCGCAAAGTTTAAAACATATTTAATATGAAAAGACACAGTTTGTCATTTGCGAATCATTCTTAATTCAACTCTCAAACAACAACAACGTCAGCCCAGTTACTTGCAAATTATTTAAACAAACAGTGCAGTGCTTCAATTTATTTACAACATTACCAAACATGTTGTAAATCATGCGTAAAATTGTGTGTAAAAACGTTTACGAATCTGACGCTGGTGACGAACTCTAAATTGTGGACGAAGAACTTTTAAAAGACAGTTTACTCAGTGAATACTGTACACTTGAACCAATTAAAAACATTGCTACTGAAAACGACAAACAAATGGGGGCTGGAGAAGATACCGTAGGAGTTGGTCTTGAAAACACATTGAACAGCAGTGCAAACAGTGAAATAGGCCTAGAAAATACCCAAAATTTAGTTCCACTTAAATTGCGACAGCCATTCAAACGACGTGCAATTTCTCACAAGTGCCGCGTTACTCATTGCCGTACAATTTGCCCTAAAAGAAATAAAAAAGTAGTAAAACGCAATATGCCTAAAATTCAGACTGGCGGACGTTGCGTAGCTCGTCGTAAGGCACAGTCTGGAGGCTCAAGAAAACGCATTGTTCGCCGGCGTGTTCAAACTGGTGGCCGCCTAAGACGTAAACCAGTTACGCATACTAAGCAACGAGGAGGAGGCAGATCATCTGCTCAGTCTGGAGCAGGAAGACGAAGGAAAGCATACAGACGCAAATAACTTATAAACCACTGTACGTTTAATTCTACTTTATTCATCACCTAACCTACAACGAAGCAATATCAACAAACAATTTGCAGCTCTGTCTTATCATGGATTCCACACCAGGATTCTACGACGAATCTACAATTTACGAGGGTTCTCAAAAATCTATACAGAACAGCCTTATTTTAGCCAAGTTGCCCCCAACTAATGTCAGCGTTGAAGATGCCCCCGAGTATTACCCATACTACCCTGTACTTAGCCCGCGAGATAACGAAAATCCACTCATTTTTGATATTTTGAAATCTAAAGGCAAGTATTACGCCTTAGACGGATCTTTTCTAGATCTCACATGCCGTGTTATGCTAGCAGATGGCAAACCGATAGCAGCTACTGATTTAGTCGCTCCGTGTTCAATGCTGTTCTACGGATTATTCAGTAACATGGAGTTCTATTTAAATGGCCAGCTAATTAGTGACAACTCAAATCATTACGCCATCAGTTCTTACTTGAAGAAGGAACTTGCATCCAATCCAATTGAAAAGAAAAACGGCATGTTAGACCAGTTGTACATACCCAACACTACTCCAGATACATTTACTAAAACTGACGACGGCTTCATGGCTCGATATAATATTGCTAGTGAATCAAAGCCGTTTACAATGGTGGGAATTCCAGAATCGCCATTCTTCACACAGACTCGAATGTTACCAGGAGAAACTGATATTCGAATAATTATGAGAAGATCTCACCCTGCCTTTTGCATTGATGCAGAAACTGAAACCAGAACCAGGTACTCTGGTTGCCCGTTTCGCGTGGACATTGTAAATGCTGTACTGTACGTGAAGAGACAGACCGTTTCACCACTAGCTATTGAAAAGCATCGACTTAACCTTAATAATGGTACGCTCAAGTACCCGTGTATTGAACCTAAAATCAAGAACTTTGTTATTCCATCTGGCGTGAGTTCACATTCCTTGGATAATTGCATCAACGGCAGATTACCACAAGTTATTGTGTTTGGCCTGGTGGATTCTGAAGCGTATCTGGGAAAACTCACAAAATCCTTTTGCAACTTTCAACATTTTAACTTAAGTGAAATTACTGTCTCAATGAACCAAGAAGCAATTGAATACAAGACGTTGCCTTTAAGTTTCAAGAAAGAAGATGGATCAGGAGAAGATAACTTTTTGCTGGCTCTGAACACCCTCAAAAAAACAGCAGCAAATCCAAGCCTCGGTAACGGGGTAAATAGAAACAACTATACAAAGGGAAGAGTCTTATTTGCATTTGAGCTTGTACCCACACAAGCCAATGCTTTAAGCGTAAACAAAACTGGACAGGTCCAAATAAGTTTGAAGTTTAGAACCGCACTAACTAAATCAGTGACAGCTATACTATATAGCCAATATCAAAACATTATTGAGATTGACCGCAACCAACAAGTTATCATCAACCGTTAAAATGTAAAGTACCAAACAAGTTTGTGCAAAAACAAAAAACAATTTAGCTCCAAGTATATATATATATTAATGTATCTATAACAAGCCTGTCTGTTCCTTTACAGATGTTGAACAAACAACAACGTTCACATTATGAACACTGGAGAATTACAACAATGTGTCAAAATCTTACTTAGAGAAACTCGAGTAAAGTTCTACGTAATTGCAGCAGATCAAATGCGGTCAACTTTGCTCAGCGCAGAAAAAAGAAACAATGGAATAACTTACCCTATTGCAATTATTCAAAATACAGACAAGTTGGAAAGCCCTGGGAAGCACTGGATTTCTTACTGGATGACTTCAAAGGACAGCTTCGAATATTTTGACTCGTATGGAAATCCAATTCAACGGTATCGAGATTTGCAATTGCCAGGAAACCATATGGTGGCTGAAAACTGCACAGTGCTACAAAGCGGCAGATCAACAGTGTGTGGAATGTATTGTATATATTATCACTACTCTAGAGCTTTAGGAATTAGTTATAAAGATTTTTTAAGTATATTTACAAGCTCTGTACTGGTTAATGATAGAAAAGTAAGGAAATTTATAGAAATGATCCCTAGTGTAATACCGAATATGTATAGCGTACCACCTTAACTACAGTCTAATACATTTAAAGTTTCGTGTCCAGAGTTTTGCCATAGTTTAATAATGTACTATTGAATATTAATGTAATATTGTGTAAGAAATGTAGCCTAACTTTATAAAAAATGTATCACAAATTTATTATAAAAAGCAGTATATGTAAAAACTTTTGTCAGTAGCAGTTTAGATTTTATAATGAAAACAGCAACCACTGTCGACTTTAGATTAATTCACCCTTTTACGGCTATGATATGTGGCCCTAGTTCATCAGGAAAAAGTACTCTCTGTCCAGAAATTGTTAAGCACCGAAAACAAATTATTAGTGAAAAAATAAATAAAGTAATATATGTTAGTGTACATAAAAAACCAGAACAGTTTTCTGGCATTGATTTTGCATCGGACAGTGAAATAAGATAAGTGTCAGATATAAATAACATTGAAGCATTGTTAGATGATATCAACAGCCCATGCCTATTGGTTTTAGATGACCACTTAAACTTTATAGAGTCAAATCCAAAGGCCAGACTCTTAGTTCAGAAAATATTTACTGAGTTGTCCCATCATATGGACTTTAGTGTTATACTTGTTCTACAAAACCCGTTTACAAAAGAGTTGAGAACCACAAGCTTGAATACTAAATACATGATATTGTTTGACGTACCAAGAGATAGAAGCATTATTGGTCAAATTTCAAGACAGGTTAGCCCTGGACGTCCCAAGTTCCTGCAAGAAGCATACGAAAAAGCATGCAGTTTACGCCAACACAGTTACGTAATGCTAGATTTGCATCCAAAGTGTCCCAATCCTACAACATATGTGCGAAATAACGTATTTCCGTGTAATGGTACTGACATTTACGTACCAACTCAACCATAAAAATGGCTCAAACAAACAATAGTCGCAGTCGTTTTGAACAAAATTACAAGTTTCTGTCAAATTTAACATTTTACAAGTCTAAAGAATACAAAATTCTTATAACAAGTGCAACGTCTGAACAATTATATGCCTTAGCTGAAACTATATACAACGAATAAATTTTGCAAACATCCACTTAAAGGATACAATACTCAAATAAAGACGCTAATAAGGCGATTAACGTGTGACGATATACTACGCCTGCGCAAAGTTTTACTAAAGTATCATAAACTTATTCAAGCAATTTTAGCTACAGTGTTTTATAAGGTGTACAAAAGTGAAATTTGTCGTACTACTTTATTCTCTGACATAATTTGTGACTAATGTTCTACGTTTTAACAAACAAACAAAAATGGCAACAGTTATGAAGGCAATTGAGCCAAAGCTGTATGCTGAGCTTATGAAAATACGTGCAGAACAGACTAATAATAAACCTGCCTATAAACCCAATACAGCATCTGCACCTTCCCCTCCTAGCCAATTTGACAATACACAACTGCAAAACTTACAAAATGGCAATGGATTAGGAAATCACGAGGAAACCCTCAAACGACAAGATTGGATCCAGTACGAAGAAATGATTTCAAGACCCTTTAAACGAAAACGGCGTAATATAAGTGCATAAAGATTCTTGCACAACAAAATGCAAAAACTTATATAAACAGTTGCAAATTTTCAATTGTCACCAGTTGCATACAACAACTCACAGCGTTCAATACTTAAGATCAACAATGCCTTCAATACGCATATACGTTTCAGTGCTGCTTGTGCTTCCGGCACTTGCATTGGTATGCAACAATGTAGCTGCAGCTGATGTGTTAGCTGCGCCACCTGTGACTGAAGATACTCAATATAAACACGCCACAAAATCGTCTGAAAATAGTAAAAGCCAAATGGACGGGACTAAACCAGCTCAGCAGTTTAATACTACGCAACTTCCTCTAATCCAATCCAATTCATTTCATAAATTTATACTTCAGGCATTAAAGTATATGCTTGAAAGTCTAAATGCCCAGAATGGAATTATCATGGACGTGGTTGAGAAGTTTCAACACACAAAAACAAAGCCATTGGTACACAACACATTTGATTACATACGTAAGTGAATAATATTATTTGTTCACTGACTCGTAAGTTTGACTTATATACCGTATATCGTAAAAACTTGTATAGCTAATAGTAGTTTAACTAGCACCATGTATATACACATACTAATGTATAACTTTTGTTTACTGTTTTGGCGCATGTACAGCTATCTACGTGTCATTCATCCTGGTCCTGATCCTGTTTGCATTCAAAATTATAAAGCTGTTCAGAAAGGGGAAAACCTGGCCCCCTAAAGAAGTGGGTGGAGACCAACAAGTGGGCGTCATAGAGCGGCTCGAAGATTCAGTTATAAATACTGGTATCCAACTGACTCAGCCTCACATTACTCGCAGCAGCAGTTCACGCACCTAACTCAAGAACCCGAGAAGTTCTAAAGCCATACATCTACAAAGCTCACAGTTCCAGGCAGGACTCTACTGTTGTATCGGAAACCCAACCGTGGTGTTTCACATTACCCTCCTCTATAGTTAAAGAATTGCTTTACCAGCATGGACCCTCTAATTACCCCATCCTATACTACACGAGTTGTCGACGCACAACTGCATTACGAGCAAGAAGATTACCCTTTACCCACAGTGCTCGGATCATCCCCCAACCACTTTAAGTGTTCTTTCCCACACTACCTGTTTAAGTGTTACTTTCACGTACCGTATAAGTCGCATGTGGAGCACGTACATCAATGTGAAGATTGCAACCTGTTTTGTTTAAACAAACAGCACCACCAATGCTCTCATGTTGGAGAAAGACTTGGGCACATTGAGAACCGCAGCCAAGATCTTGTAGGGGGCGGCACCAGTCGATCAGGAGCAACATATGGACCAACTACAAGCACAGCTAGCCAACCAGCAAGAAAACGACTACGCCGTTCACCTCGAATAGATTTGGACGTGTTTCAAGAATATTCGCGATATCATAAGGGAATGATTGTAATCTATATTTACAAGCCAATTGAAACATTTGCAAGTATTGAAACAATAATGGCTGAATTGCATGATCCCTTTGTGAAGTTACTAACCCAAAACTTAGGTGTACATAGTGGTATTAAAGCTCAGCTTATTATTGTTGCTACAATGGAATTGGAAGTTGAAGTGGAAACTGAAAAAACTATAAAAATGCGTAACCCAACCTTTACAGGTCAGAATTACGATATTTTTAATACAAGTGAAATTGACAAGTTTGTATTAAATAGCACAAATGAGTGCGTAGAAAGACTGACCGATTTTAACAAGTACGGAACTGGATGGGTACTGCGCGAAATTGAATCAGTTCAGGTGAAGATTGGTGTACTAAACTTACTCGCAAATGCAGCAGCAAAAGGATACAATAAGTTTCCTAAAATGAAACCTAGAAAAGAAGGATATTTGAACATTAGAAATAAATGCAACGAGTGCTTTAAGTTCTGCGTTGCTGCTCATCGGTTAAGACACGAAATAATAGACGATAAAATGTACAAACTAAAACAGGAAAACAAAGTGCAAAAAGCAGAAAATTTAAAGAGAAGCTTGGAGTTTCCAGAGCAGTACCGACGATACTTTTCAAGATTTGACTTTACTGATGTTAAATTTCCTCTGCAAATAAATGACCTTTCTGGATTAAAAACATTTGAAATAAAAAATAATCTTGGAATCAATATTTGGAGCTACCGTGAAGATCAAATTATTCAAATCCGAAGATGCCAGAATACCGACATAAGTGAAAAGTGTAATTTATTTCTGATCCAAAACAATTCTGCAAATGAAGAAAGCAAAGCTTATCATCTTGTGTTGATTACTGACATAAACAAATTTCTGCGTAATGGGCATAATAATAAGCAATTTTATTGCCAACTGTGTTTCAGATCGTTTAATTCAGAACAGAATTTGGATCAGCATCTAGAAAACTGCCAAACTCTTGTGACAAAAAACATTGTGTTTCCAGAATTACACGAACGAATCAAGTTTTCCACATTGTGGCAAACCCTTCCCTACCCGTACGTTATTGTTTATAAATTTTTAACATTCTTAAATCCTACTGAAGATAAAAAATCTGTAACACACAATATCAAGATTTCAAACGAAATTCTTCCAGCCGCATATTCGTTTGTTGTTATAAGTCAAATGAAACACTTCGATAAGGTTATAGCAGTGGAGTATTTCGATGGTCTAAATTGAATGAATCATTTCTTTAAAAGAATATTCACTTAGGCAAAAAAGTTATTGTCCAACATAACAAACACCAACAACTTTGTACAGCCATCAGAGGAAGAAAAGAAACAATTCAATGAAGCATCACATTGTCACATGTGCAAACGTGAATTTGACAACAATAAGAAGATATTTAAATATTTTCATCATAACCACCACCAGGGTAACTTCGAGTTTGCAGCATGCAGCCGATGTAATCTACAAATAAAGTACAAGTTTGAAATACCCATAATTTCACACTGTGGAGGAACAATTGACTACCACCTATTAATAAGTGCGATGAAAACAAATAACTTTAAAGCTAAGGATGTCAAAGTTATTGCAAAATCCGCCAGTGATATAAAATCTATAACAATAACTTCAAAGGATACTTGGCTACCAGATCTTCATCTCCAATACCCGTCAGAAGACAACACTGGGGAACAGTATACTGGAAAAAAATTCAACTCAAAAGTTAAAGTTCGTTTCATCGATTCCAGTTTATTTATGGATACAAGTTTAACAGATTTAGTTGAATCTTTAAAATCACAAAACAAACAAGATCTAAAACTTGTGTCACAGTGTGTGTCGCATTTTGCTCCTCTAAGTAAATTGAAATTAACAAACCCAGAAGCTAAGAAGTATAAAGAAAACTGTATTAAACTATTACAGACGCCCCTGTGCTTTCCGTTTAAAGAACTAAACAATCGTTGTGCATTTTCAAAGAAACTCATTTTGAGAGAACAATTTCAGCGATCAATACTAGACGACGAGCCAATTTCTGAAACAGAATGGGAACTTGTGCTAAAAGTGTGTACTCAATTTGAACTTACAACATTGCGCGATTATACTCGGGTTTTGTGTATGATAGAGACACTTTTACTTGCTGAAGTATGGCAAAACTTTAGAAAGATTGGACTTCAAAACTATCAACTGGACCCAACTTACTCCATGACGCTGCCTAGCTTCTCTTTGGAGTGTTTTCTGAAGTTTACGAATGCCGAAATTGATTACATAAGAGATCAAAGAATATTAGACATTGCGACAAACGGAAAACGCGGCGGTCAGTGTATGTTCACTCAGAAGCATGTAGTTGCCAACCATGAGCGATGTCCGGAAGGATTTGACGAGTCAAAACCTCGCAAGCAATTGCTGTCACTAGACATCAATAGTTTGTATGCATATTGCTAAAAACAGCTAATGCCAGTGTCGGATTACGAAAACATAGAAGCCAAAGACCTGCAACATATCAACTGGGAAGATTCTAATTTTGGCAACGAAGAGGGTAGCTTCGGATATATACTAGTAGTGGATTTGGAATATCCTGCACATTTACAGAAACGAGACAAAAACCTGCCTTTCGCAATGGAAAAGCGAACATTGAATCTACAGGACGTTGCTAACATCATGTGCCCGAATAAAACTACAACTGCCAGTTTGCAGCGACAAATATCCCGCCCCCGATTGATGTTAACTCTTCATAACAAGTACAAGTATACAGTGCATTTTAAAGCTCTGCAGTATTACTTGTCTAAGGGATTAGTTTTACTAAAAGTTCATTGTGGCGTAAGATTTAAACAACAACGATGTTTTAAACCATACATTGATGTTAACTTGGAAAAACGCAAAGCAGTCAAAACCGAATTCGAAAACAAAGCACTTAAAAAAAATAACAATGTAATTTAAGGAAAAACAATTACAAATATCTTGGAATTTGTAAATGCTCATATTTGTACAAGTGCAGCAGAAGCTGAAAAATCATTAGCATCACCTCGTTGCAAAGACTTTGAGGGATTGTCAGAAGATCTCAGCATATTCACAGAAGAATTAAAAACATACCGCGTTACTAACTCGCCATTAACTGGAGTCGCTATTTTAGATACTGCAAAAGTGTTGTTCTATAAAAAATGGGATCGTCTCTGTGAGATATTTCACGACAAGGCACATCTGGATTACAGTGATACAGACGGGTATGAAATGCACACAATTGACGAGCTAAATACATTTTGGGACGATATCTTTAAAGCAAAGATAGAGTATGATTTTAGCAAAATTTCTCGCGACCATGAGTTCTTTAAAATGTATGAGCACCAGTACCCAGGTTTGCACAGTCTAAATAAAGACAAAAGCGGAAAGTTAAGAATACAAAGCTTAGACTTAAAAGAACTAATTATTTTAAAACCAAAAATGTATAGTTCATTGTACTTAAACGACACTCAACAAAAAAAGTGTGCGGGAATTTCAGCAGTTGCAATGAGGCAGTGTAAACACAACAAGTATAAAATAATGTTGGAAACAAACAAACCTTGTAAGATAAATGTGAATTCTGTAAGGTCTAAGGACCATAACTTGTACATTGTAAACTTTAATAGATTGGCATTTAACTCTTTGGATTTATCTCGAGTATTTCCAGATCCAACTAATTGTAATTATATTTTGCCCTTTGGACACGTTGATTTACGTAAGACGTAACTTGGTTTGCAACATGAACGTGAAAAAAAAACTTGGAAATATTTATTTAGTTAAGAAATAAAATTAAAGTATGTGAAAGCTTGTGTGAGCAACTATAGTTTTTAGTTTAATTATAAGTAGCACTATGTATTTAATATTAGCTTAATATTATACTATAAATACAAATTTTAAAAAATATAAATTAATTTTAAAACGGATGTATTGTAAGATGTACATATGTGTAAATATTTAACTTAAGTTTAATTCAGAATACTGAAAACCATTATGTAAATATCAATGTAAATTGTGTCGGTGTAGCAAGAAAACTTCAAAAAAAATAAAATGTAAATATGTAAATACTTTAATTAAATCGCTTTATTTGCATTTCTTCTGGTTCATTTAACTTATATTCCTACAACTAGCATACAACACAAGGGAAATCCCCATTCATAGGGAGAAGTAGGAGGGGACCTACCTACTATCTATGTACGTACCTCCTCACACGGATGAATTAATTATTATATTGCATTAATGACTGCACACAATGCCAGTCCATGTCTTCCAATGCATCTCATGATATCTTCCCGTTCGTTCCCGTTTTCATTCCTTCCATATCTGCCCTCATTACTTCCCGTTCCTTCCCATATACCTTCCCGGATACCTTCCCAGCTACTTCGTCTTTCTCACTCCTCGCATCTAAACTCACCCCACCAACCCTAAAACACTCCTATGCTACAACACACTTCCCACAACGGTAACTATCCCAGTAGTCGTAGTTCTTAAAAAAGCATGACATTTGTTAGTAATTATAATTAATTTCTTGACAGATTTAATTTTAAAGATGAACATACCCCCATTTATTTATTAATTGATTTAGAAATATTAAAAAAAAACAATAATATATCATTTTATATTTTTACACATAAATTTAATAATACTATTAGGTATAAAAAAAGCAGGTATACATCACATACTGCTGATACTTGTAATTTAGTTTGCATTCGTCAAGAAAGCAAAGATAATAGGAATAAACAAGAAACACTATTTCACCTAGTACTTATTATTGATCTCGATAAATTTCACCGTAATGGTAAACGAAACCAGCTATTTAAATGCATTAAATGCTTTCGTTCTTTCAATTCACAACAAAGTATAAATAAACATTTTAACGTATGTCAAGATTTAGAAAAACCAAAAATATCATATCTACGACCAGGAATTTAAACCCTATTTGATTAAAAGTGGAAAACATTGCTCTATCCTTACATAATTCACGATACGTTTTATACTTTTGTAGAGCCAGTACAATAAAACACAAATATATTCACTCAATACAACAAAATTAAAATATCAACTTTTAAACCAGCAGCATACAGCCTACTTACAGTAAGACATTTTTCTAAGAAAAACTTTGTGGTAGCGTTTGAATTCCTCGATTTAACAAATATTATGAATCATATTTTTACTCGAATATTTCATTTGGCAAATATATTTTTAACTCAGATAAGAACAACCAATAATGAGGTACACACGATATACTTTAAAGGTATAAAAATGCTACCAATTGTGAGATATGCAATATCAATTTTAAGATATCAACACAGACCTGAAAAAATCTACATCACAAACATAACACAGGCAAAATTCTAGGTATCATTTGTTCCAGATATAATTTATCTATAAAATACAAATTTGAAATTCCTGCTATTTGCCA
The DNA here is from genome assembly GCA_949802685.1 of Dicyrtomina minuta. Taxonomy (NCBI): domain Eukaryota; kingdom Metazoa; phylum Arthropoda; class Collembola; order Symphypleona; family Dicyrtomidae; genus Dicyrtomina; species Dicyrtomina minuta. Next base: position 167,303 of record CATKUY010000320.1, read on the forward strand.
CGAAGCTAGTCATTAGGATTTTTATTCAATATTGAAAGTTTAAAAAACAAATCAATTTGAAGCTAAAGATATTGATATAATATCAAAATTGCCACAGGAAATCATTTCAATTTGTATAACTTTAAAACATATGTGGCTTCTATAACTAAAAGTAAACTTTAGTAATTCTAGTAGTAATGAACAACAAACTTAAAAGCATTTTCCAGGGTTAAATTACTATTCTTAGATTCTCATTCGTTTTTAGATTCGAGTATAAAAGAATTACTTAAATGTATTACTGTAAATTATGTTAAAAGTTTTAAATTAAATTCCACAATGTTTTACATATTTACGCCTACCCTCAAATTTAAAGACAACAAAAGAAAATATTGAATTATTATCTAAAAAAATCAGTTTTCTCTTAAGTATCTTACAGATAAAACTAAATTATTAGATACGCTACCAATTCCTGGTCGTGAATGGTTTAGTAATGATACAGTAACACCTGAAGATAAAATTGATGACTTAAAATGGAACATAATAAACAAAATATGTGAAACATTTAGGTTAACAAATATAAGAGAATACTCAAAATACATTACTATGCCAAAAGCAGTGCATACTGCCGAAATTTGGCAAAATTTCAGAGATATTGGTTTCATGAATTTTAGTCTTGACCCTACCTATTCGTTTACATTACAGAGTTTTGCTTGGAAATGCTTTCTTTATTTCTCCAAAGCAAACATTGAACATATTCGAGATCCTAAAATATACAAACTAATCAGTGAAGGTATCCAGGGAGGGCAATGTGTTGCCACTTAACACATTGCTACTGCTAATAACGAACGTTGCCCTGAAAGTATAAATCCTTAACAACCTGAAACGCAAATAATAGCATTAGATAATAATTTACTTTACCCGTTTGTTATAAAGTGGTGATTTTCCGAATTCGTGGAACGTGAATGTCCGTCGGATCTACATTGAACAACATAGGTTCCAGAAGAGCTCGATGTTTGGTCTGATTTTGTGCATCCGCAGTATTCATTTGCCGTGGTGATGGTATTCTCGAAGTTGATGGTCAGGGACCAGTGGAGATCATTGGACTTTTTTCGGGTCATGGCATAGGAATAGCTGGACCGGAAGGGTTTGGGAAGATTTTTCCAACACCCTGCATAGGGGCCTGTTTACCTATTTGAGGCATAGATCCTGGGTGTATAAAACGAACTCCCGACAATACTAGAGGTCGTATGCCGAAGCGTTGTTGCTGTTGAGTTTCTACGCGTTCTTTCCGGTATTCTTTAAGAAAGAAAGAGTATTTTTCGGCTTTTGCCGGGTTCAGTGACAAGGAGTATGGTTGATCTTGGTTTTAGCTCTCCTTCTTGAGTTGTTTTTAATACTTAGCTCATGTCGTGGTTCTTTTTAGTTGCGCGAAGGGCGGATAGAGATTTTGGGGTGGCTGTTTACCTAACGCTGGAATACCCCCTTGATATTGAGAAGTCGAAGGTCTACCTCACGCTAATTGGATATTATATTTATTTCCAATAATTTTTGGCTTACCACTTCCTGGGGAAGTTAACTTGATTGCTTGAGGTAGAGGCGAAGTAGTCTTTGGATTTTGATGCGCCTGGGGAATTTTAGATCCAGACTTCAGCAAGTATGAATTTGGAGCATATGGAATTTTGGCAGAGGCAACGGCATCACAAACTTGTTCTTCCGAGATGACTGGAGTAAACGGGTTTTTGCCTGAAGCTATGGCGCCTAGGAATTGGTCGATCGAAACACTTAAAGGGGTCGGATTTTGCGCTGATGCTATGGCGCCTCGGACCTGATCTCTCCATACGATTGGAGCGCTGATAGAAATGGCTTGAGGAACTGGTCGCTGGACTGGTCGTTGAACACCTGAGGGGCCGGCAATCGGTTTGGATTCCTTTGGAGGCGCTACCAGGGCTCAGATCCAATCACACTGAGGTCTTTCAAAGACGAGGCTCTTCAAGTTGGATCCTCTCGACGACGTTTTTCATATTCTCGTTTGCGGCGGAGTTGTTCTACATCTGAGATTTTTGGTGGAGGCGTTTACTCATATCTGAAATTTGGATGAGTCTCTACTGGTGGATCTGGGCGAGTTTTGTAGTATCATCCGCGAGGACGTTCCCGCCTGCCTTAGAGTTGATAAAGGAGTAGAAAGCGAACATGGTAGTTTCGAAGCTGCCGGAGTTTTTGATTGTTGTTCCCGGCGATGCCGTTCTTGTAGACGGAGTCTTCGCTGAGATGGAGGAAGTTTATATCTTCCTCTTTTACAGATTTACTTTCACTTCCTGACTCGTTGTCTATGTCTAAGTCAGAGTCAGTATACTGTCCGGTATTGGAACTTGCTGGACATACGATGAAATCTCGTTAAAGATAATTTTGTAGAGGAAATGAAATTTTTCGACGTAATTTATCAGTAAAGCGTGCGTGGCGTATCTTTATTATTACGAAGCCTGCCTGCTTCTGGATTTTTCCCAAAAATTCATTTGGAGGTATTTCATCCTCGTCTGAAATTCTTTGAAAGCCATCCATAATCATTTCAATGGACTTCTGATATAATTTCATTTTCATGTTATCTTCTTTCTCGTTCATCCTTTCCCTTTTTTAAGGGCGATTTTTGTGATAAGTTTCATGATGACCCTTTTAGCTTTTGCTTTTAGAGAAGTCGAATCTAAGGCTGGGTCTTGGGTACTCTCAATTTCGCGATCTTCTTTCTTTTTGTAAACTTTCTTTTGAAGGGTAGCTATGGTTTCGCTGAGGATGGCGACAATATTGTCATCGATTCTATAAGGTGGGAGGGAGGCTTTTGGAGGAATTTTGGGGAATTCGGGCCACTCACTGTCACTGTCGGAAGAAGAAGATGAAGACATCTATTTTAAGAAGGACGAAAAACAAAGTCAAGTGTTAAGAGATTGTATATATGGTTCACTAAAAATTTATCTCTCCGCGTGAAGCACTGAACGTTAGCATGGTGATCTGATAACCTTTTGGTCGTGGTACGGTTCAAGTCGCGGTTTGCGCCCGAACCTGGCTGAATGCTTCCTACGAAGACTTGTGTAGTTGAGATTCGAGAAGCTGTTTGTCTCCTGAATTTCAAATGCTGCAACTACAAAATTTTCAATTAACTCATTAACTTTCTTTTTAATGAAGATGATAAAATTATTTTGGGAGGGTCACATTTTTAACGTAGTCAACGGTGAAGAGGTCTAAGACCTAGGGATTGATTTTTAATTCTATTCCAAATTCTTTCCCAGTGATTCCTAATAAATGCGTTTGAAAGCTCCTTTTTAATCAGTGTAAAACACGGAGCCAATGACCGGTAGGACTGATTGCACTGACCGGAGATCCGGTCAGTTCTATACTTTTGAGACAAGCTCAGGACGGCCTGTGTTAAATAAAACGGAGGCTCAAATGAAGCCAAAAAGATAGGTACGTTTCGGTCCTAGGGTAAGTATTGACCACATACCTGCCTAGGTTAAGTTTTGTTCACAGTTTGTTGTAAATTTTTGATCAAAAAATTGCCTGGGTTAAGTTTTGTATACGGGCATGCGTGGGGTAAGTTTTGAGCACAGGGTTTCCTGGGTTTAGTTTGGAGAACAGGGTTGCCTGGGTTTAGTTTTGAGCACAGGCTTGTCCGGGTTTGGTTTTAATCGAAGGCTTACCCGGGGTAAGTTTTGACAACAGGCCTGCTTGGTTTAAGTTTAGTTCACAAACTTTCTTGGGTAAGTTTTTGATCGGAGGCTTGCCCGGGTTCGGTTTTAATCTCAGGCTTGCCCGGGTTTGGTTTCGATTACAGGCTTGCCTAGGTGGGATTTCGGCCACAGGTTTGCCTGGGTTAGGTTTTGTTCACAGGCATGCCCATGGTGCGTTTTGAGCACAAGGGTGCCCGGTTTAATGCTTTATATGGTCGACTATTGCTGAAGGGTGAACATTGGTGCGCATACCTGTCGTTCTGTAGTGTGAATAGCAGAGACATAAGTGAGAGAATTAGGACAATATTTAAAATACTACAACCCATTGGGTTACCAAATTGCTATAAATTGAAATAAATTAGTCTATGGCCCTGAAAAATTGGTTGCAGTGTAGACATAGTTACTCTTTAGCAGTAAACCAGTTTGTTAAATTACTAGTTTAAAATAATATTTAATAATAATTTATAGTTTAACTTTTTATTTATATTGTTTTTTCAGTATAATTTAATTAAAACTTTAAATTTCAAATAAATTTAAATTTAAAAAAAACAGTTTTTATTTAACTTTTAGCCGATTAGGGTCGCTGAATATTTGAAAATTTGAATTGCAATGGCCCTGATTGCCTTAAACTAGAAAATGTAAATCAGCTATAAAAATAGCAAAAAATAAATTTTTTTAAATATTGTCAAAAGAATGACGAAAAATAGTCAAGGCGCGTCGAATAGTACTATTAAAAGTGAGTTTAAAGTTTTAAATAGTTGAGGATTATCAGGCCTCACCTAGTTCAAATTCAGAGAATGCACCAACCCCGCCTTTCACAACTATATCGAGAGGGACTGAAAGGCGACGCTTGTAGTTCTTGGACGAGAATTGGAGTGGAAAGTGAATGTATTAAAATCATTTGCAAGCACACATAGAACAAGTAGGCAAGCAGGTCCACCATTAAGAACCCAGATAATTCCGTCTCTGGTAGTAAACTACTACGGATACTATATAGACTTGCTCGTCTATATAACCTCGCAATTCACCTCCGTTCATTTTTTCACCAACAACCAAGCCCTCTATACTTGACTTGATTCCAGTCCAAAGCGTGTCCGGCTCGCCTAGCTCAGTAACAGGATAGTGCGCTACACTACACTACCGAGCCACTGAGCCGAGTTTACTTACGAGTTGATTGCAGTTCTAATATAAGTATTTCACCTTGACTAAATTTTCGTCGTCTTCCCATTTTTCATATTTCACAGCATACGCTGTATCCGTTTTTATTTGATCAAACGCCGCTTGGCTTGGTAATGTATCAGCACTGTAATACTCCGTAGGAAAACAAGATTAAGTGAATCCTAACAGTCTTGCAAGTTCAATTGAAATTACAATTTGTTGGTTGCATCAAAAGGGCTGGAGGAATACCTGCATTTTTAAACAACGATGTACTGTCAGATATCCAATACTGTAAAATCCGGAGATAAGGGACGCCGTGGGACCGACTTTTTTTGTCCCGTTTAGCCGATTTCCCGTTTAACAATGTAAGGGATTTCCCTTGTAAAAGAATTGTCAAGTGAAAAATATTATTTTATTTGCAGTAAAAGCAATGTCAAAATTAAGATATTTACAGCAGGCTTTAATGATAGCTAAATATTAGGATTCTTTAAAAAAGTCATTTAATGATGTTTGCTTTGTTTTATTTTGGTTTTTGGTTTTGTTCAGGTGAGATAAGAAATAAGTAGTGATAAGAAGATAAAAAGTAAATAAGCAGTCCAAAAGTACAGTAGTGCTTCAGTTGTGCGGCTCGAGTTTTACATTTTGCTACTTTTGTTTGCAATATCCCTTATAAATGGCCAAAAATACCAAAAAAGTGGTAAAAATCGGTCCCTTAAACCCGATTATCCCTTACATGAGGTCTCTTACATCCGGATAATTTTAGCATTGTAAGCATAGCCAGCCAACCAAATATTTTAAATTTGTCCCTTTAGGGGGGTTTCCCTTAAATCAGGGTCCCTTATAGGAGGATTTCACTGTAGTTAAAGTTTTGATGTTTTGTTCTAAGAACTAGAGTTGTAAAAAGAGGTTTAAAATTTTTAAACAATAAAGCTAATGAAACCGGGTTCGTGAAAGCAGGTGTTGTAAGTGGTATTATAACAACATTTTGTTGAGAAGATTCAGCTGCTGGTGTTGTTTAATATTCTTTAGCCCTATATATAATGCTAAGTAGACCTACTATATACCTGTTTGTGTCAAACTCAAGGCAGGGCAAAGAAAGTTTACACACAAAGCTAGACCTGGTATTTTGAGGTGCTTGCGCAATATCAGCATCACTGTTCACAGTGATATTAATACTTTTACTTTGATTGTGAATAACAAATTAAACGTCATTAGATAAGTTTGATTTCAAAACAGTCGAAGGATCCCTGGACTTTTTTCCCGTTTAAATCCTCTATTATGTATGTATACGGTTTAGTATCATCATCAAGCTTTATTCTAAACTTTTTAAGAGTCCAATTGGCGGATAACCCGTTGAGACATTAAACACAACTGTGAAAGAAGAATAATTGTCGAGCTCAAGAAATCCTTTGTGGAGCAGCAAACTCGAGAAGGATCCGTGGATGCGAGGCTTGTTCGTCAGAATTCGATCAGGAGGAAAATAAACCCCAACCCCCGTAGTGAATGTAGGGACGAAAAAGGAAGCGTCTTTGAGAGCTTTCCTTAGGCAGAGATTTTAAAATCTCTGAGAGTCGGCTTTGAATTGGATTTACTGCAACATCAAAATTATATTCGCTCGTAGAAAGTTTCTTTTCGTACATTTATTTTATTCGTTGAAATATCTCTGACTCGTATTTCATTTTCGTATTCTTTGAAACTACATTATCGAAAGTAGTTTTCGTTTTTAAAGTTAATAGTATTTTTTTAATTGTTAGAAATAAAAGGTCGTAGGTCAATAAATTCTACAATTTTCGTTTATTAAGTTTCGTATTTTGGACCCCATCCCTCGAGCTGTACGAATTCTGATCGAGTAAGCATCACACGGTATCGTATCCTACACTGTATTATAATTATAAAATATATTCGTACGAAAACATAATCATAAATAAATAGATTTTCCTTTCCTTTCGTTTTATTGAAAAGTATAAGTAACTGTATCATTTTGTTAGGAATTACAATTTTGTTTCGGGACATTAATCCCATTTTCCTTTTCGTAAATAAAATAACATTCAGTTAAATTCGTAAATTAATATAAATATATTTGATGTACCTACGTTCATGTTATTGCATATTTTACTGATAGTATTTACTTACTTATATTTGGTATAACTATAACGTGTAATTTAAGTGCATCACATAAGTTCATTCGTTCGATTTGTGCATCCATATAATTACTGAGCTCACCATACACCATCCCAGTAGTTAGTAGGCAATTCAGAAAGTCTTCCCTGATATTGCCAATACCTCTCATATAGCCAGCAAGGACTAACATTTAATATTTTGCATTTGGGGACAGCAGCACTACGGCCAGCCATCCCCGCATTTATTAACTGTTATTTTTCGAAAGTAGGGAAATATATATTACGATATTTTTCTCCTTTTTCAAAGGTGCAGGGTAAATCGAGACTGACCCCGTGACCCGCCATACGACGCGCAAAATAAAATAGTATAGCTAAATAGTTAATTTAAAACCGTAGCTTTAACTAGATAGGCAAAAAATTGAGTGTAAACTGAAACACTGTCTGAGGCTGCAAGTTCGGAATCGACACTTGCGTCGAGAGTAGAAAACAGTTACAAATAATTAAAGTAATTATAATAAAAGTAGTAGCTAACACTTGCGTGAATTAGTAGCAAGTAGTTGTTGTACCAAAGCGGCACTTGCGCTCCGAGTAGGCGATAACTAAATATAGTTAAGTTAATCTTAGTTAAAGTTAGAAGTTTGAAATATATGTATTACTAAAACTAGACAAAATTCCGTAGTTTCATTATATACCACGGAAAGCATCGTCCGACTTTTGTGTCATAATACGGTCACTTCAAATTTATAGTGCCTGTGAATGAAAATAGGCGTCGTGAAAAACGTGAATAGATATGTAGACCATAGGAGTGGCTGTTATGGCACTGCTCCACTTTCGTTTTTCGTCCGTTAGATTTTCCGAGGCATCACGCCATTCTCTCTTTAGTACTTTGCCGCATTTGCACCTTAAGAAAAGTAGTCAGCAAATTCGTCGTGTCATTCATTTCGAAAAGTGAATTCCTCATAAAGTTTTAACTTTTGACCGTAGAATATTTGAAATACAAAGTATTGAATCGAACATAGACTCCGTGTTTTGAAATAGTGAGTAAAAATTTGAATCTACGAATATTTAAACCCGTAAGTTTCAAGCCAACAATAGTGTGAGGCTTGCCATATCGAAAACTTGTAAGTTCTTTTGTTTCGTACATGCATCCAGTAACGCAGCATTTGGCTGCTGATATACTAAACGGTATTTTGGATTTCTACATATTCGTAGGGTTTTATAAGTTGCATCACGAGCAATTCTTGCCCGTATATTTAGTAATTTTGTTGAGTTTTATAATTGTCATAAAAATTTGTAATTTTGCGATACAGCCGCGTATCTTTAAAGTAGTCGTACCTAAGAAACATATCTGTAAGTCATTATTACGCAAACCGAGGCCACGTAGAATAATATATTACAGGCATTTCAGATATAACCACGCTCACGCCTATCGTGGTTTCCAAAAAATTTTGCCACATAATTTGCTTGACTAAAATACGATCGAAACGCAACCTTGTTATAATTTTGAGGTCAAAATAATTTACATGATTTTCTATAAAAAGAATAATTTTATTTTTGTTATATCTTTTCGTATCGTTTCGTTTGTTTCGTTATATTTTGATCGGTGCACCTCTCAGCCGTCAGTTAACTCTGCTTAAAATAAAGTCACGCCATACGTTGTCGTCGTATATTTATATATAATTAAAGGTCATAATCGTAAATTATTAACCTGCATGTACGAATGTGTGAGGTCATCGTCTCGAAACCAAAGATTGAAACTGGTAAAAGTAACCATATTGAAAATAATTGATTGTACGTGTACAAATTAATACTAATTGAAATTTTGAATTTTCTTTTTCGTAGAAATATAATTTTATCCGTTGACCTGTGAAGTTGGTTCGATAGCCACTTCCCCCTTCAGAATCCAATCGTAGATACACGAACCGAATCATATATTTTGACCAAGGAGTTCCCTGGATTGACGTATCATTTCGTGACCTTAATTTTGAAACCGGACGTAGGGGGATTACCCGAATTTTGACCGTAAGGAGATACCGTGAAGCCATCTCAAGTACTCATCGCCCGTAGCCGTCAATAATCAACGATTAAACCGTGATCAAATCTTTTAAGCCAAACGAGCTTAAATAGATCGAGGTACATATATATTAATACAAAATACAATTTATCGCACGCTTCATAGAACGTAGAATTGTAGCTGCTTTCGTAGGTGCTATTGAATGTTGCATTGCATCGTATTTGTGGAAGTTGCGCGCCCGAATTGCCATACCCTCACTGCTTAGCTTGTCGCCCCATCGAATTCACTTAAAAATTTCATAATTTCTATAAAATTACGTGTATTATATTGAGTGAAATAATATTTTGTATAACATTGTGGAAAGTAGGGAAGCATTGGACGTAGGCATTCCCACTGCCATTGCATCGTTAGGGAATACATACCTCGCCGTCGCCACGCCATACCAAGTTCGAAATTCTTCGTTCATACATAATTGCTTAGACTGAACTCGCGTGACCCCAGTCTGCATCGTACCGCATCGTCTCGTCGAAATCCATTCAACGCGTCTCTGCGAATTTAAATATTTTTCCCATTAGGGAAGTAAAACTATAATCGTCTAGACTTGTAACTAAAAGTAGAGATAAGTCCGAAGGCTTTCCTTTTGTGTGCGTTCGTTAACCTTAGGAGTTAATTGCAGAAGTTCGTCTCTTCGAACTCTTATCAGAATTAACCTCGAGTTTCGAGTATTTCTTTCATTTGTCAAAAATATTAATGTTACATAAATTAACCAGAACAAAAGTAAAGAATTTCTGGTCGCTCGAATAAATCTCGAATCAGGGCACAGACGTGCTCATTAGTCATCATTTTCGGTATCTATCCGAGCCTTCGAAAATTCGTTGAATAGAAAGTAGTAACTACATAAAATTATCTAATTACATTCGTAAGTACAATAGTTCTACTAAGTGGCATGACTTGAAGTCATACCAGATCTTGGATACGAACTGCGGGGAATTAAAGGAAACGAGGACTAACTAGTTAGTTTGAATTTCCAATTTAGATAAGTTAATTTATAAGAAATATAGATATACAGCTACATACGATTAAAAAGTTTTGTGTCATTGACGTTTGTGACCGTGTGTACTGCTAATAGCTACCCACACAAAAGAAAAACCAGACGACTGCGTATATGCAAGTAGGTTCCTATACGAGTGAGAATCCAAATTTTCGATATTCCAGTAATTTATGGCTGACATTCTGTCATCCTTGACTAACTACCGAATTGGTCACGGTATAGATACATACGTGACTGAACGACTTATTGCATTAGCTTTCATTGCGAATGATATCAACGAAGCAATTTAAATTCGATTCTTAATTGATGGGTTGCCCGGGCATTTAGCAGCACAAGTCGTGTCTTGCCCCACAGTTGAAATTTTTGTTTCGACATTGAAACGAGTGGTGCAACAGCGACTTTAATATAACTACATACTAGGCCTATAATTTTCAAGAGTAGTAATAGACATACTTATACGATACGCACGTAGGGAAATTACAATTACTTCCCCCTGATTTGATAATTTTGAGAATTTTATTGCTTTCCAGTCGGATAATATCTCCGAGATATTTCCACACTTGACGATAAAAGCAAGGCCGGAACTTTGAAGAAAAAAGATATTGAGGAAAATCGAAATCCTCACGGCAGCTTGTCAGACGTAAAAGCTGAGTCGCCCTTAGCCACTGATCATTCTGATTTCAGTGCTTTTTCGGTCCACGGAGAAACCACCCTAGAAAGTCTTCCACCCGATTTAAAACAATTACCGGGAGAATCGGAGGAAACATATATAGCTCGCATAAACGAGCAAGCTAAAAAGTTTCACCAAGACGTAGACGCAGCTTTTCGTGACGATCATACTTTCGCTTTCGATACTATAAAACCAGTTCGGGATTTATTTTTCGAACTCGACCCAGTAGACGTAGGGACAGAGTCCGGACAACCAGTTTTTCGATTAAAAAGATTAGACGACGTAACTAAGTCGGTTTCCAAATTCTTTAAAGGCAGAATAATGAAACCTGGGGGAGGATACGCACAAACCTCGGGAGACACGGGTAACCCGAGAGTTATTGCTCCTCAACAAATTATTTCTGGTAATGTCAATTTAGAAAATACGGGACAAAGTGGTGGCGCCCCAACAGCGCCCACAAATGTTACCAAAACGGCCCCTACAGGGATGACGCCTGATCACATCCGTGCCATTGTTGAGCCTTTTTACGAATATTGCTCGGGCGGATTGGATCGTACCTAAATCCGGCTCATCAATGAGCTGAAATTGATAGAACCGATTGGTCATTTTCGAGGCGAACGTGAAGCCGCCTTCTGGCTGATTGAGTATAAGAAGGAAATTCTCCGACGTAATATTACATCGTACCAAGCCATTAGGTCCCTGGATCAGTTATTAGAGGATCCGGCTAAAACGTGGTGGTCATCCGAGAAAAATTTGCATTTCGCCACTCTGGACGAAAATGATGTCGAGGAGTGTAACCATATTTGGGATCAAATTATGGATTCCATGGTACTCCGCTTTGACCGTGCTCACATGTCGAGCAAAGCCGCTTCAGAGTTACCGAAAACCATATACCGCCCTGGTATGGGAGGTAACGAGTACATTGCAGGCCGTCTGCACGTATTAACGCAAATTGATCCTAATATGGGAACAGAAGCAAAAATTAAATATTTGATCGAAAGGCTTTCTGATTTATTGGCGGATAAAGTCATGTCGTGTTCTAGTATCGACAATATGACCAAGACTTTGAATCGTTATATTGAAATTAATTCGAAGGAAGCCTAAGAAACATATAATTATACGAATGTAGCTCAGAAACCAGCTTTTGCACGTAGCAATAAAGTTCACGACGTCCCCGATATCAATAATTCTAATACGTTCGTAGGCTATCCCCATTATAATAATAATCGCAACAATAATAATTCGCGAAATAATAATTCGAATAACAATAAACGGGGCCAAACTAATAAGTACACAGATGTACAATTTACAAATAGTTTTTCGGCTGCTCACAAAGCATCCTGTGTGACTCCAGATGGGAGGCCCACTTGCTTCCGTTGCCAAAGTCCTCGTCATAGTGTCTGGAAATGCTGGCTTTTTATGGATGAGAATAACATCCCTTTGCCACCAGAAGCGGAAGGATGAAAACGCAACCGTGCGGGTGGAAATAATTATGGCTCCGGTGGCTATAACAATAATTCCAACCATAATAGTAACCGCAATAATAATTATAATAATCGTAATAATTATAATCAGAATCGGAATTATAATAACAATCAGAATCGGAATTCTGGTTACATAAATAATTCCAATCATAACAATTCCAACGTAGGACAACCCACGCCTCAAGAATTTATGCGTTTCGTGCGACTTTTTGCACCTTATTTAGGTAATGGTAATAATGGTAATTACCACAACAACAATCACGATCGTAATGTCTAAATCACGTCAATGGACCAAGATACCGAGCTAGTCCCTCACATCGACCAAGTACGAAACCGTATGACACAGAATGCACCGAATTCTTCCAACATACACATGCGTATGTTGAAATTCCAGTTGCCAAAAGTTGAGCCTGTCCTAACATACGAGGCCATTCAATCTGAAATCGCTCTTCGTAAATTGCAAGGAAATGCAATGACGGACAATCGAAACCCTAATAATTGTGTCGTACCCGAATCCCTTTTCGAGTATCCCGACGTTAATGAGGTACATTCAATTCGGTCGAACCGAATTTCGGGTAATGATATTCGTCGCGACTTCACTTTCCAACATATGAATGGAAAAGGCCTCAATAATAATGTGCTTACGGATACTGGCCCTTCCATTAGTAGTATCAGTCCTTTCGCTGTCGCCTGTCTAGGTATGACAGACTTGATTTAGCCCTGTCGTCCGATCCAGGCTATTTTGTCCATCGATACCGGGACACCGCATTTTATTGACAAATTCGTTTTTCTTAAAGTTCAAATCCCTGAATTGGAAGAGTGGATTTTATAGGGATTCTTCGTCATTGATTCTCCCAGTAACGACGTTGTCTTCGGAATGGATATGCTAATCGCGTACGATGCCATGGTCCATTGCAGATTGGGTACCGTGAAGTTCACTAAAGTCGAAAATTGCATAACTGATAAACCTAAGTTCATAATAAACGGTCGGCCGAATCATACTATATATGCCAAAAGTAGAGTAGGTAGGGCTCAGCACCCACCTCATAATTTAAAATTGAATGCGCATAATCCTACAATAGTTAAGAATTATGAAGATATGGCCGTAGAATGTATGTCAATGAGTGGAAATTTATCTACACATGAAAATTTAAATCCATTAAATTTACCGTTTTTGCCCGTAGTTACGCCCGCCCGTAGGACACCCACACATATTGGAGGTGCAAATACAATTCGCCCCGAAGTTGAAACTACAAGTTCCTTTGATGAGAAAGTTAAAAGTATTGATACCTCAATAATGTCGAGCACGGCCACAGCCGAGCTGCGTAAATATAAATTGCGCTTATTTACTGTCAATCCCGTTAAGTTATACGTAGACAAATCGACTAAAATTCCAATTTATACGGCCACTAGGAATTAAAATGGTCCGATCGTAGTCGAGCCCAACTTTCATCTTAAAAAAATACAGAGCGTTGGTAGAAGAAAATAGAGTTAATATTACTAATGGCTCAGGATATTGCCATGCTATTGGTGTAGATGAAGATTTCGTTCTCCCCAAACAGGGACTATTTAGTGCGTATCGCCCGCTCCCACAATGTTACATGCGAAGTAACAAAATAAATATTGACGATCAACAATGCCCCATAGGAGAGGACACGAAGCCTATTCCGGATGAAATTCCGGGTAGCAAAGAATTGACTGATGACGAATGGAATCAATTTAAAATTTTCGAAGGACTTTCCATTTTAGAAAAACGAATAGTCCGCATTTTGTTATCAAAATATTATTACGTGTTTGGATGGAAGCCGGAGGATTTCCATTCCTCAATGGTCGATCCTTTAAAAGGGAAAACGCTACAGGTACATATCGATTTACTAGATCCCACGCCCCTAATACAAACTCCTGCAGCCATGTCGAATTTATTTAAGGTCGTGTGCCGCGATGACACCGACGATTTACTCATGAAGCAGATTATTGAACCCTGCCATTCGAATTGGGTTTCTCAGCAGCGCGTAGTCAGGAAGGGCACCAATGGTTGGCGCCCAGTTCTAGATCTTCGGGAAATAAATAGGAGAGTAAAGCCCATCGCCGTTCGCCTCCCACCGATCGTAGACGAAATTAATAAATCGGCCGATTGCACTCATTATTTCCAATTAGATATGGCCAGTTCATACCAACAGGTAGAAGTCGAGGAAGATAGTAGGAACTACTTGGCTTACATAAATCATACGGGTACATGGCGATTCAAACGACTGGCATTTGGCTTCATAAATAGCGGTGCACTTTTCCAATCGGCTATGTCTAAAATTACGAAACCCTACAATCATACATGGTTGAGTCAGTACGTTGATGACTCTGGTTTTGGTGGAAAAGGTTTTGAAGAAATGTTGCATTGGCTAGAATTACTCCTCTGGCTCTTCGTTCAGGCTAACATAAAATTGAAGCCTAGTAAATGTCATATTGGTTTCCCTAGTATAATATTTTTAGGGCATCGTGTCAGCAAGGAGGGTGTGTCAATTGATGCCGATCGCATCAAAACTATCGTAGAGTACCCCTACCCCACTAGTACGACTGAAATCCGTCGTTTCATAGGGATTTCTAATTTTTTTCGCCGTATGATTCATAGCTGTTCTCGAATGGCTCGACCTTTGTATCATCTTCTCATGAAAGATGTGCCTTTCGTCTTTGATTCTTCTTGCCGTGAGGCAGTAGACAAAATTAAATCGGCAATCACGAATGCTCCCGTATTGGCATTCCCAAACGATAATGCACAACTCGAGTTGTGGACGGACGCCTCAGAATTCGAAATAGCGGGCTGTTTAGTCCAGAAAGTAGGTAAATTACGTCACCCACTCGGTTTTGCTTCGCATACCTTGACCACGGCCGAAAGAAAATGGTCCGTGACAGACAAGGCGTGCTTCGCCATTATTTATTCTTTACAAAAATTTCAAAATTTTGTATTGGGCCGGAAGGTGCATATCTACACCGACCACTCCGCCCTCACGTCAATATTACATACCTCGGAATGTAACAGTCGTCTCATCCGTTGGAGCTTGAAGCTCAGTGAGTACGATCTCAAAATCTACCACGTCGCTAGAAATTCAACGAAATGGCAGATGGTCTTAGTCGTTCCCCGAGAAACTGCCATGTCCGTACTCCCGAGAGAGACCCCGAAGTCCGTTACATTCACATTCGATCCATAAAAGATGTGGATTTTATAAAAAGGTGCGATCGCATTAAGACCGACCTCGGTAAATTAAAGACTCTGCAGCTCAACGACCGTCGAATCAGTAAGATCATTATATCCCTGCGTAAGGATATTGAAAATAAATTCCTTGGGTATAATAAATACCGGAAAAATTTTCAATTGAATCCGGACTCCGGCATACTTGAGCGCTTGTCAGGAGAACCTTTAGGAAAACTCTGGGTGAGCGTTCTCACTGAAGATCTGGCTCGTCACTTAATAAAATACTTGCATAATCGATCTCATTTAGGACATGAAAAAATTTACGCCGCGCTCCGGGAAGAATATTGGTTCTTCCAGATGCATAAATTAGTCATGGAAGTGTGTCGTTCGTGTGACACCTGCCAAAGACATTTCATACAACGCAAGAGCCGCTCCGGGCCACTCCACGTCATGATTACGCCTCAGCTGCCATACGCAAAAATGTCCATCGATTATTTGGGCCCATTAAATCGCACCCAGGCAGGAAACCAATACATCCTAGCATGCATAGATCAGTGTACTCGATTTATTTATTTATTTCCGACTGTAGGACCTACCACCGCCGAAACGATACGTTGCCTCAAACCCCTGGTCCAGAAACATAAGATTCAGGCCCTGGTCTCCGACAATGGAGCTGCCTTTACCTCCAACGAGTATTTTCGCTTTTGCGAAAATTATGGGATCATTCGCATTGCTACTTCGGCACGTCATGCCAGCAGTAATGCCTTCGTAGAAAGGAGCAATTCCACATTCAGATCTATTTTAAAGAAGTTAAAATTTGATTCCCAAGATCCATGGAATTCTTCACTTCTGCACGTAGCGAATGAGTACAACGCTGCCAAGCACAGCAGTACTGGGTATAGCCCATACTTTCTCATGTATGGCCGTTTGCTTACTCATCCCTACGATCAAACTATGTCCGAAAGTTCGTCAGTTGATGATGACCCCGAGAGGCATCTTATTCGCATTGGTGAGCTATTTAAACATCGCATGCAAGCTCACCAAAACTCCTGTGAAAACCAATTAAAACGGAAATTGGATTTCGACCGTAGGCATCCACATACGAATTTTAATGTAGGCAACCTTGTGTTAAAGAGGAATTACACACCCAAAACAGGGACGCCCAGTAAATTTATGGTGCGCTACTCCGGTCCCTATAAAATTTATAGTTTGATTGAGAACGAACATGTATATTTTTTATGTCCTATGGACTTTGATTTAACGTCACCTGAAAAGCCTATTGAGGTGGAAATGGTACATGGCCATAACCTCTTATTATACATTCCTTCGTTGCTTGATCAGCCTCCTCCGGAGGTGGATCAAAATTTAGAGTGGCTTAATTTGTTCAAGCCCACGGCCGCCGACCATGTCTTCTTCATCGAACCTACGATCGATCCCACCGAGGAACCCCAGGAAGATAGTAAGAATATTTTTGCCGACGTTGTTCGACGAGGAATATATATTATTATTATTGTACGGTATTGCCTTTCATCCTTACTAGGATATATCGGCACCGATATTATTGTACGGATGTATATGATTCTTGAGCACACTATGTGGATGTGCTCATCGAATCTACAACCAGTATGTAATTATTATGTAGTCTATGGATATAGTCGTGACCCAGACGTACTCATTGCGGTGATATATTATCCTGCATCTCTGCATGTATTGCAATATTTCCCTTGCGGAGGAAGCTGGTGGACTGAATTATCCTAATAGCCTGAGAGTACCAATCCCCGACTAGAAGTCATCAGCCACCACACACCCATCTGACCCCTGCACTATATGAGAGAGCGGAACGAGAGAGACCACCTGCAGGAGAATCGGCCGATTAGTCTTAAAAGTGGGAGGAAGTGTATGCTGTAGCACATGGAAAGGCTGCTGAGTTTACTCTGCTTTAAATGTACACTACCTCCGTCTCGTGCCATGAAGGCAACGGATGAGCACATGTACATACCTCTCCACTTACACAACTCCCCACCCCAAACTGATCCACTCCGACTGCTCCCAAGTCCTATCTCTACTTGAACCACAATCCATGTGTGGGGCAGACTCCCCGACTCAGCAGTTCAGTAGTTATACCACTGACCCGCCAAGCCGGGTTGACGGGGAATATATAATCAAAGTGCTCCGTCTCACCGTGAGCCAACTCCGAGTGCTCCGCCTTACGATATTTTGTCCGACACCGACGACTCCGACTCTGTCCATAGTAACGGCTCTTTGGACAGCACCGATGTGTCTCACCATTCTTGGCGAGGCCAAACTATTATAGAGACTCCCGATTCAAAGAGTTCTCCTGACCCACGGGGGAGAGAAGGGAGTGGATCCGTGTCCGCCGGGCCACGTCATGAAAATTCGCATGTTAGTCCCCGGGACAGAACATGCAGTGTTTGGGATCGCTTCGACAGCGCCCAAGAAACTTTCGCGTCGCCGTCCCCGAAAAGAAATTCGATTTCTCCAGCGAATGTGAAATCGAAAACTCCACCTAAACTCACAATTAGATCTCCAAAAACTCCGACTCACATTAATAATTTACAAGGTAATGTACAAAGTCCTACGATCGTAGAGCCAGTAGCTCCCAATTCACCCGGATCCTCCAGATCCCAGATACCCGTCCCAGTTGAAGTAGAGCGACCCAAGAGGGATCGAAATGGAATACGCGATACGATCCCGCAATTTACAAAATTGGAAAATTGCAATCTTTAGAGCTTGACCGTAGTTATGCTTTCGCGCAATTTACGGACTTGATGTCTCAAGTCCAAGAAAATATTTTTGCTAGTAGATGCGTTGAGCAAAGTAGTGTAGACAAAATGCACTAATGGGTAAAAATCGAACGAATGAATAATAAAAATAATTTGAGGTTTGATTAACTGTGTGCGTGCAAAAATAAGATAAATCAGATTAGCGAGGACGATCTCCTGATGGCTAGCGACGACGAGACCGTAATAATAACTCCGGGTGAGGATGAAAATCTCCTTCTTGGACAAGATAATCCAACAAAAATTATGGCTACTGAGGCTCCCGACAGTCCAGATAAAAAGATGATTGAAGACCAGGATCCAAACTTGGGTGAGGATCAGCAAAAACGGCAAACGGCATTGGATGTGCTGAAGAAAACATTTGCCGAAATACACAAAAAGATGGAAGATGAAGAACGTGCCATCAAATTCATGGAAGTTGCGGAGGCGAGCGAGACTCCGAAAGAAAAAGTCAAAATGGAAAAATTGGAACCAAAAATTTGCGCACCCAAAATCCGCGAGTGTCCCGTATGCTTAAATCGAGGTATCCGGGAAAATCTGCGTCATGTCTTTGACGAATGTCCAGTAAAACGTACTCAGCGACTCCAGCCGTTTTCTCCAAACATAAAGTTGTGTTGGTCTTGTCAGGGACCACACTTGTATCGTAATTGTCCAAACCACAAATTGTAAAAATTTCGGAGGCACACGAACGTAAAATCTACGACGATGTAAAATATAAGCTCATAGATAGTTTCATTTTTTTAAGTTTTCAAAGCTTTATAATTTTACTTATCAAAATATTTCGTAGGTAGGAATTCATAATAGGTTAAATTTTCAATGTCTAAGTCGGCACATGTAATGGTCGCGAATGTAAATTTGTAAAAAGTAAGCACAAACGAAAGTAGACTGACAATTTTACCGTTCTATGTCCAGAGGTTATCATTGGGAAGTTTTTACTTTTTATTTTTATTTTTTTTGTTTTTCTTCCCACCTATCAATGCACATAGATGGAAGATTGTCCATATGTAGCGGCGATAGTACGGGGACCCTTCGTGGAGTCCGTGAATGTTGATTTCTCCGGTGATAGTTTCCAGAGTACGTAGAAACTATAAATTAAAATTTATAATATTTTTTTTGTGAACGTAGAAAATAAAAATAATGAACGTAGGAGGATTAATTTGCGTGAGTGTTGTTTTCTATAGTCCACAGGCAAAATCCTAAATACGATGAGGACACGGAAGAAGAAGATGAAAAGGAAATCGTACCCGAGAAAATGTTCCATGCTGAAGATCAGTTGGAAATTGAGGAAGAATACTCCGGATTTCCTCAGAGATGGGACGAACACTACAATGAGAACGGAGAGAAAATCGGGTGGTTCGCGTTGAATCAAAATGATCTTCTTAAAGACCGTGTTTGTCGTCTAAAACTTGAGTTCCGGGCGACGAAATTAGAGTCAAAACCGTATCACCAATATAGGATTCGGAGACCCTTGGCTGTTGTTATGCCCCGAATCAAACGAAAAAGTGTAGATGAAGCTCCGGAAAATCCCAGTGATCCAAAAGTGTATATGGTAGAGTATGGTAGTGTAGCCACAGAGGTTGAGCTATGCCCACCTTCAATCGTGGCTCCAGCTAAGTTGGGAATAGTAAAATTCGGATAGGCCATTTCCCCTGTCAATGGTAGATTGATTTGAAAGCGCGTGGGAGTTTACGAATAACGTACTCCAAAGAAAAATTATCGTTTTGATTTTTAAGCCACGGCCATATGCCGATGGGCTGAGTTAGAAAATTTTGTTTATGTTTTAACGTTCCTATCTTGTTATGTGCCCATTGGTACTTTCGTTTAATAGTAGTAGTTTATATACGTACCGTTTCAGGTACTTTTGACGTAGTATAGTTGACCAGGTACTTAGCAAGTACCTCAGCATTTTCTGTAGTAACTTGTAAAACGTATTTTTATTATTTTTCGCCCACCTGACGTTTTTGGGCATTTAAAATTGTGATTGTAGTTAATAGTAAATTTTCCAGCCACTCATCAGCGAGTGGAGTATACAAAATATCACCAATCGTATGACTTACCATTTTCCACCTGTAATCTGATCTCCGATAAGATAGACTTGAATCATTAATTTTTGTTATGACATATTAATCGAGAACGTAGGAAAATAATTTAATGTGTGTGCAGTTTCTTTCCACATCAATTATTTTTAGTTTCATTTCCGCTTCCGGTTGCCTGTTCGGACGTCGAGCGCGGACGTCGACCCTTGGGTGAGGATTTAAAAGAAGAAGAATCGTCGAGCTCAAGAAATTCTTTGTGGAGCAGCAAACTCGAGAAGGATCCGTGGATGCGAGGCTTGTTTGTCAGAATTCGATCAGGAGTAAAATAAACCCCAACCCCCGTAGTGAATGTAGGGACGAAAAAGGAAGCGTCTTTGAGAGCTTTCCTTAGGCAGAGATTTTAAAATCTCTGAGAGTCGGCTTTGAATTGGATTTACTGCAACATCAAAATTATATTCGCTCGTAGAAAGTTTCTTTTCGTACATTTATTTTATTCGTTGAAATATCTCTGACTCGTATTTCATTTTCGTATTCTTTGAAACTACATTATCGAAAGTAGTTTTCGTTTTTAAAGTTAATAGTATTTTTTTAATTGTTAGAAATAAAAGGTCGTAGGTCAATAAATTCTACAATTTTCGTTTATTAAGTTTCGTATTTTGGACCCCATCCCTCGAGCTGTACGAATTCTGATCGAGTAAGCATCACACGGTATCGTATCCTACACTGTATTATAATTATAAAATATATTCGTACGAAAACATAATCATAAATAAATAGATTTTCCTTTCCTTTCGTTTTATTGAAAAGTATAAGTAACTGTATCATTTTGTTAGGAATTACAATTTTGTTTCGGGACATTAATCCCATTTTCCTTTTCGTAAATAAAATAACATTCAGTTAAATTCGTAAATTAATATAAATATATTTGATGTACCTACGTTCATGTTATTGCATATTTTACTGATAGTATTTACTTACTTATATTTGGTATAACTATAACGTGTAATTTAAGTGCATCACATAAGTTCATTCGTTCGATTTGTGCATCCATATAATTACAAAGCTCACCATACACCATCCCAGTAGTTAGTAGGCAATTCAGAAAGTCTTCCCTGATATTGCCAATACCTCTCATATAGCCAGCAAGGACTAACATTTAATATTTTGCATTTGGGGACAGCAGCACTACGGCCAGCCATCCCCGCATTTATTAACTGTTATTTTTCGAAAGTAGGGAAATATATAGTACGATATTTTTCTCCTTTCTCAACTGGTGAATGTGAACGCAATCGTTCGCCTATATTATAATAAAATAACTGGGAGTACCAAGCCAGTGCCAAGCATTGGCCTAAGCACTTGCTGGGTGTTGTTTAGGCCTTTAAGTAATGCCTAGTATGAATAATTATGATTCGATTAGAAAAAATCGGTATTGGTCTAGGAAACAGTAATTTGTAATAACAGGAAGCTTAAAAGAATGTTATTAAAATATACTTTACCGAACCTCTTTTTAAACTCAATTCTTCCTAACATATTTTAAGTAAGATTTAATCCTGAAAAAAACTGTCAATTTAAATATTGATAGATGGTTGATACTAAGATACGTACCTAATAATAATGTATAGTCATCTGGTAAGGGTTCTTAATTTTGAAAGGGAGTCGTGTCTTTAATTACATTGTTTAAAATTAACTACATCGACTACTGAACCAGTAGTCGAATTTTATTTTTTTATTTATTTATTTATTTATTTTATTTTTATTTAGTTTTTTTTTAAAACTCACTTTATAGCCTAGCTTAAGAAATACAAATAGAAATTATCAAACACGGGATTTGACGAATTAGGCTTTTCTGTTGTTATTAATAGCTGTTTTGATAACTAAAAATTAAATATGAGACGAGGATGTGGTAGCGGTAGATCATTTAGTTTTAAAGGCGAGAATCGTGCACTTTTGGTTTGCATTATCTGTCCTGTGTGATTCTGTTGAATAAAATTATGAAGCATTTCCAATGAAAAATTACTAACTCATACTTTTTGTTCCAACAACCGTCGAACAGGCTCTATACATTGTTACATTTCTTAGCGAACATGAGTTTTAAAACGCGTTATTCTTTTTGTTCAAGCGTTTTGCTATCAAACACCTTCCTGCTTCTTGACACACACAAAATGATTCTAGAACTTAGATTAGAGTCTACTATTACACCTACATATCTGAACGTCCAAACTCGTTCAATATCACTACCATAACAACTTACCTTAACATCGTCCAGCAATATGTAATCCCTGGCTTTAGGCAAAATTATAAATTTATTTTTAGAAACATTTATTTTTAAACTCTGTGATTCAAACCAACCACACACATTATTCAAATAGAACTCCATGTATCAAAAAATTGTATTCGTCAACACAAAAAAATAGTAGTACAGAACAAGGTCATCCGCAAAAAGAAAATAATCGGTTTAAAATTATGGGACACACTGTATATGCTGTTAAAATTAGATTCTACCTACATTTGACTTATTTGATTTAACTTATCACTATTAACCTGGCAGATCTAACTTATGGTCGATTTACCCTATCCCGATTTAACCCATGGCTGATTTAACTTGTTGTCATTTTAAACTATTCCAATTTTACTTATTCCGATTTAACTTGTGGCAGATTGAACCTATATTGTATTCAACTTTTGTATTACACGGTACAGCAAAATAATGTTCGTGTTAAACTGCGATGGAATGACTCATGCATAACTTAATTTAAACCAAACAATTGACGATAAAATTACATTTTATTATACCACTGTTTTCAATACGCAAGTTGGGGCTGGTAACGTCGGATTCCAAAGAAAATATATAAATTCAATGAAAATAGGAATTCCTTATTCTTTTGAATTGTGCAATCTTAATAGTTTGCTTTTATTTAACTTTCATAGTCCAAATACAAGCTTGCAACTATCAACTTTTTTAAATTTTAACCGTCCAACTATTTTAAGATTGTTTTAACGTATCGAAGTCATGAGAAATTTTGCAGTATAAATATAAACAATATGAAAATATTAACGGCACCTAATTTTTTGATCTGATATACAATAACATAATCCAAGATTAAAGCTTTGTTCCACTGAAAAATAGTTCTTGTCAATACTTTTTATTGTAATTTTATCATAAATGTTATGGTTTGAAAGAAGTTAAGCATGAGTATTTCATCGTAGTTTAACACTAACAGAGAATTGTTTTTGAATCGAGAGCACCCCTTCCATCTTGGTGGGGCATTCTTAGACAACAGTAATATTTTTTACTATTAAAATGTGCAAAGCAGATTTCTGATCCAATCTAATAAAAAACTGAATCATATAATTAATTTTTCGGTCAAAACATTTCGAAAAGACAATTACTAGGCCCAGACTTCGATCCCGCGCCACTATTATCACCTTAGCGTTACACTACACAGTGCTGTTTGTTGTGGATGTACAAAATTTCTTGTAAAATCCTATAAAAGTAACTTTTAATGGCAATATTTTTAGCTATAGACATGTAAATACTTATGCCGGCCATGAGCGCCATCGACTGATCCAGTAGAATATGAAAAGCCCAAAATTTGGTTTTTTTTTCAGATCTGATTCTGAAAAAAAAATCATGAGCATGTCTCTATGTAAACACAAAATCAGTGTAAGACAATATTTTGATTAAGGCTTTAGAATGTTTGTAAAAAAAATAAAGTCCGTTAAACTTTAATCAAGTATTACCAGGTAGCAGACTTAAGCAAACTAACTAAATAATGCAATAAAAATTGTGAGTCTTACTATACGGAACTTGGTTTATACAACAAAAACTATTTCGTCGATATCCAAACTAGGTACTTGCCTTATAAGCTGGGGCAGGATTAAAAAAAATTCTCCCAACATTATTTTGCTGTACCATGTACAGAAAAATCTCGTTACACCGTCCTACGCTACAACGGTTATCTTGATATACCGGTCAAATTTATCAGTCCCGGCAACAACGCTACCCTGTTTAATGTTAAAATGTAGTCTTACAACGGTCAATTTTACAACGGTGAACTTGATACATCGGTCAAAATCTATAGACCAAACAGAACTTTTACTATTAGAATCAAATTTAATACAACGGTCTTTGGTTTTTCTTAGCAAGATCTCCATCTGTGATTCAGATAAAGTAGTATATTAGAAAATAACAAGGCGGGTTGTTACGAAACACACAAATTAGAATGAAGCTAACACGAAGAGTTCAGAGTTACACTAGACTCTAAAAGATAGCAATTTCGCTAGCTTCAAAATATTTTTGTTAAAATTTTATCTTCTGTTAGCGAAGGCGATTTTTTATCAATTGAGTTTGGCTGCACCTAGAAGATGTTTCTGATATTGAAAGCCCTACTATCACTAGGGTGCGTTGTACTGGAAATTCTAGATAAATCTGGAAACGCGTATGACATATTGACTTGCCACTAAAAATAGATTTCTTAAAGTTAGTTAGGCTATAGAAAATAAAAACAAAAATCAGAAATCCGGAATTCGCAAAAGAAAAAAATCCCAAATTTTTTTGGGGGGAAATCATCTATGGTGTTAATTTAATTAAATTTTCTAAGCGTTAAGCGCTGGTTCCCATTCACTTGAACTTAAAATGTGGATATTGTATATATATATAACTTGTTGTCAACACATAAGCTACCCAATCTACGCCAAGCAAACTTGAGCGAATATTTTGAGTCTTTGAACGTTTAATAACAATTTTTTAGAACTAATGTACACAAAAAAATTAATTCAACTTTCTTTTAAATTGAAAGTTTTGTCAAAAAAAATAATGCAATAATCATATGTTACCATACAACGGCCAAAGACCGTTGTAACGTTACAACAGACCTTTAATACACCGGTTAAAATGCATCACCCCCTTAAAAGACCGTTGTAACGAGATTTTACTGTAATACAAAAGTTAATTAAAACAAGTTAAATCAGAACACGTTAAACTAACCACAAGTAAAATCAGCCATAGGTTAAATCGGGATAAGTTAAATTAGGATGGGGTAAATCGACCATAAGTTAAATCTGCCAGATAAGTATGTATGTATGTATAGATTTATTGCATAAACGGGCCTTAGCTCACACACAAATCAAATAATTTTCTTGATTACAAAAATGCTATAATTTGCAATTAAAATTTTGACCATCTTAACCTAAGGATTGCTTTTTCTTAATTAAAGTAGCACTTATATAAAAGAAAATATTATGTAACAAATGTTCATCTTGTCGTGAAAGTAAAAGAACTAGTTTTATGGCTACATATTTTTGTCCTAGCGTATATTCTTCATGGTACTTAATTCTATCTTAAATGAAAGTTGGGCACGCAAAAAGAAAATGTGTAACAGAGTCTAGTACACCATATTGGCAAGCTTTGCTCTCATTTGTCGAAATTAGTACTATTTTATCTTTCCTGATCCTCAAAGTTACATTGTTTCAGCTAATCTCAGTTGAGCCATTATTTTTGTTTAACTAATTGCTATCTGCTTATTTCAGTAGCTAGCTATTAGATTGACTACTGCAAGGGAAAAGTAATGTGGGTTATAGCTACACAAAAGTGCTATTTCAACGTCTTGTTCATATGAAACCCTGGCAAGTTTTTTTATGATATTCTCTATTTCTACATCTTGTTTTTCAGCAATTATATTTTGCCACCAATCCTCGTATCCAATTTGAGCTAGCCTTTTTTTGATTTGGGTCACCCAATTATGATTTGCGTCGTCTTGTTTATTTTTCATATCCAGGTATCTTAGTCTTTCATACACCGTACGTGGAATCCTAGTTTCTTTTATATTAAGTATTTTGCTTAGGTACATTAACGCTTGTCTAAAGACAGTAACCTTCAATTTGCATCTGCAAGCTTTTAATCTTACTAAGTAACCCGGGGTATTTTTTGGAATCTCCAGAAGTGACTTAATAAACCGTGTTTGTACCGGTTCAATATCTTCACTATATCTTAAACCCCAAATATTACTACTATTAGGTACCGTAGACATTGATATTGACTCAAATAATCTTATTTTGGAACACCTAGAGTCTGATCTGCTTGTGTTAAGTATATCCCGTAGACAGCCATTTGACCTTATGGCTTTACATGTAAAAATCCTTGCGGCTTTGCTATAGACCCCTGATGAATTAAATTGCACTCTCAGATATGTATTTTTCTTTACTATTTCAAATTTTTGTCCCTCATACTTAAAGTTATAGTTTGATTTAGTGTTTGTGCCTTTAGCAATATTACAACTTTTTGTCTTGTCGACGTTAACAACTAGCTGGTTCTTTTCACAGTACGATTTAAGCGTTTGAGGTTTTTTAATTAGGTCCATTTCTGAATAGGCTAAAATAACTGTATCATCTGCGTACATAAGCATAAAGATAGCCACTTTGTGATTTATGCTAAGACCTTGTAAATTATATGCTGCATAATACGTATCGATGTCCAAGATGAATAGTGAGAATAGAAGAGGCGATAACAGTTCTTCCTGTAGTACTCCTTGAGTGATTGGTATAAGACCTATATAGCTGTGTTCAGTTTTGACTTTTATTACTGCTTTGTTGTACAGACCCCTCAGAATCCCTATTATTTTAGCGCTCAGACCCAGGTTAAATAGTTGGGTCTATAGGATGTTGTGACTGACTGAGTCGAATGCTCGTATGTAGTCCACAAACAGGGTGAATACTTTTCTACCTGGCAGACGTATATAGTTGTGAACAATGCCCGTAAGTGAGAAAATTTCGTCCATACACGATCAGTTTTTCCTGAATCCCGCTTGTGCTTCTGGTAAAATGTTGTATTTTGTAGTCCATTTTGTCAGTCTTGTAAGTAAAATTTGAGTAATGAAATGATATCTACTATCTTTGTAGTAAATATGCTGATATTTTCCTGATAGAATAGGATGAGTATGAGTTAAGTCTATCTGTAAATGGTGATTAGAACTTTTATGTTGTATGAAATAAAAGTTTGAGATCGCTGTAATTTTGAGAGAATTTAGTAGTGTGTGTTTAATGCTCGAATTGTAGTGAACAAGTGTTAATATTTTAGTGTGTGTTCGACATGATATATAATTCCGATAATATTGTGTGTTGAATACAATTTAGAAGGAAAATAAGAAATTAATTATATTATGTGTTGTGAAGAAAAGGATAGGAATAAAAACAAGTGAAGGAAGTAAATCCAATATTTCTAGAAAGAAAGGAGTGGAGGAAGTAAGTCAATATATTATTGAGGTCGCTTGGCTCCATATCCACGTTGGGCAGAACGTCCACGTATGATAGAGACAGGGAAAATAATAGAATGATTTTCCTGATTTCCTTCGAGTCAGAATAATACGTGTTATAAGGAAGTATGACAATAAATAAAATAAAATGTTTGTGTATTACATTATTTTATGTAGTGCCTATAGTGCGTATAATAAAGTATTATATTCTCTGTAGAATGCAGTATATAGGTATATCGCCGTTCATTCTCCCACTTGTTGGTCGACTGCAAAGAGACCAACAAAACATCATCAATTAGTATACATATATATAATCGGAATGTGAGATGCAGAGAGGCTGAGGAAACATCAGTTAAAACCATTTTTCTAATCATGGTTTTGATGCTGCTAAAGAGAATGAGAAAGGTGAATGCAATAATGCATATGAATATGAGTCCACGAGAAATCCAATTGAAAAATCAAAATCTAGTAATAGAGAGAAGATGGAATCCAGAAACTGTATCTACTGGTTGATAGGACATCGATACTTGATGACTCTGTACGTCGAGATTACTCAAGTAGTGGAGATGGCTTGTTATTTGGCGAGGGACAGAACTTCTGGCACATTTAAAGTTGCAGTTCATAGAAACTTCAGGTGTGTTCAGTTTGAGGACGAGTGTGTAAGTAGTGAGTGTAGGTGTAATATGAATGGGTATTTGTATGCCTGCTTCATCACATGCTAAAATCGCTACCGTGTTTCCATCATTAGTCTGAGCTTGAATGAATAAATCAGAGCCTCCTATACAACTGTAACAACCCCGTAATTGTATGAATTGAGCAGTACAGGTAGTGTCTTCAACTGTTTTTACAAGACGTAAATTGTCACTACTCATCTGAACTTCAAGTAGTGTAGTCAAAGATGATTCAAAAACGATGGAGTCGTCTCGTGGGATGAGAATGCTGCTTTCCAATTTTTTGGGTAGTGGATTGACACTCACTTCCTTGTCAGGGTCAACCATATCTTGCTTTATTTTAACTACGCTGGTGTCAATGATTTGTCTGATAAGAGCGTCGCTACCAAAACAATTTGGTGACATTGCCTTGGCGACTTTAATGGAGTTACACATAATCTCGCCTATCCGTCGTAGGACATTTTCTCCTCGGAGATTACATGGTACTAATGAGGTCGAAGCACCTTTAGTTATTAGACACTCATTGAGAAGTGGTATTGGTGGGTCTGAGACTGACACAAGATCAAATAGAATCTCGTGATGATTTGCAGGAACACCAGCTTCGATGGTGATATTCTTGACAGTCGTTTCCTTTCCTAAATGTGTAGTCAATTTTAGTTCAACTGAGAATTTCCATGCTGAGCATCGAAATACTGAATAGTATTTAGACGTAGAATTGTCTAAATATAATCGTATAAAGAAACAGTCACGAGTCCAAGGGTAAATGCATTGAGGATAGCGTAAGTCTTGACAACGACTCCATCCCTTTTTCTTTATTGAGTCCTTGAATTCGGGAATCGTATCATTAACGCTGAACTGTGTACACTTATCTCCGTGGCATGATGCTGAGGAGTAAAGATTATAGCACTTGATAGCCGATTGAACCTTTGCCACTGCCTTGGGTACGTATTGTAATAGTTCCTTTTGACACTTCATTGCTACTGATTTCGTTTCAATAATAATAGTTCCAAGTAGTTCATTGTAGGTGTCATGGATATTAAAGCAACTCTGTTGAGAAATCAGGCTGAGGGCTAGTCGAGTGTTGATACGAATAGAACAGTTGGTTTGTTTTCCAGCTGTATGACATTCCACATTTTGCGCTGTCATTGCTGCAAAATTGGAGCAGGCTTTGACTGGAGTCAGAGTAAATATCAGCATGATAATTAATAAGTTCGCTCCAGGTAGGTAGCATTTTGGTGGCCTTGAGGTTGTCCGTGACTTTGACATGGTTGTGGATCGGTACGGTAAAGTTTAAATGTCCAGCAATGGGAATCCAATTTCTTCATCGCGATTTCCTGAATAGGTTTTCCAGGTTATCTTCTGTTTAGCTCTCCGTCGACGTATAATACGAATGCATTGGCGGCAGGGCCACATAATCCACCACGAAGCAGTCATCATGAATTTTGTCACATACATGATAGTTACTATGAGGGCTGTAATAGATAATCCGAGTAATATTAAAGCGAGCCAATGGAATACTGAGTAACACGCCACATTAACCCATTTGTCCAGACACATTTGACAAGTTATCAAATCGCAGATTGGTATTCTGGGACACGTCAATGTATTATGGATAGGAGTGTCGACATCTGGGATCCATATTTCTAAAGTGATGTTTCCAGTGGCTGCTAACATGTGATTTGTTAGTCTTAGTTCTGTAGTTGTAGAGTCTGGCAAGATGGAAACAAATCTAGGGTTCTTTGTAGCCTTGATATATTTCGGTGTAATGCCTGATGACTTTATTTTGACTCCTTTAGGCATGCAGGTAAATTCACAGTGGGGACATGTAGCTACCTTTAATTGGCGACTTAAATCCATTTTCTTCACCAACATATTCATCATACCCCAACATTCTAAATATATGAAGCCTTCAGATGTCTGGATTTTATGCAGCATAGTTGTGGCGTTGTTATATACACAATAACACGGGGCTTGAACTTCATTGGCACAACCCATGTTGCTGCAGAATATTTCATCTCCTTTACATTGTCGCTGTGAACAATCTCTAGGGTTGCATGTTCCGTTGCATCTATATGATGCTCGAACCTTGAGTGGAGCTTCTTGTTGAATGTGCATTGTTGTCAATGGGTACAGTTTACCATCAATAATTACAATTGGAACATCAACAATTTCTTCTTCAAAGTGATTACAACCTTTAATAGTGTAATCGCCGACTGCACATAGTGTGGTTTTCAAATCTGGTTTAGAGAGTAGATAAGGTTTAGTTTCTAAGTCTACCTCTTGACATTCAATTTGATCCACATCATAAGCTGTTAATTCACCGCAAAAAGATACAATCATTTCCATTAGCAGTTACTTGTTTTCTATCACTACATGTCGTCTGTCTGTAGCATAAGCGACCTGTTTCAAGTACATGTAATCAACTTACAGTATCGTGACATGGTGTAATTTCCTGGTGAGTTGTCTAAGGGATTTCACACATTGTAAACTCATCTTTAATGCCAGGTTGAGTTGTAGCTTCTGCTGTTACCGAAGATCCAGACAGCAGTGCTAGTGTTGCTAACGTTTTCTACTTCAATGTTGTAGACTTGCTTGCAGCTGAACGTTCCTTTTGTTTCCTTGGTTTGAAACAGAGTGTGTGCGCATAATTTTGTCTTACCTGTTGATTGAAGATGGCGTAAATAATTAAATTGGTGAAAAGTGATATCCAAGTCAGAAGTGAGACTGTGTACTGGACTCCTGCTGGTACGCGTTCATGTACTTCGAAGGTTGTGGTAATCGCAAATGGTAAATAGCATATCAGGTAGCTTACGAAGATTGCTGAGATAATTTACGTATAGTTTCCAGGTGCGCCGTTCCTTTTAGTCTTGATTCCTAGTGCTCTGTGTGCACGTTGAGCGTATCAGTAGATTTGCGCATAACAGAATATCATTGTTATTACTGGAATGGCCTCGAATAAAGTCAGTAATGTTACTTTTGGAGATCTTCCATTGGAATCCCTGATGATTGTACAGGTCATATCATTCGGTTCTTTCCTTCCTAGCTTCCAATACTGACTTAATGTACTTCGTCCTGTTGGGTATTTAATATTTTTGACGAATGTAAGTATGGACTGTTTGTTTACCGGCATGTGCGAGACGGTAATGATGATGTTAAATCATTGCTCGAATCAATGGATGTCCTCCTGGAAGGATAGCCGGATGTTTTGTAGCAAACGGTAGATTGGAGTTTTCTAGCCTTTCTCCCACACGTAGAATCCCTTGGGGGTCTAAGAATAAACATAATGTCTTAAAACTCCGATCCGTAAGAGGAACCTTGTTGCTGACGTCCTCTATTTCGGAAGGGTAAGTGTGACTCTAGATCCATGATACGAGTGTATTTTCGGAGTTGTTGAGATCCTGGGGTGATAGAAGTGGAACTGCCGCCCCTGTGAAACTGTAATTGGCTTTGATTCTCAACAATAGTGCTGTGACTCGAACTGCCTTTTTCCATGATGAAATATCAGTGAGTCGATTCAGTATGGATGTTGCATTGTCATGGGCAATGAGTAGAACAGGTGTCTGCTTCTTTGCCTCATCGTCCATTTTCGAATTAGGATTAAAAATTGGAATTTCATAGTTATCAGTGGTCAGCCATGATGGGCCGTGCCACCAGAGTGAGTGTGCGCCAAATTCTTCGAGATTGACTCCTCTTGATGCACAATCAGCTGGGTTGTCAGCTGAAACAACATGATGCCAGTCAGAAATTTGGGATAATTCTCAAATTTTTTGTACACGATTGCCCACAAACTGCTTCCATCAGCTTGCAGGAGAATTAATCCAGTTAAGACAAACGGTGCTGTGTGTCCAGAGATGCATAGGCATTTCTATAAGTTCCCAGCTTTGTTTGACGTGATGAAGTTATTTGATCATTAATACTGCACCAAGCAATTCAAGCCTGGGTATGGTGACTGTTTTCATTGGAGCCACACGTGACTTGAAAACGATCAGGTTGCAAAATATATTTAAATTAATCTTGCCTCTTAAGTAGATTGCGGCTGCATATGCCTTTTCTGAGGCATCTGAAAATCCGTGTTTCTGAAAATCACCGGCGTCATAATGTTGAAGAGAGCGAGGGATTTTCAGTTTTTGCAAGGCTGGTAAATTAGAAGCATAATTTATCCATAGTGTAACGATGTCTTCAGGTAATGTTTCATCCCAGTCCAATTTAAGAGCCTAAATTTTCTGCAATATGATCTTTGCTTGAACTATAGTAGGATTCAGCATACCCAGTGGATCGTAGATTTTTGAGATATCTGAGAGAATAATTCGCTTGGTTGGAACTTTAGACATATCCAGGTGTACCTTAAAAGTGAAGTGGTCACTCCTGGGATGCCAAATTAATCCAAGCGTCTTAATTGTGTCTGTCTTGTCGAATGACAGAGGTAGTTGAGTGGCACGAAAATAAGTAGGTAATTGCTCCAATAATTTCGTTGAATTCGAGTTCCATTTCCTAAGAGTAAATCCACCTTCCTTGCAAAGCGTGATTATCTCTTGTTGTAATCGTAGTCCTTTTTCAAGATTCGCTAGACTGTGTAGTCATCCATGAAGAGTTTTTTCTTTAGAATAGGTGCAGCGATAGGGTATTTTTTCACACTGTCGTCTGCTAATCTGTTGA
The DNA here is from genome assembly GCA_949802685.1 of Dicyrtomina minuta. Taxonomy (NCBI): domain Eukaryota; kingdom Metazoa; phylum Arthropoda; class Collembola; order Symphypleona; family Dicyrtomidae; genus Dicyrtomina; species Dicyrtomina minuta. The sequence goes on from CATKUY010000320.1 coordinate 200,099, forward strand.
CCGTACTACAAGCAAGATAAGGACTTGACCGCACTCCAAAGGACACTGTTTTTAAGCGATAGAGTTGGACTGGTTCATTCGGATTGCGTCGTTAAAATATTTGGTTGAAATTTCATTCATCTGGAGCTATTCTTATCTGTCTGTACATCTGTTCCAGATCAGCGGATATTGCGTATGCTTTCAATCGGAAACCGAGAAGTAAATCAAACATTTCAGATTGTACGACTGGTCCAGTGTGCATCGTATCGTTGAGCGATTTCTTATTGTCGGTGTCTGCTAAAGCGTCAAAGACAATCCGTAGCTTTGTAGTTGTGCTAAATTCTTTGAAGACTGGATGATGAGGTAGGATGTAGAATGGTTTTTTGCCTATTTTATGTTTAAGAACAAGCTCCATTTCATCCTTTGCTAAGTAGTCATCCAGTTGAGCATTTTAAACTTTGTACATTTCAGGATTTTGAAGCAATTTTCGTTTAACTGACTGCCATCTCCGAAATGCCATTGCTGTTGAATCTCCTAGTTGAGGTTCATTCTTTTTGAAGGGACATCGTACTTGGTACCTTTCAGAAGGGAGTCGAATCGTATTTTTCTTATAATGCGCTTCACATTTCTTTTCATCAGTAGTTAGAATTTTCTCAAATGGTAGTTCTTCTTGAACCCAGAATTTCTCCATATCAAAAGGTTTAGGCGTAATTGTAGCTACAGTGACTGGACCTTTTTTTCTATGAGCGACTGTGGTACATCCCATCACAACTATTCCCAGTGTAGTAGTATGTCCGCTGGGAGTTCCAGGGGCACCAATAATTTTTCGTCCTTGCCAAAATTTATCAACTACTGCAGCTCCCAATAAAATTTCAATAGGTCCCAGTTTGTAGAACCTTGAATCAGCAAGTTGTAGTCCCTTCAAGTGTACCCATTGTTGTAGATTTATTGAGCTTGAAGGAACATTAGATGTAATAGAATCCAAAATGTATACTTCAACGTCCAATGTCTGACTGTTGTCGTATTTTGATTGTATTTGAAGTGTAGTAGTACCGCGACATGGAAGATTCCTGCCTCCTGCCACGATAAATTGTTGATCAGAGGGTGTGATTAGTAGACCTAAGTACTTTATCAGTTTTTTCGTAATGAAGTTACTACCAGCTTCTGTATCCAACAATACCCTAGTTAAGGTCCTCTTCCCTTTGTGGAGAACCTCGACTTCAGCTGTAGGGAGTACAACAACAATGTTGGATGTTTGCGATTGTTGAATTTGAGGTGAATTTTTCTGTATTGAGGGAGCTTGCACAGTATTCACTGGTGTTGTGAACTTATGTAGAAGCGAATGATGTCGATTTTTGCAATGAAAGCAGGTCCGTTTGGAAGTGCATTCGCTAAGTTTATGACCTCCAAAACAATTGTAGCATTTATTGTTTCTGTGAACCTAATCTTTTCTTTGTTGTAATGTTAGGTTAGTCATCATGGGGCATGAATGGAGTGTATGTCCCGTTTTATCACATACCTTGCATTGGTTTTTTGATTGTCCCTGTTGTCAAGTATTTTCTTGAGGCTGGAAGTTTGATCCACTGCCTCTTGATGAGCTTGCTGACGCTGAACGTTGCTTTGTTGAGTTTCGACTGTTACTTCCATTGCGTTTTCTGTTTACTAATACAGCCACCTTGTTTTTCTTTTTGCGAACCTTTGCTGAGTCTCTGCTTGAAGCTGAACCCTGACTTGTAACTGAATCTTTTGAGACATTACTTATGTTAGATTCACATGATGAATCACGTTGAACTACATTGTTGATCGTTACTCTTTTCTCATGGTTGCCTCTTTTAGAATGAAAGGTTGTGGTGGTGGAAATTGTGTTATTTTCACGCATCCCTTTAGATGTACCAATATTCTTTGCCATTGCTTCCAATTTGTCAATGGTATAGTTCAAGTGTGGTACTTTCTCATCCGGTAAAGATGCATTGAATTCTGCAAGAGTTCTTGAATCCAAATGAGACAGGATGTAATCAGCGAATAAAACTTCATCGAGTTTTACCTCTCCTAAGTCGAGTTGTAATAATTGAGCTCGAACAGTCCTTACTGTAATAATCAAACGGAAAATTCCAATGTCTGATTGAATTTTCATAAAGTAACTTTTCGCCATCAATTTGAGGGATTCAGTAGCAGACTGTCTCGGGCTATGATACCGTTTCTCAAGCCTCTGCCAGGCGATTGGCCAATTTTCGTTTAAAATTTCCAAGTCCTCTATATCTTGCATAGCTAAACTGTCTTTGAGAGCGTCACGTAGTAATCTGAGTTTATCGACTGGAGCATATTGAGTTGGAGTGATAACTAGCGAAGTAAATTGAGATTTAAAAGTTGGCCACAAACTGTAGCTACCATTGTATGTGGGTAAGCTCAATTTGGAAGTTTTCATCTTTGTCTCAGTTGTCACAACTGCTATTGCTTGAATGATGATACCTAGCTCACTTTTCACCTTAGTATAAGCTTCATCTAAGTTTTAGTGAGTCCTCAGTGCATCTGTAAGTGCTGTGACTGCAGCGACGGAACCATTTGCTGGTGTATCCGTGTGATGTTGATAACAGCTCAATCTTTGAGCATCTATGTCAGGAGCTAAACGTTTCAAATCTTGATTGTAGACTTCAGCTACGAATGTAGTAAGTAGTACTGGCTGTGTAGTTGCAGTAGTATGGTTTTGGTAATTTACGACCAAACCGTTGTGTAGATCCACCTTGATTTAAATAGTGAGAATTCTATCTATGAGCGCATTATGCCTCTGCACATGTAATTGTGCCATGTTAATTTGAGGACTGCCGCCTCCTCCGCTTCCGCCCGCTGGAGGTACAGGGGGTGGTGGAGGTGTCGGTGGTTGTGGAGGATCTGCTTCGTGTCGTTCCTCTTCGTCACTCTGTGTTGGCAAAGGATGGAAGTTGTCCTCGTTTTCAGAATTGTCAGCCTCTATTCCTTCTGAAGAGCCTCTTGAATTGTGGTTACTGCTTTCCTCGTCGTCGTCTGATTCACCACTGCTGGATGCATCTGAGGAATTTTTTGTTTTATTTTGAGTTGTGTTTTGAGTTTCAGCTTCACCTACTACTGTTGTGTTATTAGCTGACTCAAATGTCTCCTCTGCTGCGGGAGTAGGATTTATCTGCCTTGGCTTTAAATTTTTAAATTTGGGTATTTCTTGGACTGCGTATTTGTTCGCTGAAAAATATGTAATTGGCCTTGTAGGAGTTTCTTTCTGTTTGGAAGTATGAGCTGTAGGCAATAATGGAGTGTCTACTGTATGTATGGATGACGTAGGTGCTGACTCTAGTTTTTGTACAATTTCTTAAAAAGAAGAAATGTTCAAGTCAGGAACCTGTTCTAGGAACGTGAACCGGAAACACAGGTAAGTATAGCCAAATGAAATTGGATTACTAGTATGAGGTACTTGAGCTATATATGCCTCAAAAATTTGATGTTCCTTTAATTGTCCTAAATATGGTACAATCTGAAATGGAATGTCGAACCGATTAGAAGCCTCCTTCACTACGTCGTCAAATTTTCGTTTTGCTAGTCTGGCTTCCCTATGTATTTCATTAACTGTGAAAACGGATGACAAGCGTCGACGACTGACTATAGGAGTTGCTTTAGTATTTTGTAAAATGCTATCTATAGGTTCTGATGAGTAAACTTCTTCTTTTTTATGTGCTTGTGTTTTTATTACCCCCGGTCCAGAAGGAACGCTATCTCTTCGAGTGCCTCTAGATTTATATTCGAGGGGATTTTTAAGTACTGCTGGGGACCGTTCCACTGTTTTGTCTGTATTACTTCTTAAGCTTCTAATAATTGGATTACTTCCTGGTAACATATTACATGATTCATGTTGCTTCTATGAATATATATGTTATGAGTCACCAATAACTAGGTGTGGCTATCTGTATGCTGTATCCTTATGCACTTAATGTTGTTGTAATCGAGAAGGCTTTGATATTTTACTTAATTTGTAAGTAACTAATTTGATTATACTTCCACACTGCTATGCTAGTTAAAGCTTAATTTTTGAAGTCTTACTTATTCTAAACTTAATTAATATTTAGCTTATGCCCCCATTTGTAATAAAGGTTGGTTGTTGTAAAAACCTGGGCTGAAAATAAGCTCTAATGTCCTTTATGCCTGAGACGATCGTTGTATGTAGACCTGTTGTTGTTTTAGACTTTGTTTATTCTGTATCTATCTATATTTTTTCGCTTAATGACCGTATGTATGAAGACCTGCCGTTGTTTTAGACTGCATATGTGGATGCTTTTTGCGAAGAGTACACTACTCGATAATATGACTTCGTTGTCATATGATATGTAGCTATATCATGAAAATTTGTCCTTTGATTCATAAATTGTATTTATACCTATATTAGGAGTTACCTACCTATGCGCAATTTCTTAAATAAGGATAACACGAATGTACTTTAGTACATATGGGATAGGAAATAATGTAGGTGCAAAAGGATATATCTGGAATAAGTACCTTCAAGAATTAATTCCTTACCAGTTTCTCGGAAAATGATTTTTATGCCCCGGTTGGATGAGACACAAAATATTTTTAAGGATGGGAAAGTATTGAAATTCGCAAACAATTCTAGGTATTTTCAATTTATGCAATCACATATGGCCGTACGCAACGCAAAATGAATGATGTAATTTTTCTAGAAATTGTACATACCGTTTTTTGGTACCGAAATTGAGCTTTAACCTGGATCCGCGTCCGACTCCAAGCCAAAATCTCTTTCAATAGTAGTCCCCTCTGGTGTTCTTTACATTAGTCCAAAAATATTCTTCCCCTCACTTCCTCATAGAATAGGATGGGATGGGCTGCAGCTTACTTCCTTATAGGATGGGCCGAAAAGTATTTTCAAAAAGTTCTGCTTCAGAATTCCCACGTTATTTCGGAATTTCTCTCAGTTGGCCCTCTCTCTGGTTGTTCGATTTTCGATGTTTTCTACTCGTTCCAGGAACTAATTAATGTAGAATGTATATATCTCGTACACACGCACAGAGTAAGAGTCGATGTGAGCACTAAAACTTATGAAATATACTGTTTGGCGTAAGTTTATAGTATAAAGTTTATTTTTTAAATATTTTAAAACTGTTTTTAAGTGCACTGAATTTATCTTTTCTGTTCTCAGTAACACTTTGTATTAAATTCAATGACGTGAACACTTAAAATACAGGATCTACCACACCAAAAATAACTTTTGAATATGTAGATTCAAAAAGCAAAACAAACCACATAGCACAAAGCTGCTAAAAAATGGCGATCTTGCACAAAATGGAGCTAAACTGTAGTTAAATTTTTTAAACTGAGTATAGACCAAGTCTCGATAGTTGTTGGAGCCATGAAATGTTAAATGGCTCGTATTTTAAAACAATAGAACTTTAGAATAGACCTGGGTAAGATATGTCGGGGAACCATGAAATGATATCTACTATCTTTGTAGTAAATACGCTGATATTTTCCTGATAGACTAGGATGAGTATGAGTTGAGTCTATCTGTAAATGGTGATCAGAACTTTTATGTTGTATGAAATAAAAGTTTGAGATCGCTCTAATTTTGAGAGAATTTAGTAGTGTGTGTTTAATGCTCGAATTGTAGTGAACAAGTGTTAATATTTTAGTGTGTGTTCGACATGATATATAATTCCGATAATATTGTGTGTTGAATACAATTTAGAAGGAAAATAAGAAATTAATTATATTATGTGTTGTGAAGAAAAGGATAGGAATAAAAACAAGTGAAGGAAGTAAATCCAATATTTCTAGAAAGAAAGGAGTGGAGGAAGTAAGTCAATATATTATTGAGGTCGCTCGGCTCCATATCCACGTTGGGCAGAACGTCCACGTATGATAGAGACAGGGAAAATAATAGAATGATTTTCCTGATTTCCTTCGAGTCAGAATAATACGTGTTATAAGGAAGTATGACAATAAATAAAATAAAATGTTTGTGTATTACATTATTTTATGTAGTGCCTATAGTGCGTATAATAAAGTATTATATTCTCTGTAGAATGCAGTATATAGGTATATCGCCGTTCAGGTAAAGAGTTTAAGAAAGCAGCTTAGCAATAAGATTTCTCTGTAGTTTGCGGGATTTTAACAGTCTCTTTTTTTGAATAGAGTTACCACTTCAACTTCCTCCTAGCTATAAGGGCGTTCATCTGTACTCATGATTTTGTTAAAACGATTCAGTAAATTTAACGTCCAAGAGGGTGCAAGTGCTTTTATGGATTCATTGGAGATACCGTCCATTCCTGGCGATTCATTGAGTTCACATTTTTTAATGGTAAAAGCTAGCTCACAATATTGAATTTTATTATCTGTAATTTGGTCGCCTACTCCAAAAAATGTTGTTAGCACAAGATTTTTTTTTGAGACATAACGTTACTATAAAATTTTTCTCGCTGTTTTACATTTATATTGTTACCATTATTACCGCTGCTATCCTTGAAAAAATTGACTGTGTTCCAAAACTGACTATTATTTTTAATATCAGCTAATTTGTCTCTCAGTACGGAATATTATTCTTTTTTGGCTTGCTTGCAAACAAGTTTAATTTTTTTCTTTGCGTCTCCAAACTTTCCATGGGTTTCAAACTTAAAATCCATTTTTGCACATTTAATACGCCAAGCCTGCATATAAGATTTTGCTTCTACACAAATAGTATTAAACTAGGGCTTGTTTCTTACATTAAACGTAGGTATTGTAGGTGACTCTTTTTTTATTTTGTTGCTACTTTAAACATTTTATTCACAATATTAATATTTATTTTGTTTACATCGTCTTTCTTATTACTATAAGGTAGTTGATTCTTCATAGCTAGCGTAAACATTGAAGATCTATTCTGACTTAATATTATTTTATGTTAAGAGTTAATAGTTGTTTGTGGTGTATACTTACGCTTACTGGTATTTATACTTACAGCTATAGGTACATGGTCAGACAAATTTATGTTTAGATATTCCATCCTCTGTACAGCAATAATAGGATTATAGTGAACTAAACAAAAATCTATATTTGACCTACCTCTCCTTCCCACATATGTGTAATTACCAGAAATATTCGGTAGCACTCTACCATTCAGATTCGCTAGCTAGCATTTGTCTACAAATTCAATGAAATATGGAGCTGTGGAGTTCATTCTCCTATCAAAAGCAGCTCGACTGCAAGGTAGTAGTATGGAAGTGGAGTTCCTGAGACACAACTACAACTACGACCGTTTTTTTTTAAAGTAGCCTATTTGAATGATTTGAAGCTATTTTGATAGAAAAATCAGCAATTTCAACACATTTTTCAACATTTTCGATTGTCATATTGATTATGAAATACAACGACCTTACTAATTATAATAACATAACTACGACTATGACTACGACTACGACTACGACTCCATGTTTTTTAAAAAAAGTAAAAAATCCTTGATTTGAGTGTATTGTAATAAAAAAGCAGTGATTTCAGCACTTTTTGTTGCATGTGACAAATATTTAGTATAGTTAACATTTGAAAAAAAATTTGTTTTACATAATATCTGTTTTTTTATACAATGGGGAACAATAAAATAAAATGTAGTATTTGTAAGGTGTGGAAACAGTTAACTGAATTTAGAAAAGATCATGCAACTAAAACAGGTCTAAAATCTAAATATAAAGTCTGCTTTTAAGAAAAACAAAGTGCACCTGTGATGTGTAAATGTTGATGTATAGAAAGACGTAATAAAATTGCAAGACATAAAAAATCAAATATTCAAATAATACGTATGTTAATATATAAATATCCCAAGGCACAAAGAGGACATTGACCGTATAATTTGCATGAAATGCAAGGTAAAAACACCTAATAATGAAATTAAACAAGTAATAACAAAAAATAATACAACTATGATAAAAGCAAAAGGCACAGTGTATAATACTTAAAAGTTTTTTTACCAAATCTAAAAAATCTACTAAAATTGGTGGTGATATAGTTAATTAAATTAGTAAATATATAGAAGAATTACATTACCCAGGTAGTAATTATCTTGGTCTAGGAACTTAATTTCAAGAAAAAATAGCTAGAGGTAATTAACCAGTTGATAGAGTTGATAAAGCAGCAATGAATCCTGATTTAGCATATAGCATATACAAGGATACAGATAATAGACATAGAGTAAATAGAGAATTACTTAAAGATGTAGATGAAATACAAAATCCTACATTGAGTGAAAACGTTAAACGTGTTGTAACCAAAAGTGTAATAAAACAAAAATTATATCTAGGTTTAGGACTTAAGCCATTACATAATAATTAATTATGACGATTCAAAGAACCTCAAAGGCAAAGCCTGCTAGATGATAAATCATATTAAATACTAGATTCTGTATATTAAACCCATTTAGTGGATTCGTAGGAATACATAAATTATCTAGAAAAACAGGAATAAAACCTTAAATAGAAAAAAAATATCTGGCTACACAGGATATATATACTAAACATTTAGGTAAAATAACAACATTTAAACGCTATAAATATTGCACATCAGGTATAGACTCAATATAGCTAGCTGATTTAGTGTTAATGCCTGAGAAATGGACTCAAGATAATGATGGATATAGATGTATTAAATTAATTATTGATACATTTTTTAAATAAAGATAGGCTATACCTATAAAATTTAAAAATGCAGATTAAGTAGTGGATAGTTTTGAATTAGTATTAGGTCTAGGACGTACTCCTGAAAAGATTTATTCTGATAAATGAACTAAATATAGTGGTAAAAAGACTAATATGCTGTTAAAAAAATATAATATTAGTTGGTTTACAACTCAATAAGAGACAAAAGCAATGATTGTACAAAAATTTGCGAAAACAATTCAGGACAAGAGGTATAAATTTATGACAAAACAAGGAACTACTAAGTGGGTATCGGTTTTACAAGATTTTATAACAAATAATAATAGTTCAAAACATACAAGCATTAAAATGACACCAATTGAAGCATGTCAACTAGAAACTGCACAAATTGTATATTCAAATCTTTATGGTTTAAAATCGAGATAAGACGAGTTAAATAATAATAATTCACAGAAAAGGCTACACCTAAAAGATCCATAACAGCTTCACCCTGGTCAAAGAGTAAGAACAAATTTATTTAGAACTAAATTTGATAGAGGTTATCAACCTAAATTTGCTGAAGAAATACTGTATGTTAGTAAAGTTTTACTTTCAAATCCTATAACTTATAAACTTGTAGTTTACTCTAATTAGGAAATTAAAGAAGCCTATTAATTTAATGAAATAACACTATAACAAAGAAAAAGAAGAGTCTAAATATGAATATATTATAAAAAAAACAAAAGATCCTAATATTAAAACAGCTTAAGTTAAATGAAAAGGATATTCTAATAATTTTTATAGGTAAGTTGATTTAAAACTAGAACAAATCAAACATTCTGAATGAAGAACACCTATTAAAGTCTAGCTTGTAAAACAAAATATAATAAACCACATGTTAAAAGACATGTGGGTAAAGAAAAATAATTCATAGAATAAACATATATAAATGAGTAAAGCAGAACAAATTAAACGTCAAATAAGACTAATCAAAAAAGAAAATGAAAATAATAGAAAATTGAGAGAACAATTTATTATTGATTAAACAGTTAAAGATGCTTTTACATTAAAACAAGAAAAGAAATTTGCACCAGTTATTAAAGCAACACCAAATATAACTCATACAGTCAAAAATCAAACAACAGCATCTTTAAAAGGATTAGCTCTTTTTCAAAAAGATGTCAATTCTAAACATGCACATTTAAAAAATATTGCACATCATCAATACACCTAATTAAAGGAATTAAAAGCTAGTAATGATCAATGTTTAGATAATCTGGCTTCAACAAATTAATCTTTAGAGCAAGAAAAAGAGACACAATTAGCGATTGAAAATGTACGAGAACCTTTTTATCAAAAATATGAAGGGTGTCCTATATCTTTCATATATTAAGGTAATTTATCTAAAGATGCTTTATTTATTAAACTTTAAGTAAACGACGATGTGTACACAGATGGTTATTATATTGAAATTGAAAAAATACAAGATTTAGATGATAATTTTATACATATATTAGGAAAGAAACTTGAATTGTCAATTGGTGCATAAGAATAATTAACTAGAATGCATCCAGATAAAACTAAATATGATATGTATGATGCTGATTTATATGAATGGCTTATGGTTAAAACTAAAGCTTGTTATACACCTTAAGGTAAAATAAGAAGTTCTAAAGGTGAAAAAAAAGTGTTATTTCTACCTATCATAAAAACAAAATGTAATTAGTAAACATAGATCACAAAGTGATACTACATCAGATAAAGCTAGTTTTAAAACAGCAAAAGGACAAGGACTTAAAGTTAATGCACGTTTTATTATAAATAATCCTGATATTCTTGCACCCAAGTTAAAAACAACTCTAGCTAATATACAATCAGGTCATACAAATATTGATAAAAGTGATATAGAATGACCTACTAAAATACAAGATAAATTTAAATCACATTTTTTAGATAAAGCTTTTTACAAATATATATTCTATGCTTATAAATAAATTACATAATAATTTAAAAATAAAAATATTATAAAAGTCCTAATTGATATTCTACAAGAAATCAAAATATTAAGTATAGAGAGCAAAATATTCAATAATAAACGAGAAACAGATATATTGTTGCATACAAAAGAAAAAAATATTAGTTTATTATAAGGTACTAATTTTTATCACAAATGGAGCCTAAATAGCCTTAAAAATATATCTGCTTACGGTTTAATACCTAATATAGATGAAAGAAATAATAGTTTTAGATATAAAAAAGATAATAATGATTTTATTGATATTACTTTAGGAACAGGAAATTATAAAATTGAAAGTATCGCTAATGAAATTCAAGATAAAATGCGTTTAGATGTTAATAATAATGTCATATTAAAAGAAGATAAAGATAACTTTTTAAGCAATGTTGTACAAATCAAGCCAGATACTTCTATTGCCAAAAGTGTAATTGAAATTCTAGCTGGTTATGTTGTAAATTTTACTCCAAGTAATTCAATTGGAAAAACCTAAGGATTTACACGTAAACTACTTACATCTGGCAGATATTTTTTAGACACAACTGTCAATAATAATCCTGTTAACTCAGTTCGTGTACATTGTGATTCAGTGACAAGATGTTCTATAAATGCTAGACCATCTAGTTGTATCTATTTATTTACACCAAAAGTACTAAGAGGTTATATTATTATAGAAGAAGCCAAACAACCAGTATATTATAATGTAGATCAGGAATCTATCAATGAAATAAAGGTATGGTTGACTGATGAAGAACTAAATCCAAATAATTTTAGAGGTGAAGAAATAACAATTACTTTATCTTTAAAATATTAATAAATGAATACAATTACTGAATATATCAAATATGATAAAACATCAATAAAACAAGATGTTGATAAAAATAGTAACGAAACAGAGCAAAAAGCATTAGAAATACAAACTTAACCTTTTTGAAAAAACATAATAAAGCGATTAAATTAATACTATTCCTAATATGAAAATTAGATACAAATTTTTGTTTTAATAATTGAATGCACAAAATGTGATTGAAAATACTTGGTTTTTTAACATCCAATAACTACTAGTGATTTAATAAAATTTTGTAAATTTAAAGATTATTTACAACAAGAAAAAACACATTTAGAAAATTAGTAGCAACTTTAGTTAGCATTGATAATGTGGATAACATTTTTCTTTTAGAGAATAGTTTCTTTATTATTGAGGTTGATTGGGTAAAAACATTAAATGATACAAGTTCAAAGTTAATCACATTAGTTATTAATGTACCCATGTTTCTATTTAGCGAAGTAATTTTAACATTTAATGATACTACAGTTATAAAAAAAACAGGTTTATTCAGAAAAAATAAAATTGACAGTGTCTTACACAAAGGATAGCCCAATGGACTCAGTATACGAATCAAATTTTTGCTTATATCAAGATTATGCGATTTGAAAGAAAAATTAATTATTTAACTTAAAATCCTAAACATTAGGAACAGTTGAGAACTAGTGATGTTGAAAGATTTGGACTGATTTCCTCAGCACTGTCGTAACAATATCTTTATAAGAAATAATAGTAATGCTTGTGATCTCATAAAATCCAGAAAAAAATCTGTAATGGTGCCTCTAGCTCCCACGTAAAGTCATATTACCTCAATGTCATCCAATCCTAACTTATGTTTAAAATATGGGATGCAAGGCTCATAAATTTCTTTTTTCTCCCTGTTGACTGCCTCAGCCTAATGAATATCATTTTGTTTCATGCGAACAGTAGCGTCAAGAATAAAACCTTTCCTAGAACTCTGATTGTAAGCTATAATATCCACACTTCCTGTACATTCAACTTCTTAAAGAACTTTTCATCCGAATGTACTCATCGCATCCGCAAGAAGTCGCCTGACTGCATGGTAACGATTATTACGTATAAACTCTGCCTTGAAACACTTTTCAAGAATATGTCCTAAGGTTTTGGTCTCGTTGCATCCATGTCGGCAACAGAAAGATCCTTGGTCAGGTCGCGGAATTGCGTTGACTGGTTAAACATTATCAACCATTTTAATTGCAGTTGTTTATTCCGAAGTAGAAAGACCGTTTTTAGAATAAATCTACTTATTAGCTAATGGGCACTCAGCAAATTGAACAACACCTTGCCTTATTTGTGGAAGTTTGCCCCAGTTTTCAAATTCTACTTGTCTTAAATGGTCGCGGATTACTTTTGACTTTTTAATTTTATCATTGTTGTGACCAATTCTTACATCTGCAGGAATATTAATGAAATTAAGGCATTTAGATTGCTCCGAATCAAAATCTTATATCTTAGAAATATCTTGCATTCTGTGATTTTCGAAGAATTTTCAAGGAATTAAAGTTGTGAATTCCTGCTTTTCATTTTGCCTGAACTAATCCAATGCCTTTCATTTTAGTACTTGAATGAATCATAGCCGTTGGGGTACTAGTTGGAATGCCAATTATCTCCTTTGCAGAACTTCTGATTATTCCATCAATGGTTTTCAGAAACTTAGTAGACAGCTTAGCTAATGGTGCATTCTGGAAGGAGTATATTAATGTCGGCAACAAGTAATCTTTTAGTATTTTCAGCTTTTGATCAGGCCGCAGCATAGGACTAGAAACAAGCTTCTCAATTTTATTCTTAAATTTAATAGCACATTTACTTTCATCAAAAGTATGTTACTCCTAAGTATTTAATTTTATCTAACGGGCCAATTTAATTAATCAAAGAATCATCACAAAGCTGTAGAGGGTCATCGCATAATTCGCCTTTAACCACACTGATTGCAATACGTTTTGATGGATTCATGTTCAATCCAATTTGAGCTAAAGAAGCAAAACATTGTTGGTACAACTCAATTGCAGAATGTCTAGAATTCCCGACAGTCCCGGTGACATCAGCGAACTCGGCATTTGAAATATTTTCATGTAGAAGATGAAGGAAAAACCCATATTTGTCAGGTACTTCCTTTTCACTAAGCTCTTGAATTATTGCATCAATGGATACATTAAATAAAAAAAGTGACATCGGTCCACCTTGCATGACTCCCCTTCTAAACTGAATTGCACCAGTTCTGCCATTTTTGGTGTTTATGTGTGTAATTATCAACTGCAAGATTGCAACATAAATTTTTCAATAATGTTAGAGCAGCTTTTGATCTGATTTGTTAAAATGTGTAGGAATTACTAACATTGTCAAATGCTTGAGTTATATTTCCACAAATAATTGTGCAATCAGATTTGTCCTTTTTAGCCTTCTTTAGACATTCACTAATAAGAGTAGTAATGATTCATGTGCCTGCTTGATGAATAAAACCTCGCTGATTTTCATGCAATTCAATATAGTCACGAATTTCCACATTAAGCACTTTGTTGAACATTCTTCTCAAAACTGAACTGATTGTGATCAGGCGCCAATTTTGTGCTAAATTCACATCGCCAGATTTATAAATAAGGACTGTTTTGGCTTCTCTCATAAAGGATAGTACAAACCCAAACTTAAGCATATAGGATATTATGTGTGCAAGAATAATTTTTTTCTTTTTAAGTGTGCATTTCAACCATCGAACCAAAACACCATCGGGCCCAGCAGCTGAATGAACGTTCATTTTCCTGATTTGAGCCTTAAATTTTTCAGATCAAATAGTAGGAATAAATTTAGCATCAATTTTGTTTTGACGATTTTCTGTCACTGCATTATAAACAGGCCCTACGGCATCGTTAGAAATACTCCAGCGCATAGAAAAGTCTCTCTGTGGCTCATTCAATAGAATATTGCAAGTTTTGTCATCAGTATTCATTACCATGCGGACAGCTTTTTTACGCTGATTATAGAATAAAAACTGCACTATACTTTCTTTAAAAGCTTCCTCTCTGGACTTTTGCTTCTGATTTGACGCCCTTTGAGGATTTTTACTCAATTTAAATTTAGCGTCAATAGCCTTAAAAGCAGCATTTCTTTTTCTTAGTTTAAAATATTTCTTGGGTGGGTTTTTTAGACTAGGTAATATATCATAACAATTACGTAAAATGGAACAAAAATCTGTGCAAAGCGCTTCAAAAAGATTATTATTTAGGGTATCTATTAAAATTAAATCAAAAAACTTTTTAATTACGACTTTAAACTCAGCATTAAGAGGTATAACTTCCGGATCACGATCTTTATCCACAAAAACATTAGAATGAAAAGGATTGAGGTCGTCTAATAAGGATTGTCTGTGTACGTGTGGATGCGCACTTGCTATGTGCCGCCTAATTCCCCTTGGTTTAAAAAACTGATCACAGTGTGGACAAGGAACTGAATCTTCACATACAATTTAAGATAAATCAGAGTTACTACATTTTTTACCTACCAATATTGAATTTATTAAAGGCATTATAGAAAATTATTTTACTTTCAAATAAAACAATATTGGTTAAATAAAACTATTTTCATTATCAAACTTTAAATTAAAAAGAAAATCAAAAACGATTATTTTTTTAAAGTTGGAAGCCAGCTAAATTTTTTTTTTAATCAGGAGCAATCTGAACTAACACCTCACTAAAACAACAAAAACATGGCGAATGTTATTGTCGCTCAAGAGCCAAAACATTATACGTCTGACCTGTTCTAATTCCAATTCCAAACTGTAATGATAAAAATAACTTCCAATAACAGACCAAGACATGTAAGTATAATTTAAGGATTAGTAAAGTACAACGATGGTTTTATTTTAAATAGAGGACATGGTCAATGTTGATCTTTAGACGATAATGAATATTCTGCAACAATGGATAAAAACCTAGGATTTGCAAATGGACATAATTTATTATTCAAATTCAATGAATATGCAGGGGATAAAGGTTTAATAATTCCATTCTTACATATCTTTGGATTTAGAGGGAAAAAAGTATTAGGAGTAAGAGTTTCTGTTGATTTTGTTAGAGTACCTAATGATGATGCTATATTTAAATCTAGCGCTCAAGCAACAGCTGGTACTGATAATGCTGTTGATAGTTTAATCAATATTACCTTTTTAAAATGAAGAATGCATTTTAATGATTTTTTTTCAGCAACCTCAAGTGAAATATCTGAATATCTTACAACTCAACTAAAGATTACGTATGAATTAATAATAAAACAACTAATAACATTTCCAGGACCTAAAAAGATTTAGGTTTTGTTGTTGGATTTCAAACTAATCGTTTAAATAGTCAAAAATCAAATATTTCAGTATTTAATCATTGTAATGTTCAAAATGCTTCTACATCTTCAAATAATTTAAATTATTCTGGCATTAAATTAAATGGAGTAAATTGTTCAGCTTGTTTAGAAAACTATGATTATATTTAAAATTTAGAAAACTATTTACAAATTTAGAACCAGAAATTGCACCATATGGATTTCATACAGCTTAATCTTTGTATTGTTTTGTTGCAACTTTTCAAGAAGATCGTATTAGAGGCAATACATAAAGTATTAAAATTTAATTCGAATTTAGTAAAAATTTACCAGCAAATACAACTGTTTATGTTATTATATTTAGAGAACAAGTATTTTCTATCACTACAACAGGTTATAGAAAAATGCAAGTTGATTATATGAGTTCCTATTAGTACTTCTTAAAAATTTTAAAATTTTTTTCTTTTATATAAATGATTAATATTTCTCACAGAAAGTCAATATACAACTATTAAAAATGCCTTGACAAACAAATAAGGTGTAACATTACATCTAAATAAAGATCAATTCAATAAAGATGATGTTTATCCAAATAATTCAACACAATCCTAAATGAAACAAATAAATAATGCAAACCGCAGGTCCTTAAAGGTTTTGCTTGGTAATTATAATTTAAAACTACCAACTTCACAATGTGAAAACATATTCCAGATCTATAAAACACAATAAATTAGGAAGTACATTACCTCTTTTAGCCCTAATTATGTTGATTACTAAAGCAGCTGCTATCAATATTGGAGTAGCGGCTGCTGAAGGAGACGTTTGTCATGTAGTTAATGCAGTAAATAACAAAAAATCCCAAGATAAAAATTAAGCAGAATTATTAAGACATAATAAGGAAATTAAAAAAAGCGGAGCTGTTTGTTTAAGACCTTTTCCTTAAAAGCACTAACAAATATAGAAATGGATAAATATGCTAGACAAATAATAAAGAATGAACAAAGAACTTATACATTTATAGGCAGCCCAAAAGGCCTTGGTTGCTTTGCAGGCGTATTTATGAGAGATAATTCACCATTGAATACCAAAAATATAAAAATTGAAATGTTAAATTTTGAAAGCAATATTAATCAAGGAACTCGCTAAACTTTATGGTTTAAAAACAGTATAAAATACTATTACTTTGATTCTTTTTGTCATGGACCTCCTATAGAGCTATGTAATTATTTAAGATCGGATATAGTTTATTCTACGTTAAAATTGCAAGAAATTGGAACGAATGCATGCGGTTCATTATGTTTACAGATAATGACTAATATTGTTTATAATAAAGGAGATTTTATGAAGGCTTGCGTAGCACTTAATGCTTCACGAAGTGGCTTGAGTCCTTTAGACGGTCCCTGACCCACATGTAATAAAATTAAAATTTCATAATAAATGATTTCAAAAACAAATTGGATATAATAAATAAACTACTAATAAATTAACATCAAATACTTCAAATATATTGAACAAAATGCAAAGTAATGATGTTAAAATAAGAAAATTAACAAAAGAGACAAATGAATTAAAATATAGTTTAGCTAATTAAAACAGTAAAAAGGAGAAATTCATAGGGGTAATAGAAGGAATAAAAGATGATTTTACTAACCAAACAACTGTTTCTAATAACAAATGTAAAATTAAAAGTACAGCAGTAAACAGTAATCGTACTCAAATTAACAATCTTATTCAAGAGGATAGTATTAAAAATATTAAAATATATACAAAAATAACTGAAAGTGAAAGAAAACTAAAAGAAGAAAATATTAAAATTATTGATTTATTAGAACCTAATAAACAAGCTGAAATTGCATTGAAAGATTCATTATTTGCAGATTTAGATAGTCAAATTATTACAAAAGTAATGAAAGTAAATGAAAATATTAGACTTCTAGAAAACAAAGCAGAAGGAATACTAGAAGCTATACGCATACAACAATATGAAAAATATGTCATTAAAAGTCTAAAAGTAACTACATTTAGTAATGAAATAACATTTTTAACTGTTTTTATCCGTATTTACACACCCTTTTTTGAAACAACTAGTTTTATTCAAAAAGTTTGTAATAACCCTTTAATAGTTTTTGCTAATACATGTATTAATTATGAAACTATAAAAGCTGCATTATTTTGAATATTTAATACAAGCTTACAAATTAAAGTAACTTATTATATACCAGGTACAATTTATTGGTTAAACAGTATTCTTCAATAATAATAACCTATTGTTTTATTGTATCAAACAACGTGAATCGTTAGCGCTAGCGTTCGTTAGCGTCGTTTATTGTTAGGGTTGGCGTTTTTTATCGTTAGCATTTGTTAGCGTAAGCGTTCATTAGCGTTGTAACCTTTATAAATATTATTTTATTTCAAATTTATTTAATAATAAATGGGTTTATGTATTACACATTTGTGCTTAAATAGCCGATGTACTATTGTTTTCGAAGATATAGATACCAAATTAACAAATATTAAAAATGTTAATGCTTTACAAAATGAAAAATTAAAAAATTTGAAAAATCGACTAAATAGGTAAGAATCACGTATTGATATGCTTTTAATGAAAAATGAAGTTTAAAATAAATGAATTATGAAACAGTATTTGTTTAGGATAAAAATCTAAAATTTAACTTTAATAATATATTGCCTTTTATATTCAGATCTTTGGTAATTGGTTACAGTAATTGTGCAAAAAGCTGTCTAGTTATCAAATTTTTATTACACAAAGAAATATTAGACTATAATAATCTAATTTGAGCAGAAGACAACCTCCAACAAGATATATATCAAATAATAATTAAAGCATTTGAAAATAATCTATTAAAAAACCATGTGATTGCGTCATTTGAAAATAAAAACTAAATACAAAAGAATAATATTTATGAAATAAAACTCATAGAAAGGTTCGTAAAGGGTTGCAAACAAATCATGAAAATAATATAAATATAACAATATTTAACAGTGAAGATGATATACTAGATCTTAAAGAGGTTGATTCCGAATTAAAAACTGTAAGTTTTTTAAAATTGAAAATTGTTATAATTTTTGATAATGTAATGAATCGTAAAAATCAAGATGTAATGAAAAGTTATTTTACAAGAGGTAGACATAATAATATCTGTATATTTTATCTAAGTCAGTCACATTTCAAATTATATCGAAGATCTATTAGAATAAATTTTACCTTTCTAATTTTATTTATATAATCTAATTATCATATACAAAACTTACATAGTAATAGAATTGCTGTAGATATGGATTTAAAAAAATTCATTTTATTTTTTTAACAAGGCTGTAAAAAGGATTATTCCTTTATAACTACTGATTTTACTTCTATAGCAAGTGAAAAGCGATATAGACATAACCTAGACAATTTGTATATTCCTAGTAAATATCTTAAATAATTGTGTACAATATTTAGTCCAGACTATGCACATAAAATAGTTAAATTAATGAACCCTAGACCTAGATGCGTCACAAAGATGCGTCACATTTAAAGATGTAAAATAGTACATTCTAAAGCATACAAAGTAGATGAGGTTAAACTGTGTATCAATATTGATGCTACAACGATCATAGCCCTCAAGGATCAAAGGTTTACTTATAAAAATATTTATTTACTAGCTTGTTGTAATAAAATGCTTATGTAACTATTAGAAAATAATGTTTGTAGATGTTTAAAGTATAATGGTCTAAAACCTAGTAAATTGTATCAATATCATGATAATAATATTACTCATACTATTGATCTTATTCTTCCTAATAATTAAATAAAATATAATATTTGTAATATTACTATACTATTAATCATTTAAAAACTATTTTTTTATTTTAAAATTAAGCGTCAAACATTTACCTCATAATTTTATTTTTAAAATACGACGGAACACATATGATGTAAATCTTGTAAAAAGCAAATATCGTAGAAAAATTAGATTCACCATCTTAAATCTGAAGCACATATAAATATAATAAAAAAGGTATTGCCAAACTTAGATGTGAAATATGTTATGTTAAAGTGGTAGATATGGATAAATATTCACCAACTTGAACCCATACTAAAAATACAAAGGAAGCAAAAACACTTATTAAAAAGAAGAAACAAAATATTGTACTGATTGTAATAATTAATATTCTAGAAAAAAATAAAATAACCATATTAAATCTAAAACACAGTTAAGTGACAAAAAAATTACAAATAAAAGACTAAAGTATGATATTCTTTTTGAAATAGATGAATTTATACTGTATCAATCTGAAGAAGCTTGATGAAAAATTAAAAATATTGGAAAATCAACTAAATAGGTTAGAATCACGTATAACGGACTACGTCATAGAAGCGCCTCTGGCCTAGAACGCACTTTTATTAAAAAATAAAAAACTTAATAAATTAACAATGAAACAATATTTGTTTAAAATAAAAATCTAAAATTTACCTATTATAATCTATTTTCTAATATATTTAGGTCTTTGGTAATTGGTGAAAGGAATTGAGGAAAGAGAGAATTTTTGTTACAAAAGGAAAAACTAGACTATAATGATCTCATTTTAGTAGAAGACAGCCTCTAACAGGATAATTATCAAATATTTATTCAAGCATTTGAAAATAATCTATCAAAAAACCATGTGATTGCGTTATTTGAGAATAAAAACCAAATACAAAAAGATGGTATTTGTGAAATTAAACTTATAGAAAGAGTAGGTAAAGGATTAAAAACAAATCATGAAAATATTATAAATATAACAATATATAACACTGAAGATGCTAAGCCAGACTCAAAAGGGATTAAATTGAAATTAAAAACTATTATAGTTTTTGATGATGTTATGAATTGTAAAAATCAGAAATTAATGATGAGGTATTTAACAAGAGGTAGACATAATAATATTTGTGTATTTTATCTAGGTCAATCCTATTTTGAATTAGATCAAAGGTCTAATCGTATGAATTCTAACTTTTTAAATTTATTAAGGTTATCTAATAAGGATATACAAAACTTAGATAGTTATAGAATTGCTGTAGATATCGATTTACAAGAGTTTGTGCATTTCTGTCAGAAAGGTTAGAAAAAAAATTAAATTTTTATACCTATTGATTTTACTTCTAATGCAAGTAAAAAACGATACAGAAATAACTTGGACAATTTTTATATTTCTAGTAAATATCTCAAATATTTATATAATAGAAGTATAAAAGACTCTGGTCCTTAAGGCACCACGAAGTGACAGCCCGAAAGGCCTGAAGGCGCCCCAGAGGGGCTTTTACTACGTGGATAAAGCTAGCTCTGAATTCAAATTTTACTTATAAATTTATTTCTTATAAAATAAAACAAGAAAATTGTAAGGCTTTCCTTAAGGGCTATGTAAAATTGGGAGGATCACAAATCAGTTAGAAATATCCTATTTTGAGACATTTTAAAAACTATGCAATAAATCAAGTTAAACTGCTTATAAATAATAATGCCACAATACACACTTATAAAAATATTTATTTGCCTTCTTGTTGTATTAAAATGCCTATACAGCCACTTAAAAATAATGTTAGTAAATAGTTGACGTAAAATAGTCTAAAACTAATTAAAATGTATCAATATCATAATAATAATATTACTAATACCAACAATCTTATTCTACCTAATAGGTAAGAAATACATAATATTTTAAATATAACTTAATTAATAATCATACTAAAACAATTTTTTATATTAAAATTGGGCGTTTAACATTTACTCAATCATTTTGTTTTTTAAAAATCCGGCGCATCGCGCTAGATTTGTCGATTGTGGGCTGACCCAAAGTAGATGCTAAGCTTCAACAAAGGCGCGAGACAATTTATCTAACGCTAAAAGATGATATAGCATTTATTGAAGCTCCCCTACAATCAATAAGACATATACCAATGCTCGTAGCATGAAGTTTATTATAGCTAAATTTTTTTCATAAATTAAACTATACACAAATAACGTCATTATGGACAATCCCTGAATATCTGTTACGCTTATAGAATATGTAGAAGAAACTTTAACGTGATATTATTTTCGCATCATTCTTAACCTGCTTTAATGCAACAGCAGCTGAATGGGGGTGTTTTAAAGAAATTTTTACGTGACGTCAATTGCGCGTCACCCCTAGCCTGCTTACCTAATTTATGCGAAAGCAGCTGGGTAGGGGTGTTTAAAAGCAATTTGACGTGACGTCATTTGTGCGTTACCTCTATTCTGCTTACCTAATGTGAATGCGAAAGCAGCTGGGTGATTTAAAAATAATACCAAAATCACTGTCCTTAAACTATACTAGCACATACAAATCAGTAAACGAATCAAAATTTTTCTAAAACTAGGTCTACAACAATTCAAATTAGTAACAGTTGTTACAAATATAAAAACCAAGACCAACCTGCTGATTGTCAAAGCAAATCCAAATATCTTCTTTCGGAAATAAGGTTGAAGTGGTTCCAATATCTGATATTATTCTCTGAATTGTTGCATAGCTTCCTGCACCAGCGTGAGAACCAAAAATCTGACAAACGGATTTTGATCCGCTGTAGTAATACGACACTAAATTTTCACTTAAAGCCAAGGGAGAGACAAATTTCATGTTAATAGCAGAATGAATTGCTTGCGTAGCTTTAACTAAACACGTTTTTCTTCGGATTTGTTCTTCATTAGATTTAGAACTGAAAATCAGGAAAGTCTTACATAGTTTTGTTGTATTATTCTAAATATTTAAACAATTTTGTAGAAGTTATGTCTACCTCAAATTTACAATTCCTTCTAAAAACGATTTAAGTATCACGTTAGTGTTATTGTCCCATTGATCAGTGTATGACTGGATTGACAATAATTGCTTGCGGTCGCAAGATGAAATAGAATGGGCTTCTTTCTTTACACTTGGAGATATGTGTTTCCCAATTGAGACCGCCAGAGCCTGCAAATCTTCTGTGCTAAGCTCATTTTTTCGAATTTTGTCAATCACGAATTTGACATTACAGTTAGAGTCTGCAAAAAGGACACCCTTTTAAATTATTTTTTATGAAATAACAAAGTGCTTGTCTTAAAAATCATATAAAAATGTTATAACTTTTGTAATGCTTTTGGAAGATGTTAGTATTTCATTACCAGAGAGGCCAAGGCTGGAACTTGTTTTGGCTGCAGTCGTAGGTGCTTCTAAAATTACAGGTTGTGAATTTAAACTAGGTTCTGCACCAGCAGTTTCAATATGGGTGACGTAGTAAATACACTTTCTACACACGTTAAATTTTTTTTCAGATGTTTTTAGGTTTAGGAACTTATGTGTTTTGAAAAGAGTACAAATTTTGCTTTCTACTTTTTTTGTGTTAAAAAGATTAACAAGTTCGTCGGACATTTCAGGATATTTTTGTAAGGCTTCATTATGACAAAGAGCTCTACATTTAGAAGTTCCAACTTTTGTGTTTGACATGTTTGCGTATTGTTAAATGTTAACAAAATATCACGCAAAGTTGAATTGTATTGAATTTCTGTAGATTTCTAGAACTTTAAATGCTGCCGGGTTTTCTCATATACTACATTTGGCTTACCTTGGCACCACTTAGGCTCTGCTATTAGAAAGAATTGAAGTTAAGGTTGGGGATTAGCTATGTAAGTGTGAAATACACTAATAATGTACTTCTGTTAATCAAACTTTGAAATTATAACTACAAATTTGTATTAACATTGCCTAAACGCTGTCAACTATCATTGCACACTCTGGCTTTAAGTTACCACTTGCATAAACTCCGTTTCTGTCAATATGAGCTAATTGTAAATTTATTGCAAATAATGTATTTTAAGTTTATTAAAAGTGCAATTAAATTTCTTTTATCAAATTCTTCATTTTTTTGGCTATTAAAAGTCTGACAAGTGAAGGTCACTTGTTAATTTTGTTTTTAAAACCTCTCAAAAATATTAAATAATACTAAATAATAATATTTGTGCACGATAAAAAAGTCCAAAAGTACGGAAAACTAATTGGCAGCTACAATTTAGCCGACAATCGTTACTACGTGATGGCCGAAATAATCTGCATACAAGTTAGATAACAGCTGACAAATGTAGTTTTGCAATTAATAATGTTTGTCACGTTTACCTCCTTTAAGTAAGGTTACTTCACGGTTTAACTAAATAAGACTTAAGTATTATTGAAGTAAAATTAGTTATAATAGGCCAGGATTAAAAAGTAAATTAGCAATTTGTGGTTGGCTAGTAATGCTTTCTATGATAAAAATATCCGCATTTAAAGCAACCGATATAACGGATAATCAGTTTAAAGTGGACCGTCGTTGGCCTGTTTAGTATTTTAGGGCACCTATAAGGGAATGTTTAATAAAACAGCAAAAATGTATTTGTTTACGTAAAATAAATAATACAGTGTGACAGCGAGCCCGCGTAGCTCGGTGCTTACTGCACTGGTGTCTATGAACCTGCTGTTTAAGCAAATGCTCGCTAGCTCGCTTCAGGTCTTGGTGATCGAGACCAGCGGCGGTGGCAAGTTTTCCCACTGGGTTTCCCTTGTCCACAAGAAAGTGAAGGGCTCGGCGGCTCTGAACGTCAATGTAAAATGAAGTTCGCCATAGAAGTAGGCCCGACTAATGTTGGAAAGACAAAACCTGTGTGATGGCACAGTGCAAGAAGTAAATTCGAGGTCAGGCACCCTGTAAGAACTTCGGTTAAATCAGGGCAACCTTAAATTTATTTATTTATTTATTTTATAATACAGTGTGACAGGAACTGCCGTGTATGCTTCCGTGTAGTTTAAAATGAATAGTTAAAGTAATTTGAAAATTTTTTGGCTGTCGGCTAACTTGCTTGTACACGCTTAGAAAAGATCTTGACACGAATGTAGTTAGGCTGTGGCAACATGTTAAGCAGTTAAATTTGACAGGTTTAGTAGTAAATTTTGAAATTTTTGAGGATGGGGTACACTGTTAACCACATACAACAAGACTGTAGTTGCAAAACCTAACATCAAACTTGTTAAAATCTACAGTAAACTTGTTGATGCATGTAATAATAATAATAATAATTTATTCATTGGGTCGATTTATCCGAAGTTCATACAACCAGACTCAACCAGTCACTGTGGGTGAGGAAATAGGAGGCTACCGCGTTAGATCGTCTCGGTCTGTGTACCCTTTCACCTATCCCCGTCCCCTCTACAGTAAAGGAGTCCCATTCCCTAGGCCCCTACAGTAAGTAGTGGTCACTAAGGAGCACCGAAGGAGATTGGGTTTCAATCAACCATCCAGTGACGTTTACCGTACAACACCGAGCCGTAAACCATTAGCAGTGGCCGAGGATCGAAGCCGGGTCTGAGACTGTAAATTTCGTTACAGTCTGCAGTCCTAACCGCTCACCCAAGCACGCCTGCTTTGTTGAAGCATTTATATCACTGTATATGTATGCTAAATTAGTTATCTATAGTTAATGTGTTGTGACAGTCTAGTGGTTAAGGAGCCAGGTTCGTATTCCCAAGTGTGTGGGTTCAAATTCAGTTTTTGGTGTTAGTTTTTAATTAATAAAATCGTTCAACAGGATTAGTGTTGCGTGATCCAACACCGTTCTAATATACATAGTCTAACAGTTTTCACTGTGAATCACTAACCATAATCCTGTTAACCGTGGTTAACAGGATTCACTGTGGATGTCGGAGTAACAAGAAAGCAGTTAGAAACTAACAGTAAAGTAGTCAATTCAATTCTATTTTTCTAAGCGTGTAGCTTCGAAAGTAATCTGATGTCACCTAAAAGACTTAAAGTCAGTCTTATCCCCACTATTGTTTTTAAAACGCAGGTGTGTAGTTGTAGGTTACAGTTAAGTGTATACAATTTCAACCTTAAATTTCATCGTCACGCAATACAATGTACCGTCAAGTTAATTAAAAACCACGTTTATTGTTTTTTAATCACGTATTTTGACGTACCTATGGTACTTTTTAAGGTACTTACGTTAATCTACGTCCTACAAGGCTCTAAATAGTGGACAAAAAATTAAGCCCTCAGAGACGTTAAATAAGGTACTGCAACCGGACTAAGTGTATTATTTTAATAACTATAAAGAGGTCTTACCCACATCCACCACCCAACTTTAATGCATCCTGTTGTTGTTTCCTTGAAGTATCGTGCAATTAAAATATTATTCATCATAATAGCGACCAGTCCAAGTATCATTACGCTTCCATGAACGTTTAGAGATAACTAAATAAAAACATGATTATTCGTACTAAAAAATATTATATAAAGATGTTGTAGTTCAAATATTATAATAATAATTATTAATTACGTCGATTTAACCGAAGTTCATACATCCAGAGTCAACCAGTCACTGAGGGAGTATGAGGGTACCGCATTAGTTTGTCTAGGGCTTATTCCTCTTTAATTTATCCCCGTACCCTCATCCATTCTAAGGAAGTCCCATTTCCTAGACCCCTACAGTAAGCGGTGTTCACTAAGGAGCACCGAAGGAGATTAGGTTTCAATAAAGTGACGTTCTTTGTACAACACAGAGCCGTAAACGATTAGCAGTGGCCAAGGATTGAAGCCACGTGTCTCATACTGGAAAGTTCGTTTCCAGTCTGCAGTCGTAGCCGTTTACCCAAGCACGCCTGCTTGTATTTTAAATATTAGGAGAATCGGACCAAAACTGTAGGAGCTAGAGCGGGTTGAAATTCCAAATACCGATATTTTTGAGATTGCGCGCGCAATTGCAGCGGAACAACGAATTTTGCACTAAAACAACGATACGAGCAGTGGTCACTTTATCAAGTAGTATATGTTCCGGGTAGTTTGGCTTGGTTTCGTAATTTCAAGTAAGGTATTTCCTTTGTGACCTTAAATATACAATAGAAGTACAAGCGGGAAGTGTTAAAAGCTTTGCTAGTACAAGTGGTCTGGATAAGTAGCTAGGGTAGGATTAAAATAGGATTATCTATACTCTTTTTATCCAGCATATTCGTACCAAACATTGTTGTACCAGATTAACGGGTACACCTAAAAACCCATTTCATTCCAACTGAACCCAAATGATCTGATTTGTCAAAATAGCCTTAAAATCGTTGATTTTCTTTGACGAGATGAAACGGCAGGGGGGGTGGGGGGGTGTTTGGGCGAATGACGTTTCAGGCAATTTTGTTGAATTTTGAAAATTTTAATTAGGACACATCAAAGAATTTTAGGCAGTGTAACAATTCATGTAATTCATTAATATTTTATGAAAAAGTAAAATCCACTACAAATGATTACTTTGTGACTAAAAAGAGTCTTGATTTTCATTGTAAGGCTATGCATGTTAGCTCTTTTGAGTCAATTAATGCTAGTATTAACGCAGTCGTTGTGTTAGGATATCGTACATACGATGTCCTAATAGTGGTGTTTAATGTTAGCATTCAATGTAATGTAAATAGGAAGTACGAGACAGAGGGAGACTCAGCTCCTTCCACAAACTGGTTTTATCAGTGTAGTACCAACTACTGAGCGGAACAGTCATAGACTTGACACAGTAAACTATATCTTAATAAATACTTACCAATGTTACACTGTCTACTAACT
This sequence comes from Dicyrtomina minuta, assembly GCA_949802685.1. Lineage (NCBI taxonomy): Eukaryota > Metazoa > Arthropoda > Collembola > Symphypleona > Dicyrtomidae > Dicyrtomina > Dicyrtomina minuta. The sequence continues at coordinate 227,485 of CATKUY010000320.1, forward strand.
ACCTACTACACTCTATCATTATTCATCCACTCAGTCAACAGTCATTCATCATTACATTACACATAGTACCTCCTCACTAGCCAAGCATCTGTGGGATTGTTCTTTATAAAAAGCGGGTCTACATACTGACAGCATTTTGCTGAATCTAATAATATAGAAACCATAGAGTGTTTGGTTCTATTGATAATAGTATGTACATTTTTTAAAGTGGGAAATTCGAGCAAATATGAAGAGAGAAAAGTGATTTTTAGTAGGGACTACTTTTTTAGGCGAAATTAGATCATAGGTGTGAGGCGGCATGGATTTCCGCTGTTGCCTGTGGTCAGCTGTTGTTGGTCAGGCCGGCTTTCTCACCCACCACAGCACTAGCACTCACCGGCATCCAGCTCCAACCCACACCTCCCACACATGCAATCCTCATTCTGTAGTGCATTCCATTTCTTCTGAAATTAACGGATTTTATTCATATTTGTTTCCTGAAAGAATTTTTAAATTCTAATCAAATAAATTTAAATGGAGTTGAAACTATATATCGATATTTGGATCATAGTTTGTGCAGTTATTTATATTATTAATATTGGACGTGAAAAAAATAGACGTGAAATAACAGTTATACAGGAATGTATTTGCTCGCACTTATGTAAGTTGCAATGTATTTATAGCCGCCACGTATATTCAACATTATTACCTACAGGCAAACATTAGAAGTGGTAAATACGTCTTAAGTATTAAAGGGCAAAGGGTTTAAGGTTTTATCGATGGACGTTAATATTATTGGTGTGAATGTTGACTGGTGGATTTGATTTTGATTTGATTTAAGACCAGATAGTAATGTGTCCAGGTCAGACATTTGACCGAATATAATTTGAGTAAAGCAAAAGGAAAATGACTCGACCCATTTATCTACTGTAAACTCCAACAGATAAAATTTCACTTTCAGTCTTTCAGAAGGGTGAGACGTCCTATTCTCATTTATCCATGGACCATGATTTGGTTTTTGTGGTCGGTTTCACATTCCTATTTCGAGTTCTTCTAATAACTAAATTGTAGTTTGTATTTTAGTTCATGTCGCTGTAACAGGTAATGATCTGGACTTTAGAGTGGATTGAAATACGACGAGAGGAAAGAAAGCAGAATGATACAATGCAATATTCAACATAGCAGATCGTGTGTGAAAAACTAAAATGACCCATATCCAATTTAAGCTACATTCTAAATGAGCTAGGTATATATCACTAGAACAAAATGAGTAGCATTCGTAAAAGGATAATTAAGAGATTTTGAAAAGCGTAAAATGTTCTATTTTCATGTTTTTCAACATGATTAAATGTCCTGTTTACATATTTTTTAAAAGGTGCAAATGATCTAATTGCATGTTTTTGAAAAGTATAAAATGTTCTATTTACATATTCTTGAAAATTGCAAAACGTTCTACTATGAATGCTCTCAAGACATATTTGAATATTTTTGTGGATAGTTATTATTGCCTGTAGCTAAAAATGGATACATGGGTAGTTTTTATTCTTCACCGACGATATGATTCAATAATTGTGTTCTTTTTTCTGGTTATAATCACGATTTAAAAATTAATTACCAGCAGAGTAAGCTAGACGATTAAATAGTGTTGACATTGTGGTTAGGTGGATGGTTTTATTGCTGTGTTGACATTGATAATTGCTAGTCTTTGTTGTGTAATGATGTTAACGTGTATAATAACGTTAATGATTGAAGCTTTGGTTTTTAGTGGTAGTGGGGTTGTTGGTCATTTGTTACCCGGACATTTGCTTCCCAAAACCCAACGTAGGACATTTGCTACTTTGGCTTATCATCGGTCGAGTTTGCGTGAACCCGACTCGAAACTCTAACCGACTCGATATGTACCGGATCAAAATACTAAACTCCACTCGAAACCGGTAATAAAATTACGCAACTCGAAACTGACCCTAACCGAATGCAATCGAGTTGGATGGCGTATAACTCGACTCAGATATGGTTAACTATTTACAGGCTACTATTAAAGCATTTTTTAAGTAAATAAATATTTGAATGTAAAAAAACTAACGGACCATGTTGGTTTATACGATCAAATTGTTTAAGTAAAGGGGGGCATCAGTCAATTCCAGTTCCAAATACTGTCATTGGCTCATGCCCACCTGGTCAGAAAGGTATGATTCATTCCATGACTTTTCGAATCAGTTTGTAACCCTGGAAGTCATAGATGTGTTTAAAATCTGAACAATGTGAATTAAATTTTATTAATCGCAAAGTTGTGATCATTAAGCCTAAATTTCTCGTTAAGCATATAATATAAATTTAATTATTGCATACTGGATTTCATTTTAGTTAGCCTCATTTCAATTATTGTAACAATAAGCCATGATTACTAGAAATAAATATTATTGTTGTGATAACAAAGCCCAATTTAGTGTCAAACGAATTAATATAGCTGTATTTATTGCATGTTTAGTATAATTGTAGTTATTGAAATTGCATTTAGCTTTACAATTTATCATAAGTAGTGAAAAAAGTCATCATTTCCGTGTTCAGGAAGCCGTATTTAGTATAAAAGCATATAATATAGATGTATTAGTCACATTTTAATTTTAATTGTAGTTAACGTAATCGCAATTAACTTCACAATTAGCAACAATTAGTGCAAATGGTCATTATTTTTGAGTTCAAGAAGCCTAATTTAGTATAAAAGCATATAATACAGATGTATTAGTCACATTTTAATTTTAATTGTAGTTAACGTAATCGCAATTAACTTCACAATTAGCAAGAATTAGTGCAAATGGTCCTTATTTTTGAGTTCAAGAAGTCTGATTTAGTATAAAAGCATATAATTCAGATGTATTAGTCACATTTTAATTTTAATTGTAGTTAACCTAATCGCAAATAACTTCACAATTAGCTACAATTAGTGCAAATGGTCATTATTTTTGAGTTAAGGAAGCCTAGTTTAGTAAAAAAGCATATAATATGTATGTATTAGTCCCATTAAAATTGTAATTGTAGTTAGCGTAATCATAGTTAACTTCACAATTAGGACTAATTAGTGAAAATAGTCTTTATTTTTGTGCTCAGGAAGCCCGATTTAGTATATAAGCATATATTATGGAAGTATTAATTACATTTAAATTTTAATTGTAGTTAGCTTAATCGCAATTAACTTAAATTTTGAATATGTGGTTTAAATATTAGCTTTAATTGGAAAAAAATGTTATATATAATAAAACATGCTACAGTAGTGGACGTAACTAAATATTTTTAATTTTTAATTAACATTAATTGTGTGTTAAAATAATTGAAATTAGGTATGATTTATGCAGTGCCCTTTTTAAAAGTTTAATATAATTTATAAGAGGATCTTTAAGGCATGTGGCAACACTGAAAAATATTTATGTGTTATATACATACTACGTTGGCAGTAATACCCGGCTCGGGTAAACGTGTTTTTCGGATTGTGGCCGTCAAAAGTGCTAAAAGTGAACTCGCAGAAATTGATCATTGAATAATTTTTAATCAATTAGAACTTGTCTTATCCAGCACTTTTGACGGCCACATTTTCAGAAATGCAATTGAAAAATGCAATTTTTGTATGGTAAAAATCAAAAAAACCCGAATTTTGACTCTGAAAAAATTCCTAAATGGTTCTTATAGCCAAACTTAATTTTTGGCTTAAGCCGTTTTTTTAAATTATGCATACATTTTTCTGAAAAAATTCTTTTCTATAATACTAAAATTCGGGTTTTCTTTGACACGGTTATCGAAAAAATTAAAATTTCAACTTTAAACCTTATTAATAGGTATTAGGATCAAACGATATGGGTTTGGTGAGAATCTAAAATGTAACATTTTGGAACTCTTGAATTAAAAAAAACGCATCCCTGTCATAGTAACGTATAATTACTACTGGCAGACCCTTAACACTAGTGGAGAGCGTGGTTTCAGTTTTTGAGTTAGAAAAACGAGATTCATAGTTTTGAAAAATTTTACCATTAATAATATTAACTATTAAAACAGTGCGCCATGGGCAAAACCCACTGACTAGTATATAATAAGTTAAGTAAACTCAATAACAATTACAATTTAAACAGTAACACGTAATAAACATATTTTCCAAAAAAGTCAATAAACAAAATGAAAAAGACAAAACCCCACCCAAACACGAAGTGAAAGTTAAAGTTAAATTTAAACGTGGCACAAAAACATTTGTCACAAGCCAAGACCGTAAAAACATCAGAGTTGAGTACACCAGTAAAGATTTTCAGCGTCACTCAACAGAAGTTCTCACTCGTGCGGAGTTCCAACAACGATATCCCAACGAAAAAATACCCGAACTACGGGCAGCACCACAAGACACGCCAATACCAGGCAGAATATGTAACAGGAATGCACAACATTTAAACCTCTAAGGCGAACGACTGGGCCGAGTCGTTCAACCATACATAGTAGGCCAGCAGATAAAAATATAAATAGAAGCATAGATAGAAGTATAGATAGGAATCTAAATAAAATACGGAATTCAATGGCATCCAAGACGATCGTAAACCCAATAGCTCAACAACAGGAAACCGATAGTGAACAAAGACAATATGTAAATAAACAAACCATCCCTGAGACAACAGCTATTGCATCAATCGCGACAATAGAAAACAATGAAGAATTCCCTTTATATCTATTTCTCGACACCAGAGCAAATTGCTCAATAATTCGCGAAAATGTTGCAAAGAAGTTAGGAGCCACAATTAGGAACGAGAACGTAGTCACTATATGTGACTACGGCCAGCACCCGATTAGTACTGTAGGAAAAGCATTAGTAACTATCTACATTAACGAACGGCCAAACACACACGACTTTATAGTCGTGCAAGAATCAAAGCACCAAATTCTGATAGGAAACGACTGGTTTCGCAAGTTAGGTGTAACCTTAGATTATAAAAATCTCAGTAAGACCTCTAGTTGTTTTGATACAACACAAATAAATGATGCAGGGAAGCAGGCCGTCAACAGCCCAGCGCAGTTCGAAATGCGTGAAGTTCAAAACCAACGACCGGCTTACCTACATACAAATACTCAACAGCAACCAACAGGCCAAGTGCGCACTAACCCGGCGGAACACCAAAACACTGAGCATACTTCTACAAACCAAAGCATTAATCAAGGTAACTATATGCAAATACAACGAACCCAACAACAACCACTTGATTCAACCCAACATAAAAAAACTTGTAATTAATAATTTTAACAAAACTGCTCCCGACTTGGGGCTCTTAAGACTAGCAAGAAGAAGCGCGAAAGAATACGCCTACATGCTGCTACAAATTTTACAGTGGCACCACTCTCCAATGATTATGTACCAGGTTATGCTATGTGTGGGTTACACGAAATACGGAATGTCCCATTCACCGCTGTTTTTATAGAAAGGAAAAAGGGTTTTAGCAGACTAATTGTACAAGAATACATGATTTCTGACAACACCAATCTGATGCACGTTATCAATCCCACTGATGATCTAATTACTATACCAGATAAAGAGGTTGCGACAACTGCCGAAATAACAGACTTTGCAAAACTTGATACCTATCAGATAAATTCTACACGCATTGTCACTAATCCGAAACTAGAAACCAACAGTCAATTAGATGCCATACTGATTTACACAGGAAATGAATAAGAGGGAGAAGTCGACAAGGCCTTGTTTGCACTAACATTAGGCCCCGAGAAGGTGGAGAATTACAGAAATTTAATAAAAGCAAACCAACAGGCATTTATGTTCAGTCGTGCACCTTAAGGTGCCTGGCCTCATGGTAAATACGTAATTGAATTAAAATATCCTACACTGTTCAGAATAAGAGGTATTCCACAATCAAAAGCGCAGCATGCAGAAACCGAAAGACAAATGCAAGAAAAACTAAAGAAATGCATCGTTAGGGAATTAACGTCCGAATTCTCGAGCCCATGTTTCTTAGTCAACAAGAAATCCCCAGACCCTACAAAACCTCAGTTTAGACCAGTCAACGACTATCGACAGCTAAATTCACAAACTAAACCCTAAGTATGGCCGATGCCCCTTATTTGAGATATCATCCATCGTTTCCGAGGGAAAAAGATCTTTTCGGCGCTTGATTTGCAAAGTGGATATAATTAAATACTCCTAGACGAGAAATTAATTTATCTCACCGCGTTTAGTACCCGTCACAGACATCTAGAATGTCTGAGGCTCTCTTTTGGTCTGGGCTCCGCTCTAGCCTTTTTTTTCTACATGAAAGTTCAGATGCTAGGCAATTTACAATATACAGAAGTCTTACACTACCTCGACAATATCATCGCCCCGAGCATAGATGTGGATTTTAACATAAGTACTTTGAAAAAGGTGTTTAAGAGAATAATAGCGAATAACCCACGCTTAAAACCATCAAAATGTAAATTGGGTTTCAAAGAAATCATAATATTGGGCTTCTTAATAAACAAAGAAGGACGACGTCCAATACCGGAATACGTAGGATCTATGAGAAAATCAAACCACCCAAATCCATAAAATCGCTACAGTCATTTCTAGGTAGCGTTAACTTCTACACATCATTTGTCCCAAATTTAGCTAGTATGGCAAGACCACTCAACGCTTTATTGGCGAAGAACACACCGTACATCTGGAGTCCAGAGTGTCAACAGGTATTTGAATAACTAAAAATTGCCCTCACATCAGCACCCATTCAGGCCCATTTTTACCCAGCCCTACCCACCACACTAAGAACAGACGCTTCCACAGGAGGACTTGGAGCTTGCCTTTTTCAAACCCATACATTACCTAATAGACAGCAAATGGAGAAAATTGTAGCGTGCATATATAAGAGTCTAACAAAAGAAATTAAGAACTACCTGGTGCCTGTGTTGGAAATGGAAGCAAAAGTGTAGGCACTAATAAAGTTTTCTCACTTTCTAAAGGGCATCCCTTTTGAAATACAAACAGATAACAGCACACTGCCATCTTTACTGGCCTCCAAAAAGAAACACATGACCCCCAAATTATTTCGACAGGCAATGGTCCTTGCCGAGTTTAACATAACAAACCTTAGCCATATCGCAGGAAAATTGAATTTCATCCCTGACCTACTATCACGAGCAGCTGTGGCCAACATAGATTCGTCAATCTGGAACATAACAACCTAACCATTGTCTGAGCAAGAGCAGGAATTTAGGGACCAGCAACAAAAAGATGCGGAACTAACTAAAATAATTTATAAATTAGAAAACGAGTTTCCTAGCTACAACAACTTTTTACTAGTAAACAATGTGCTTTATTTTAAACATTTAACCCCACGGTACCCTCAACCTCTACCTGTCATACCTACATCCAGACGGGCGAAGATGCTACACAAACTTCACGACAGTCAACTCGAAAGACATTTGGGACGAAAGAAAACACTCCACATGGTTGAACAGCGGGCCTACTGGCCAAGAATGTAGCAAGATATTAAAAATTATGTCAAAACCTGTAACAAGTGTTAGCTAAATAAACAACCACGGGAAAAACCAGCAGGACTTTTTTAATTCCAGGGAATACATCAAGACCCGTTTGACCTAAAGCAAATCGACTATTGTGGCTTCATCTCTACATCAGCATCAGCAAATTTTTATTTGCTTACAGCCGTAAAATGTCTTACTAAACATGTGTTTTTATTAGCCACTAAAGACTGCTCAGCTAAGACTACAGCACGTTTTCTTAAAGAAGAGATTTTAGACGTAAATAGCGTCCCTAAATATTTACAGTCTGTTAACAGTTGGTCATTTCTCAACAACACCATTGCAGAACTCAATCAAATAACCTGGACTACTCATATCACCAGCAGCCCTTATATGGCGCAAACAAATAGCGCGATTGAGGCTTCACATAGTGTCCTTATGGACATGGTACGTACGTACGCCATAAAGAATAAACGTCATTAGTATCAAGCCGTTTGGTCATTAGCTTTTGCACTCAATACCTCAGTTCATTCTACGACTGGGCATACGCCCTACTTCGCGTTGTACGGCCGCGAACAAAGACTGGCCATTGACGCTGAACTCCCTTTGTTACGAGAACAGCAGATTATAGATTACCACCAACAAGGGCGTGATGCACAAGAAATAACAAAACTAGCTATTCAACAAGAACGTATGAAATTTGCCAAACGATTACATTTGGCACGAACGGAAAAAAAATTTGAAGTTGGCGATCTGGTTTTGTTACGCAATAAGAAACGTGAAAAAGGCACTTCTAAAAAATTACTTTTTATTTTTGTAGGTCCCTATTTAATCATCGAGGATATCGGCATAAATAACATGAAATTTGAGGGCCGGGCTAAGAATAACTTAATTCAGTTTAACGTCAATATTAAACGATTAAGACCATATTACGTACGCCGAGGTGAGTTAAATCCACCAAGTCGGGGATCTAGGACCACACCAGTGGACCTAGAGAGCCAACAGCACGCGGGTACAGAGACAACGAATCACCAAGGTCCACCTGATTATTCTTAACCACCTACCCTCGTCCCACCACAATGTACATTTAACCCTTCTACTCAGATGCCAAACTTAAGTCAACAACAACACATACCTCATTTCTACCACACAACAAGATTCATCAAAAGTAAGACAACAACAACCTACGGTAATTACTAACCCTAGTTTTAGTGATATAGTCAGACGGCGACCTGGTCGCCCAAAAGGTTCTCGAAATAGAGATTTATTAGCTACGATTATTAGTAAATATATAATAAATAAGGACAACGTTAGAAATTCAAGGTCTAGGAATTGTAGTTAGTTCCACAATAAATATATAAATAATTTTGATTAAATTAGTTATTTTAGTTTAGCTAGTTAATTTTAAGTATTGCATTCTCCCTATTGGTCACCAACATATCAAAATTTGGACAGAACGTATGGCTACGCCTGAAAGGAAGTTTCTTTAGACAGTCAGGGACCTTCTGGATTACCGCCTGGAAGTGCCCTTAACCTTAGCAGTACCATTTGGGAACATGTTGAGGACAACTTGTGATTAAACACTATTCCATTAGCGGGGACAATGACCCCAAAAGTCAAGTCTAGTGTGTCTTTAATTTCGAAGGCTTCCTCCGAAAATCATTCTTCACGTCAAATTACTTTTATATTGAAACAGTCAAGTCACTTTTTATTTTTTACTAATTTAAACGCAGTTTATATTTGATAATTTTGTTTTATTTTAATCATTATTTTTATTGTTAAATTATTTTCAAATCAGAAAGGAAGCAAAAAAGACACTAAAATTCTACTGTTGTCATTCTCTGTTATTGATAACTATTAATTAGAGGTCCACAAGACTATGGCATATTTAAATTATGGTTGTTTTTATTGTTAATTTTTAAAACAAGGGGAATTTTAATCATTTAAATTAAGTGTGAGTTTATTTTTACTTTAAATTATTTAGAATATAATAAGTTGTTGCGGTTGGCTGCATTTTTTACGATATAGGTACTTGTAAGATAATAATATAATAAATGAACTAGACAAGTTCAAGGTCGCCACCATGACTTTTAAAATATCGATGCACGTAACGTCTATGGGCTACGCCCTTTTGAAATATTTTAAGTTAAATTTACAGTTTTGGTATGGCTGGGCATAGCTGAGATGCCGCTGGCTGCATAATCAGCCAGCAGCGAATACCCACCCTCCTGAGGGGCCCGGCACCATCGCAATGTAGGAGATAGATACCATAAGCGTAATATACATTCATTGTCATTATAATAATATATTGTAAATTTTCATATTATATAGTTCTTGGTTTGATTACCCAGCTACTGTTGGCTTGCACTGAAAAAATAAAAACAAAACCTCCCATGATGAGAGACAAAATTAATTAAACTATATTAAAAATATTATAATCTAGCTATATGTCAGTGTATATTATATGAAATTTAGTTATAGATAGAAATTTTCAGTTTGAAATGATAATTGTAAAAGTGTGTACCTGTTAAAGGGTGAAAATATTGCTCCCGCCTGATGTGGGTTACGTATACTGGCCAGGTACGTGGCTTCCCTCTCAAGTCCGGGTCATCCTAAAAATAGTTTCTAAAATCCAATCCTAAAACTCCATAGGAGACTAATTTTATAAACATCATGTTTTTTCAATTTATTTCTAATTAATTTTGATTAGTCATGTAATTTGTTCAATGCACTATTGATTTACACCTAGACATCATTAGTTATACTGTTATGTAATAATTTTTGAATGTTTATGAATATGACCTTAAACTCACTTTTATTTTTGTCTAGGTTGTTTAAAGCACCGAAACAGCTTTTTACTGCAAGTCCGGTTGTGATGACCACAGTTAGGCGGTGTACTATCAAAATTAGGCAAAACTCCGTATGGTGCCCAAAAATATAATTTTTATGTATTTTAACCTTAATTACGTATATATACGCACAAAATATTTTAATTGTACTTTACTTAATTATTATTAGCGTAATTCACTTAAATTATATTTTATTCGGGTTTTTTTCACCATAGTTGTATTTGAGTTCGAATCATGTATATGTTATTAAGTATTCACGTATTTACCGTTAATTATGAGGGAAATCCGATTAGGGTTTGGATGAGTCCAGCAACCCGGATATATTATTTGGATTCTCCATAGTCCAAAACCTCGTCTTAAACCAACAAAAATTAGAATTACGGCAGTATTTTTCAAATAGGCCATGTTGGCTATTGCAAAATTGTTTTTAAACGATGGTTTAGCTTTTGTAATTTTTTTGGGAAAAATTATTTTAAAACCTAACTAGGGCCGATCGATAGAGAACATTTTTCTAAATTGTTTGGTACTTACCTTACTTTTATACTCCTTCAAACTTTGGTAATATTGGGGGGGATGTTCCGGCCGTCCCGGCCGTCCGTCCAGAGGAGTTAATTTAAATAAATGTTTTCATGTATAAGATACGTATGTATTCGTCATGTTTATTTAAATATGGGATAAGGTGCAGTTTTCTGATGAAAATATTATATAACTATTAAATGTCTACGATTTAGTGCAAGTCAGCTATAAAATACTAGACACGTAAGCTCACATTAGTTTATATGATAGGCAAATGTGCCACATCATTTAGCAGTAAGTTACATGTACAAGTATGCAAGTAGAACCGTACTCTCGCATCTTTTGCGGAGAGGCGGTGTGTTAGGATATCGTACATACGATGTCCTAATAGTGGTGTTTAATGTTAGCATTCAATGTAATGTTAATAGGAAGTACGAGACGAAGGCAGACTCAGCTCCTTCGACACACTGGTTTCATCAGTGTAGTACCAACTACTGAGCGGAACAGTCATAGACTTGACACAGTAAACTATATTTTAATAAATACTTACCACTGTTACACGGTCTACCAACTACCTACTACACTCTTTTATTATTCATCCACTCAGTCAACAGTCATTCATCATTACATTACACATAGTACCTACTCACTAGCCAAGCATCTGTCATAGTAACGTATAATTACTACTGGCATACCCTTAGTGAGCGGTATTCTGTTTAGGAACCTGTAGAATCGGACAGCGGAATGTTTATCATCTCCGACAGAAATGCTTGGATTGCATCAGAATATGAAGTGTATGACGAATAGCAGAATAATAAAATTTGTATGCAAATAAATGTGTAACTATTAGCATGTTAAAAAATTGAAACGTTTATAGGGGGGGGGGTATTTGGAAATGACGCTGTAATGACGATTTTGAGGGAGAAAGGGGGTTTTGCACAAATATCTAAAACGTAAAATATGGATGGCCCCTATGTGTCAGAAAGTTTCATGCTATAGAACTGAACCCAACCAAAACCCAACTGATTCCCAAAGAAAAAACAGCTGAATTGCAGAGGGAATGCAACTTATACCCAACATAAACCTAGCTAAATCCCAACTGAAACTTTCTTAAATCGCAAAGGAAACCAAACTGAAACCCAACTGCCTGCTAATCGGTCTTGTAAGGTTATGTTAACGCAACTAAAGAACATTTAAAGAACGGAACCACTGCACTATACTGGTCTGAGTAGGGTCTGTTTGTAAATCAACCTAATTTTATATTAACAATCATGTGTATGGCGTTTGAACAAATATTCTTGATTACTTTATTAAACACTAAATTACGTAACTAATTATTGCAGGGAACTTGAAGTAGATGCTGAGCTACCAACGACTTCGTTTTATCACTAGAAAAAGTATTTTTGGAGTAAGGCTAACATAAAATTCCGGCGCTTGGCGCCGGATTTGTCGACTTGGGCCCGAAGTAGATGCTGAGCTTGTAGTAGAGCAATATTGTGGCACGCGCAAACTACGACAGCGCCTAACTCCACTTAACCTTCTCCTTTTTGAATTTCTAATTTTAAAATTATGAACAATCCGTGTATGGTTTTATGTAATATACTGCGTTCAAAGTATCTGTTACTTAATTTTTGAACAAATGCCGAGTAGATCCTAAAAATCGTGATGTTTAGATGACGTCATTTATGGAAGATTTTAGTATAAATAATGAAAGCATTACATAATATTAAAACCGCTATTGAGATTTTAACCGACTTTGAGGGTCAGTCGGAAAGACGTAACAGAGTTAACCTTACCTCCGACCACCTAAAATCTGAAATCGCCGGAATTTGGATAAATTTTAAATTTTATAATTCGTAGAATATTGAGGTTCATATTTTGATGAATGTCAGATAGTAGAATATAAGTTATTACAGGGGTAATCAACCACAAAAGTAGGGCTAGTGACCCACGGGGGAGGGGGTGAGACTCGACTGAAGATTAGTCAAGAACCTCGCATAGCTTCAGAAAGTAACTATGTAAATATTTATATTTTAATTTCATTCTAATATCTTTATTTATTTTAGTATTTGAAGTTAAATTTTGTTTATTTAATTTATTATGGCTTGTAGCTCAGTGACGCACCGTGGGCGGTATAAAACATATTTTGCTAGTAATATATATCCCTATGGTTTCCAAATTTACAATGAATGTGTCTCAAAATACTTAAGATATAACAAACTAATTTAAAACTTCTAGTATAACTCAAAAATTAAAGGAAATATCTGTACAGTTACAAATTTCTAGTAGCTAACCTCGTTAATTACAAGACATTACCAGTGTGTTTTGTCACACATTTTAAAAGAAATCAAACCAAAACTAAAACCTCTAAGGTCAAGAGGACTGTCCATAGACTTCCAGATTAGCCGTTTCTAGTAGCTAAACTTGTTAATTACAAGACATTACCGGTGTGTTTTGTCACACATTTTTAAAGAAATCAAACCAAAACTAAAACCTCTAAGGTCAAGAAGACTGTCCCTAGACTTCTAGATCAGCCGTTTCTAGTAGCTGAACTCATTAATTACAAGACATTACCGATATGTTTTGTCAAACATTTTAAAAGAAATGAAACCAAAACCAAAACCTCTAAGGTCAAGAGGACTGTCTCTAGACTTTTAGATCAGCCGTTTCTAGTAGCTGAACTCATTCATTACAAGAAATTACTGGTCTGTTTTGTCAAACATTTTAAAAGAAATCAAACCAAAACCAAAACCGCTAAATTCAAGAGGACTGTCCCTAGACTTCTAGATCAGCCGTTTCTAGTAGCTGAACTCATTCATTACAAGAAATTACTGGTCTGTTTTGTCACACATTTTAAAAGAAATCAAACCAAAACCAAAACCGCTAAGGTCAAGATGACTGTCCCTAGACTTCTAGATCAGCCGTTTTTAGTAGCTGATTTCATTAATTCAAAGGAAATACCGATCTGTTAACTGAACTGAATATTAGAAAGGAATCACTGGTCATTTAGGTAACACATTTTAAAAGAAATCAAACTAAAACTAAAACCTACTCAAAGTGTTTTATGGTACTTTTGAAGAATAAAGTAAATAGTAATTTTGTTGTATTAAATTAGATAAAGTGCATTGTATTGCTTGTTGTCAGCTCAAAAACACAGAACATAAATTCGTAAACTGGTGCTGGATAACAAATTAATAATCATACAGCAAGGATGTCACGCTGGGTAAGTTTTGAAAAGAAAAATAAACTATTAATTTCAACTTCAATTATAAATATGTTATTTAAAATATTTTAGCATAAATCAAGCGCTTTAAATTAATTTGTGAGTTGCGTGTTACATTTAAAGTAAACCACAATTAAAAATTTGGCCTCCAATAACTTTAGGCAAAATTTTAAAGTGCTTAAATTAAATACAATAGATGGCAAAAAGTGCAAGCCGTTTGTTATTCATTTAAAGCTTACAAATAATTAAAGACAATTCAGAAAAAAAAAGTAGATAGCCGTTTCTAATAGTTGGTAATAAATTTAATAATATTTTAGAAACGGCTTTAAAACACACAAAATATAGGGTGGCCAAACTTGAAAATACGTTTTTTTTATTTCACGTTGGCTATCATCCTAGAAAAACCATATTAAAAGGCACAACTGAATTTTAAACTACAATATTACTGTCATGTTAGTTCATGACAAGGGTGGCCAAATTTTGATGTCAAATTCATAATTTTAAGCTGCTTGCATTATTAACACCCAAGATATACATAAAGAAATAATAATTGTAATTTATTTATTAGGTCAACACAACAGCAGCCTATACGACATTAGTTTTTTGTATTTGGTTGTACAAGGATATTGATCCTTGGTTAAATAGGATATACAATATGTCAGATATAAAGTCTGTCGAATTTCGATTTTAGTATTTTCTTGTATGTTTTCAGATTATGTTAAGAAACCGTGGTAATAATTACAACGTAGTACAAATTAGGTCATGCATGAAGCTATAGTACAACTATTACAAAAACATCAAAGGTAGTAGTAAAACTAAAATAACAATGAAAAAATTAGTTGGTATAGAAAGTTGAGGGAAAAAAGATTAAATCTTTCTCAAAACATTTGTAGTGAAACTCTCTAATCTTTAGTGATTCGTCCTAGAAGTTGAATATCTGTTAAAATCCTTTTGCATCCGAATTGCATCTAAAGATTTCCAGTATTATACTTTTCCTAGTCAGTCTTACCTCAATTAATACTTGAAGAAATTTTCTTCTGAATGAACTATGATGTGGACATTTTAGCATTGTGTGAAATGTGTAGTCTTCTTCTCTTTCCTTTAGTTCACATTTAGATGTTTTAGCTTTCATATCATAACTATTTAATAAGTGTCGTGGTCGGTAAGTTGTGATGTGTGAGGGAATGAGTTATTTCTCTTCAATACAGCTAACAAAGAATTTTTAGATTCCCAAAGCCTCATTAAAGAAATTTAAGAGTTGCTTAAAGCCTTTTAGCTTCTAAAGATTGCTGAAATAAATACTTATTGTTATTAACTTGCATGCACCTATTGTAAAAATGCGAGTGTGCACTAAGCCTTCACGATGTTTGACAGCAGACTTAAGAAAGAAAATGCATACTCGGAACAGCTTTAAGTTAAAGAGTATTAAAAATTCAGACAATACTTTATGGATTGAGTACAAGTCAATACGCAATGAGATAAATAATGAAATAAGGTATGCTAAATATAATTATTAAAAGAATAAATTTGCTGAAAATCCAACATCGACAAGTGTGCGGAGTGTGCACAATAAGCTTGTAGGGAAATCAAAGTCAGCAGTCAGAATAACTGAATTAAATTGTAATGGGTATGCAACTAATGATACTGATATTAGGTCTAATGAGCTAGCTAAAGCTTTTACAGTCCAGCCAACATATTGTAATGACCTTGATGAATTAATTCAAAGTGTTGATTGTAATGGACATCCTGTGCCCTTTACTGAGGATGAAGTTGGATATGCTGTTTTTCGTGTAAAAAGGAAACATCAAAGTTGTCATGAAGTTCTTTATGCTGTTTTGAATAACTGCATTGATACTCTAGCTTTACCTCTTGCATTGATGTTTACTCAATTTTTATCTTTATGTAAGTATCTATCTAATTTTAAGACTGCTGTTGTAACTCCACTTTATAAAAGTAAGGTCAATGAAAGGATCCTTTTTCATATCGCCCTATATCGTGCCTACCAATTTTGGATAAATTGTTTTAGCAATTGTTACATGCTCGCATTATGTCTAGCATTCAACTAATTGACCACAAACATGGTTTTAGGAAAGAGCGGGCATGCCAAATCAGCGACTTTGGAATTTATTCAAGACTCTTTTAGGTACCTAGACGTAAAATGTGGTAGAGTACTTGCAGTTTTCATTGATGTGCAGAAAGCTTTTGATTCTGTAAATCATATAAAGCTTTTAGTTAAAATGCGGGATGATTTCGGTATAAACTCACATTTGCTTAAACTTTTGGCTGATTTTTAAAATAATCGTCAATTTAAAATAAAAATTGGTGACTTTATTTCGGATGGTTATGATCTTAATGTGGGAGTTCCTCAAGGGTCGGCATTGGGACCATTACTATTGAATATGTATATTGATAAAATAGGTGATGCCATAACTGGTGGCGTTAAGTTTATTTTGTATGCTGACGAATTTGTTATGTACTTCTCAAATTTTAAGTTTCAGGTTATGTTAAATACAGTTCAGACTTGTTTGGATTTCCTTAATGGATGGTTTATTATGAAGTATTTGTACATTATTATAAATAAGACTAAATTTATGTTACGGCATAATTCAGGTGACTTAAATATTCCTAAACTTAAAAAGGTCGTCTTGTCTTGCAATGGTCAGGATATAGAACGAGTGTATACGTTTAAGTACCTTGGTGTAATTGTTGACTGCAATTTGAATTTTAATGAGCGCTTTTTGTATGTAAAACGAAGAGTTAATGCTGCAATAGGGAAAATTTTAAATATTAAACGATATGTAGATTTTGGTACGTTTGTTGTAATTCTTAATGCTTATGTTTCATCAGTTGTGGATTATTGTGTGATTATTTGGGGATCTAGATCTAATGCAGAGCTTTAATCGTTACAAAATAAACTAAGTCGAGCTATTATTTATTTTTGTAGTAAAAGACAGGTAAATAATAATCAGAGTGATTTATTAGAAATGTGCAATGTATTGCCAGTTGGTGAAAGAATTAAGTATTACTTACTTATCTTTGTTTTAAAAACTTTAAAGTATGGTTTAAGTATTATTTACTTTAAAAATAATTTTAGTCTAAAAACGTCAGTAAGGCAAACAATATCAACTAATAAATGCTTGCTTGATTGTTTAAGGTTCAATACGGAAAGTTATAGAAACTTGCCACTATATCGATGTACTGATGAATGGAATAATATTCCTCAGGAAATTGAGGGGTGTGTGTCGCTTGAAAGTCGGGAATTTGAATTGTATAATATTGGTCCTTTTCGAAATAAGTTAAAAGAGTATATAGTAGCGAGTAAGGAAGATTATATTTATAGCCCCTATATCCCGCCGTTGTATTTGTGTTGTTCCCTCTTGCCTTTACGGCTACTAACTAATATTTTCCTGGCATTGATGTATCCGATGTTCTGTATTATTTTATATTGTGTGTATTAATTTGTATTTGTTTGCTTGTATTAATTTAGTGTCCGTGATTTAATAACAGTATATGTATACTGAATTGCCTGACACTTTAATAAAAATAAACTCAAACTCAAACTCAAGGTTCTTGCTTGTCGGTCTGCTAATATAAGAAATTTCGTTTTGGCGCTGCGTACATAAGTACTAAGCGATTGATAGAGTTTTATGTGTATTTTTATGTGCTATTTTGGCACAATTAAAGAGCTTAAAAAGCTTTAAATGCGCCGCATTAGTAATTCTAGAGATTCGTTTTAAGTTGATTAAAAATTCCGCTTTGGGTAAAAAAGACTTCTAAAGAGAAGTATTCATTTACTTTTTCAATTGGTTTGCTCTTGCAGTAAAATCTTGTTGAATTACGTTTTTTTTTTATTTCCTAAAGATCAAGACTGGTCTTGCAAAGGTTAGTCAGTCACTTAAAAGAAATTACTGAGTGTATTGATCTGTCTTTGTAGATCTAATTGATTTAAGGCAAGTAGTATTATATCGCACTAATATTAGAGTTTGAAAGAGTTCTGCTAGTTGGATTCCCCTAGCAAATTTATATTTTTTATTTGTAATTTTAATAAGTTTTGGAAATCCATCTAGTTCGAAGCACTTGATTACTAAAAACTCGTTAACGTTTTACTGTTATTTCCCTAATAATATTTGTTTGCCGCAATGGTGTTTAAAGTTCTTCTAATACAATTCATTAGGCAATCTGTAGTGACAAGCTCAAATAATATTTCTTCCGTGTTTGTGTTCAGGTCTGACAAACGTCAACGTTAGAATTTCATTATCTGGACCCAGGATAGCTACTATTGTCTATAGTGTAGTCGCTAATATGGGTTCTATAGGTCATATAAATTTTTAAAATTTAGCGTTGACGTTGCAAATGCAACGGCAAAATAAGCATCAACGTAAACATTTTTTAAATGATCAAATGCTTAGGGCCAGATGACTTTCCAAAACTGATTAAAATTGCACATGGGAAATATAAATGTGCAGGGTAGAATCAAACCAACAGAACCACATATTTACAGCCTATGAAAACAAAAAGCGTTAAATATCCGTAAGCACAACTTGTCACAAAACAGATAGACAAACAACAAAATTGAACTGTAGACGACCTGCTTAGATGAACTTAAAGTGCAATGTAGTCAAAACATCTGCGTTGACATGATCTTGCCTGAAATACTGACAGCTATCAGGAAAAATAATTTATATAACACATGAGAGTAAATGTCCCTTTATCTACACTAATGAGTGCTACAGTAAATGTTAGTTTAATCTTAATGTTAATACTAAACAAACTACAAAAAACGCAAATGTAGCCACCAGTATTTTTTAAGATTCCTATAAACTGCTAATTACAATTAGCAATTAGATCTATCTAACATCGTAACTTTTGTTACACGATCGTAGTAACTGAGCTACCCATCACCAATGTTTCGAGCAGGCTAAACTATTTTTCAAAAACAGCATACAACTATCAGAACTTAATGTATTTAGTCCATATTTTATGATTTTTTTAAAATTTATGAAAATCGCAAAACTACTATTTTCTATGTCTCACAAGTTCAGAAATTCTTACTGCTTCGCCACAGTCACCCGTTTAAAAACTATTTTCTTCTGCTTTGGAACACATTTTACATTCAGGTCCTAGGCTTGTTCTATTTATAAAGTTTTTTATCATTTTTGTTGGCTGTTTTTCTTCTTTTCACTGTTTAGATTTCATATTTGTAGTGTCTATTTTATGAGGAAAACATTATCAGGTAAAATTCTAATATTATTTATAATCCTGAATTTGCATTGCTTTTTTAGGTTTTGCTAAGGCTACTTTACTTAAGTATCTTGTAATTTTGCGATTTTAATAAATGTTAAAAAAATCATAAAATATAACCTAAAATTAATAATTTTTAATAGTTGTATGCTGTTTTTGAAAAATGGTTTAGCCTACGTGGAAAATTGGTCCTGGGTAGCTCCGTTACTACAAACGTGTAACAACCATATTTCTAGATATATTAAAGTATTGAGCTAGCTATATATAATTTTGATCTCTAAAAATATTTTATTGCATAATAATTGATGCTTTCAAAATAAATTATAGGGATTTAGCGTTGCGTCAGGACCCTTAAAAAACGTACTAAGATGTCATTTCAAAAAGAATTAGGCCGTCCACCAAAAGATTGGGAGCACAAAGCAGCAAGTACTAAGAGGGATTGTGTAAAAACTTTTTGCGAAGAACTCATAAAATGGCCAGTCGATTGCGTTGTTCCGGCATTCATCAAACTGCTAAAAGAATCAAGAAAAGTTGAAGTCATTGTCACTTATTTTAAAAGATGCATGGAATAGTCTAGACACTGTTAATATTATTTTGGCTAAAATCAGAAAACCTTGTACTAGGACACGTCCGTTGTCACCATTTGAAGGACTTTGAAGGACAGAGTCAGAATTGCTAAAGATGATTTTCGACCACCGTTGGAAGATTCTACAATCACAAAAAAAAGTGCTTCATATTTGTTGGCTACCCTTGCTGAGTTCACGGCGTTCCGAATTGTAGATATGCAACAAGAAGTAATACATCAGAATCAAACAAGCAGCAACATCACATCTGAAATGTGTACAATGATATTTAGCTGTGGTTTTGACGGAAGCTCCGGTCACAGCAACTATAAGCAGAAATATGCTGACAATAACGCTGGTCCAACTGATGATTCCTCTATTTTTGCAACTACAATGGTTCCTTTAAGGCTACAAAGTTCAACTGGCGCTATCTACTGGCAGAACGCTACGCCACAATCTATTCGGTTTTGTCGGCCCATAAAAATTCAGTTTGCAAAAGAGACTAAACAACTAATACTGGACGAAAGGCGTGCTTGGGTGAGCGGTTAGGACTGCAGACTGTAACGAAATTTACAGCCTCAGACCCGGCTTCGATCATCGGCCACTGCCAATCGTTTACGGCTCGGTGTTGTACGGTAAACGTCACTGGATGGTTGATTGAAACCCAATCTCCTTCGGTGCTCCTTAGTGACCACTACTTACTGTAGGGGCCTAGGGAATGAGACTCCTTTACTGTGGAGGAGGGGACGGGGATAGGTAAAAGATTACAAAGACCGAGACGATCTAACGCGGTAGCCTCCTATTTCCTCACCCACAGTGACTGGTTGAGTCTGGTTGTATGAACTTCGGTTAAATCGACCCAATGAATAAATTATTATTAATACTGGACGAAAAAAAATCTTTGGACAATTAAATAAAGGCACTTGAAGATATTACGTTCGATCTTGACGATGGAAACAAAATAACGATAAAATTTCAGTTTTATATTTCTATGATTAATGGAAAAGTTTTATCAGTGATCACAGACACTAAATCTTCCCAATCATGCCCAATTTGTAACTGTACTCCTAACGATTTCAACAGCAGGGAAAATTTGAATTCAGGGAAATTTGTAGCTAAACAAGGAAGTCTTGTTCATGGAATATCTCCACTGCATGCTTATATCCGTTGCCTGGGGTTGTTGTTGCATGTTTCTTACAAGTTAGATTTTAAAAAATGGCAAGCTAGAAGTGAGCAAAAGAAAGAAAGTACAAAATCGCGAAAGAAGTTAATTCAGCAGAATCTCTGGGACCAAATGGAGCTACGGGCCGATTTTCCAAACGCAGGCGGAAGTGGCACCAGTAATGATGGTAACACAGCTTGAAGAGCCTTTCAAGACTTTAAAAAATTTGCTGAAATTTTAGGAATTCGAGTCAACATCGTTAAAATGGTCCGCGTAATCCTTATTGCTCTCAACTGTCAGTTACCTATAAACGCTAGTCGATTTAAATCATACTGTGATCAGCTATTTATTAAATATTTAGAACATAACAGTTGGTATAAATTACTTGCTAGTGTTCATAAAGTTTTGGCTCACGGAAGTAAAATTGTTAGCGCTACATCTCTCCCACTGGGTATGATAGGCGAGGAGAGAGCCGAAGCTCGCAATAAAGTGTACAAAGCAGGCCGAGAGTTTCAAGGAAAAGTAGTCGGTACAATACGATGTATGATATATTTTTCAGGGCCGTTGATTCATCAGATCCAATCCTGTCGACGCAATCATGAAAAAGCAGACTTAATTCTAAATCAAAACGTGAGGCGCTTCCTTCTGAAGTTGTTAAATTGTTAGAAGTTCCAGATGGTAAATTGTTTTGTACCAAAAATACAAAAGAAACAGATTTTGACAGCTTTGATATTACTGTAGCAAATGTTCTGGATGATATAGTACTTGATAGCGAGTGTGAAGTAATTACATAGGGCTAAGGAGAATAGTGGTGAAATATGCAAATATATATAAATTAAATGTTAGGTAAGCTCCAGGTGTAAACGTTATATACGTATTTATTAAGTTGTTTGTATAAACAAAGACAGTATGATTGAATAGGCTATGCGTCAAATTACGAAATATACAGTTTAGCAAAATTCATAGTATAGAATAATATTGTTAAACAATCCGTAATGGGGAGTCGTTGTGTTTGTATAATACGTAATTGATTCTTGTTAAAACAAATATGTACAGCATCGTATTGCGCTACAAGATGCAAGAGCTAGTAAATTAAATTAAAATATTGCAGTTGGTCATTTAGTATAGTGCAAAACGTTAATTTAATTCGTGCTTCTGAAAAATTACTTTAAAATCGTTAATTTTCAGTTCCTTTATATTAAAAGTTAATAAAAGTTTATTTTATTAGAAATCAACACGTTTTATTTATTTTGTTGAACAAAAACAGTAATTACTTTGAAAATTTGAAAAATCAGGAAATTGTATGAGCAATGCGCACTAAATACACTGCTATTTAACAAATCATAATATGAAGGCGTCTATTTCTTACTTGCAAGCAATACTTGCGTTGGTGATGCTTAGGGAGACGCTAATAATTATAAACGAGGAAGATAAAGACTAACAACGAAATGTTCAATCACCCATAAGTCGAAAAACTATTCATAAAAACCTTGTTTGTACTACACTACGTAGTACAGATACCAAGTAACTCGACTACATTTACTGTATTTTGGTCACAACAAAAGGCGCAGTGAAATCGTGGTAAGCCCATAACGCAGTGGTCTGTAGTTCAAAACCATGCTCTGCTTCTATCTTGTTACGCAGGGATCTAGCTCCCCTGTACGTAGTATTTTCGTGTAATGTGAAGTATGGTGGGCTGGGTATGTTCAATTTTGGTAGGTTATGTTACTTTTTCTGTTTTATAATGTGCGTGAAGTACGTCTAGTGCGTGTAGAATGTTCGACTGCAATCGGAGCTAATTCCTATGCTGTATGCTGGTATTAGTAATAACAACATACGAGCACATGTAGGTTAGTGTTTTAAGGAGAATATTTATTATACGGTGAAGGAATCGTATGGTATGCACAAAGTACAACACCTACAATTCAGACAGTACATGATACTGAAAGTCTCATTGAGTTTTTGGATTTAGACGCTATTTTCTTCACTAACACAATCCGTCGAATTTTTTCTTAAATACGTTTTGATTCCTAATTTTTTTAATATTAAAGCAAACTGTAAACGTAACATAATCAAAAAGGTTCTACGCACTTTTTGATTAGTTTTTATTAACATACGAACGTAACTTGACTTTACAATTACTCTTTTCTAAAATATTTGCTTTTTACTGCTATGCGTGCATTTTAATTTAGCTTGCATCGTGCGTAAGTAATAAATTTGCGATTTTTTTCGTCTTGCCACATGATATGCCTAAATCTGGACGTAAAATTAGTGTAGTGACGCGAATTAAATTTAAACTATTACGTGTAATTATGAATTTTTTATAGTATAGTTTTTGAACCGTAATAGTTCATTGTTTAAAACTGCAAATAAAAATCGTCACATTTAAAACTACCGTTTCTTGTAGTAAATTAATTCATTTTGTGTCATTGCTCTTTTGTTTAAAAATAGTTACGAGTCGGAGGGAATAAAAACGTCATACGTGTGTATGGACAATCATATTTTCTGTGAAGAATCAAAATAACCCATATCTATTTTTAGCAAACAATATGAACTATTTACAAAATATTAAAATACGTCTTGTTAGGCTTTTTAACAGAGCATTTTGCACTTTTCAAAAATATGTAAATACAGCTTTTCACACTTCAAACACATGGAATTAGAACATTTTGCATATTTTCAACTAAACTTTAATTTTTTTATCATTTTGAAATTATTCTAAACAGATTTTATTTGAACAATTTCTAAACGCTTGCAAATGCAATTGAAATGTGCTGTATAGTTTTCGGTTAATTTCTTAATAATATTTTATCCGCAGTTAGCAGTTGAATGGACCAACGTTTGAACTTTGGGCTTAAACGGGAGTAAAAACCATGAAAAATTAAATGTATAACAACAGTGACTTAATAAAGTTTTTCTCTTAAACGTAGTTAATCAAGTTTTGCCTAATCATTACACTTAAAAAAATTTACAAGTTTACATGACGAGTATTAGTACTTTAGTTCGGGAATGGTCGGCTGGTTAGTGTCGGACGCAAATAGCGGTACTCACCTTGAGGGTGAGTAAATTGCACAGTGGCCAAAGCGCCCCTTTCCATCGCCAGAAATTATTTACCCGGTTGTTCCGACAAAATCATGTACATATGGAATTTACTAGCAATGGGTTGGACACAAGTGGCGTCACCCAACTTCATTGTAGGTCACTTTAAAAACGTATGAAACCTCCTGTCAAAGATTGTCTTTTACGCATTGCTTGAAAGGGTGACAGGTTGGGTGGGTGGTTTCCAAAAATTGGTCAATTTTGGTGACGTTCTTTGTGTGCGGCCCCTGGGGGTGACCAAAAATAAACTTTAAAAATATATTTAACTACTTTCGCGCAAAAATGCCCACATTTTATTTTCATAAAAATGTAGCTAATTTATGGTACTATTTTTCATAAAAATATCAGCTGCAAATTTATATACACTTTTTAGTTATTCCTGTTTTAACATTTTGTGGCTGAAATCGACTAGCTAAATTCTATCGACACGTGTTTAAATGCAAAATCTTAAAACGGGAATAACTAAAAAGTGTATAATAATTTACAGCTGATATTTTTATAAAAAATAGTACTACAAATTAGCTACATTTTTATAAAAATAAAAGTTGCGCATTTTTGCGCGAAAGTAGTTAAATCTATTTTTAAAGTTTATTTTTGGTCACCCCCAGGGGCCGCACAAAAAGAACGTCACCAAAATTTACCAATTTTTTGAAACCACCCACCCACCCTGTCACCCTTTCAAGCAATGCGTAAATGACAATCTTTGACAGGAGGTGCACGCTTAGAAAAGATCTCGACTAACTTTTAGTTAGGTCGAGCTAACACATTTGGGTGTTAACTTCAACACGATGTTTAGTTGATTTCAAAACTTTTGAAGGTGAGAAAAAATGTTAGCTACGTGCAACACCGCTGTGTGTATTATACCAAATAATGTTACAGTTGACCGCAAATCGTGTTAAGAATTTATACCACCGTATATCATGCTAAATTAGTGTAACTAAACTAAATAGGTCGTCCCAGGTCAGTGGTTAAAGTGGCAAGTACGTGACTGGAAGGTTGCGGGTTCGAGCTTCACATTTCGCATTATTTTTGAATTCAGTTAATCTCGCAACTAAATCTTGGTTAAATATTAAACACAAAAAATAGTAACCTCAGTCTAACATATTACAGTGTAAATCCCCAACTAAAATTGGTGTTGACCACTGTAACATGTTCTGGGGTCGATGTTGGAGTAACACAAAAATAAGTTACAAATTAACACCCATGTGGTTAATTTGCTTATATTTTTCTAAGCGTGTGTCATAAGTTATTAAAGTGAACCACCCTGAAGTTAAGTGACGCCACTTGTGTCCGACCCATTGCTAGTAAATTCCATATGTACTTTATGTACATGATTTTGTCGGAACAACCGGGTAGGGTAAATAATTTCTGGCGATGGGAAGGGGCGCTTGGGCCACTGTGAATTGTCGCCCTATGCTAAGGATAGCCATTTATGCAATTCTTAAGAGCGCGACAAGGAAGGTGTCTAGGTCAAAAATAGGGGTGCCGCTATTTGTGCCTGACCCCTAATTTGGTAAAGTTTAATTTATTTAAAAGAACTAGTAAAATAGTTTTGCATTACGAACTGGCAAGCGTAACTAGGTATGTACGATGTACTAAGTAGTTATCCGTAAATCATTTCTTCAATTTTAAATCAGCAGCCTGCTATGCCTTCACCATGTATATTACAGTCAGATGGTTCATACTTTTACACCTGCACGAATGGGCATTATTATTTTTTACTCACCAATAATGCTTACTTAAAAGTAAGCATTATTGGTGAGTAAGCTTTTTAATTTTCCTTAAAATTTTATTGTTATTATTAAATTATTATGGCAATCATAGTAGCAATATTAATCCCTTAATTAGGCAACTCTTACACTAAGACTAAACCCCTACAGTTTCATGAATTTACCCCTTATTGGGGTGTCATTCGGTAGATCTTGGTCAAGCGGATGGTAAATTGGTCTTGGAAAATTTAGCGCTTTGACACTTTTGAATAATTCACGTTTTAACTTTTTAGCTCTGCACCAATCACAGCCTGGAGATTCAAATTTTTAAAAAATCCAGGGTCCTGATTGGTATAGAGCTGGATTAATAATTACAAATACTTCGAGCTTGAACGCCATAAAAAATTAAGAAAAAAGATCCGATCAAAAAATGGAACCTGGCCAGAAAATTATTTATGTAATTTTATAGTTTTATTTACTTAAAGTTTCCCATTGTATAACTTATACAGCTGCATCGTATCCATGTCTACTCTGCATTACTGCACTTACACTCAATTCAACGCTAAGCTTATATGACGGCTCGGCCACAACAAGATGTGCCCGCTTATGAGTGCATCCCCTGCAACGGGCACACGTCGCACCTTACTATCAAGTCCAGCACCATTGCCTTATCCTGAAATTTAAATGTCTAATTAGGTAAGTTTGTATTTTAATTATATGTTAATTTATTTTATTTTTAATTTATAGGAGGACACGGCAGGGACGTGGTGGAGGCGCAGACCCCAGCATTCGCATCCATACTGGAGGGGATGGGTAAGCACGGTTAAGTGTGTCCGCCGGACGGAGTGTATCATGTTACGAATACACACCGCACCACGCCAAGTCTTCCAGTACAGCCGATGGTCCTGAATTTTGGATGTAAATATTTGGGTGAGTTTAGTGTCACCTTTTATGTTAATTTTAGTTTGAGTTATATTTTAGTTTTTTAGCTTTAGTTATTTTGTGCCAATCTTGATAGTTGGGAAGTTATGCCGACGGTGGACAATGCATAATGCACAGAGATACATCCTGTGCTGAGAAACACTAAATGAAACCGCGCAAGGAGACCCGGTCGATATTTCACATGTCAACGAAATATTTTTTTTCTAGTGCCCCATACCTTTTTTAGTAAGGATCCTCGGTTTTAGTGGAATACATGCATACAGTATCCTGTAATACCCGTGTAAACCTGAAACCTTTTATATTTTTTAAAACAACGCATGGTCAAAATATGAACATTTTTGTTATCGCATATTTTTTTGTATGGCCGTATAGCACACACTTGATTTTTTTTAAATTTTAACTTCTAAAAAATCACATTTACCCGGGTTTTTGGCAATGCTATCGGGTTACAGCTTGTTTATTTTTTTTCTCCGGACGCCTTCTTAACTCTACTTTCGTTTATATCTCAAAAAATAGGGAAAAAAATTAGCTATATTGCTTTCTTGGAATTTTCGCAGAGCGGGGAAGGCGTACGAAGTTACAAACGATTAGATTTTAATTATTAATTAGGATTAAAGTTGTCGCTGTTGCCACGTTCCCCATTAGTTTTAACTTTCCCTATGTGAAAGTTTAAACTCAAGCAACAGAACGGCAACAACCACGGCAGAACCATATAAATCAACTGCCACAGTGGGCTAGGTGTTAAACATGCGGACGGTTTTCCCGGTGCTTAGAGTTTAAATCCCATTGGTGGAAACACGTTTACACACTTTTTATCATTTCTTATGCAACTAGACTACATAATATCATGATAGATGGAAAGCTCTGTCCAAACTCTATCGTTTAAGCTATACATTATATTTTTTTCTACAATTTTGGCGCAGCGTTGCACTGGGTGTTACCATCCAGTATTAGTCTGCTTAAGTCCTACCGTCAACGTCCAAGGAGAAGACAAACCCTCGAGAAATGGTCCAGGTCTCGGGTTCGCCTCCCCTGGCTCTCTCTAATTTTGAATTCATTTTTGTAATTTTCATTTTATTTTATGAATGAGTTTCCATCTCTTTTTATTATGTAGGGAGTTCAATGCACTTAGCCTACCTAATAATGATGCCAATCAGGATTGATTTCATTTACTTATTGTGATTCTGATTTACCTATTTCTAGGTTAATGATGCTGAATTATGAGAATTAATACGGTTTGCCAATATAAAATAGGCACACAACGAGCAAAGATGAGAGGTAAGTTTTAAAGATAAATTTATTGAATTCAAGATGAGAACGAGAATATAATTTAAAGGCTGCATGGCAATTGGCGGTAAGGGGGGGGGCCACAATGCTGTTAATTAGGAAAAAGACCACAGAATAGTAGGTCTTTTGGAGCAATAAGCAGTAGGATCAATTGGCGGTCCACTAATTACGATTGTATCTTTATTATTTTTTTTAAAACAAAAGATTTGGTAATTATATGCTTAAAGTTGAAGTAAAGAAAAAAATTAGGTTATATTGATAGAAAAGTTATTATTTCACAAGTGGTTAAAGTCTAGCAAGTATAGGTCTGCCTCGCTTTTTTGAGACGTTGATTCGTACAGACCTGGCTGCAAGTGGAAATTCAATTATCTTGTTCTGGAAAAACTAACTGCACCTTTGCCTTACAAATTTTGCCATAGACAAAGCATAAGAACACTAAAGTGGTCACAACTGTTGATAAATCTCGCAATAAGGTCCTGTTGAAGTAGCTTTTCTCTTACGTTTCTGCAATACATATTTACGCTTCTTGTGTGGATTCAAACGATTCAATAAATTTACACTTAATAACTACTCTCTTTTTGTCCGTCCCACTACTACTACAAGCTTGAGTGGGCTTGCAGATGCCAGCATTGACAGTAGTTAAATGAAAAGAAGTCACAAGTAAGAACTTCAAAAGTTCCACGTGAAATTCAAATTATTTATTTGCATTGATGAAAAAGTCGAGGAGATGCAAATTATTGCATTTAGTTGGTGAAATAGCTGAAAATGTTCGAATTTACAAGCTATTTTTATTACAGCAAATAGCCCTAAAATAATTCCTTTTGAAATTCACATATTTGCTCTTACCGCCAATAAATTAATAAAAAATAAACAGCTAATTATTGACCGCCAATTGGATTGATGAGACCGCTAATTGCCTTTCAGCCTAATTTAAATCAAAATGATATGTTTTCCTCTTTCAGCTAAAGCCTGGGGGCAGCAATGTTACCAGGTAATTATTGATTTAGTTTTTGTTATCTTTTAAGGTTTTTGTCCAATGGTTTAAACAATATAATATTTTTATGGTTTACAGGCCTACGCGTACCGCCGGAGCGGTACGAAAAGAAGTTCAAATTCCAGGTCTAGATTGATTCCAGCTAAGTTCACAAATTAATTTTGATTTTATTTTTTTAATTTTTTCCATCGACTTTTTTTAATTTAAAATTAATAGACTTAAGTAGTGTGGAAGTGGGATTTTTGGCACGCACCTACAGTACGACCTTATTTTTGAAAAATAGCTTATTTGAATGATTTAAGAATATTTTGATAGTAAAATCAGCAGTTTTAACACATTTTTTAACATTTTTAATTTCTGTTTTGATTTTACCTTACTGATTTTGAGAACATAACTACGACTACGACTACAAAGTCGACAACAACTTTGATTTTATAAGTATCACTAACGTAAGTGATGTATTCTAATCTATTGAATTCTATAATTTTCATGTGCAACCGTAGTTTTTCCATTATCTAAAATGTACCTGTTATCACTAAAATTAGGTTATCTAACTTTAAAATGATTAAAAGTAAACATAACTAATTTATCTGATTTAATTTGATTGAAATTTACTTTTTAATTTCTCTATTAAATATTTTTCTATACGTTTTTAACTTATATTTATTAAAAATATGCTTAAGTATGCCTTTAGCTCGTTTTTTAGTTATTAATGTATCATTACATTTAATAGAATATGAAAACATTTTAGATCCTAATCCAACAAACTCAGTAACAATGTTTTTATAAGTTTCTATTTTAAAACAACCTAATTTCTTCTTGTTCATAATGTGTGAGCTGTAAATATTATTAACTTTCAAATCACTAGTACTAGTAAAATTCAATATCATTCCTTCTATCTTTATGTAAATCATTAGTTTATATATGAAAAATAAGTTTACCAGTATCGGTTTGAATTATTTCTACACTATCACTTTACTTAGATTTTAAATGCTCATACACATACTTATACATCCTGTATTTTGACATGTTTAACACACATAATCCTACAAATATTGGTATATTGAATAACATACTCATATTATTCATATGTAGACCTACCAAATCTTTACTAAATATTGTTTTACGATTAAAAGTTATTTGACTTACATATTTTAAAGCTCTCTACTAGTATAAAATTTAAAAGCTTGTATTTTTAGAATATTTTCTATTGTTTTACTAAATACAGAATTATTCATGAGCTTAAAGAAATCTTTTTTAAAATCAGATGTAGCTTTTTGACTTAATTTTGTATTTCCAACAATAAATGGTTCCAACTAGGCACTTTGATTAGATTAAATTGCGCTATAAATTTTTCTTAGTACCAATTCATGTTGTAAAATTCTATAATCACATACCAATATTTTTTATCCTCTAAACTAGCTATTAATTTTTAAGATCCTTTATACATTTAAATTTCTTTTAATCTATGTTGATACTCAGATAATTCAGTATCTTGTACTGTTTTTTGCCTAGGGAAAAACGGATAATCGTTATGTAAATCATTATATTTTTTAAAATATTCTAAATCTACTTTAAGTGTATATTCAATATCACTATCAGTATCTAATGTTGTTATATTGTTATATAAATCAATAATTTTATCTTTTATACATTATTTAAACCTATTATTAGGTAATGTAAATGACATAGCATCACTATACAAATTATTTGCACCAACAGGAGCTAGATATGATGATTCGGTAGTGTTATTATAATTACTGATATATTAATTATTAGCTTTTATATCTCTATTTATAATCCAGATAACTTATTTCTTATTCCCTCTTAAAACAATAAAAGAATATCTATGTTAAAAGTTCTATTTCCACCCCAGTCATTTTTAACATATCACTCCAAGAAAATCCAGGGGTTGTAATATAATGTGCAGAATCTAATTCATAATGATGTAAATTTAAATCTCTGAATGATTTAAAGCAATCAGCTAATATTAAAACATCACATGATGAATACATCTGTATTTAATCTTTAAATATACATTCATTATTATCTTTATTTTGGAAATGATTTCATAGCTTTTAACCTTTTTTATATTTTTTTTTGGAAATTTTATTATGTTTTAAGTCATCATGAAACTCCTTATTACTAGGATAACTTTTGTATTCAAGTTTACTATAAGCGTCTAAAAATGAATAAGGAAACACTTTTTGATGTGGTAATAACTCTTAAATTTCAACTGGTTTATCTAGAATAATCTAGCAAATTCTAAAAATTCTTAATACGACTCTTTTTCCAATTAGATGCTAACCTATCTAATGATGCAGGTAAAAATTTAAATGAATCATTAAATGTAAATGTAATTTTTTCATCAGGTGAACGAACAGTTATAGAATAATATTTTCCCTCTGTTTGAGGTAAACTTTCTAATTCACCACATACTGTTTTGTTTTTATTTGTCATCTTTTGAAGTTGCCGTACAAAAAAATCATAATGTGTCCCATTAAAAAAGAATACTGGTATATTCGAAGACGTTCTAACATTTAAATCACAAGAATTATGAGCTGAACTTCTTTATACCCCAGTAATAGGACAATGATTTTTTACTGCATAATTTATTTCATCATCAACAAACGCCTTTTGACAAAAATGACAACCTATTCTATTACTAAAAAGTGCTTTTTCACCATTAGATAATTTAGGTAATTTTAATATTTCTAATTTATTTTTTTACTTTTTATCTAATTCTAGACCTTCCGTTACAAAAGCTTCCACGAAATTATAAATTGTATTTTTTTCACTGCACCCAGCATACTTTTTACATTTGTTATGAATATTATTTTGACTAATAGTAGTAAAAGCATAAGCACAAGTTTCATGTTGAATGTTTTTATTACATTTAGTACTGTTTTTATCAATTCAATCCAATTTTTGCAATACAGATTCTGGATCAGCCTAATAAACTATTGGTACTTCTATTATTTTACTAAAGTTTTTAAATTTTAAAATATAAGCTTTTTCATTGTTTTTTGGCATTAAGAGGATTGCTCTTAAATTTTTAAAATAAATATCACATGCTAAATAATGTGATTTTAATGCTTCGTCATTATGGGTGTAATAAAAACATTTATCACAAATAAAACCTGGTTTTTTATGTTTTGTTAGTTGAATTTTCACTAGTTTTGATAAATCTTTAATATATATGTAATGATTGCTACTATCTTTATAAGTTAATATAAGCAAGTTAATATGGTTATTTTTTCTGTTTTCATATAAACAAAAATCATAAATTATAACCGTTTGACCTTCTTAAATATAAAGATTTATTGATTAAACGTTTTGTATTTTAAACTTTGGCGTACTATTTAGAGTTACAGTAAATTCTATTTCAGTAAAATTTAAATTATTAAACCATTCAGATTTGATATAATTTGAAACTCTTGGAGGATCTTTTTAAATTTCATTCTGATGTTTATGTTATAACATACAATATTTGAAACACTTTAAGTTATTATTGTTTATATTTTTAAACGCTTTTTTGTTTGATATTCATATTTGTAATTCTATATAAGATGACATTTTTAAAGTCTTATATTCTGTTATTTTAAAATAAATCTAATTTCTCTTATCAAGGTAATAAAAGGTTTGATTATTGTCTTTCTTTTTCATATTTTTTTGAAGTTTAATAAAACACTCAGCAATGCTTGAATTAATATCTTTTTTTTTAATAGTGTTTGATTATTAGAAGAATAGGTCATAGCTTGATATACATTTTCTCTTGTTGAAGGTCTAAATTTTATAAAAGTTCTTTTCAAAACTAATTGCAATTTTATTTGTTTTTTTTATTGGATTTCCTTTGAAAATATAAAAAATTCTAAATAATACATCCACATCATCTATTCCTATTTTTGTTTTTGAAATTTAAACTCAATGTACAAAAAATACCTCCTAAAGCTTTTTCAGATTGATACAGTATAATATTATCTATTTGAAAAAGCATATCATACTTTAGTTTTTTATTTGTTTTTTTTGTCACTAAAATGTTTTTTAGATTTTATATGATTAATCTATTTTTTTCTAAAAAAATAGTTATTACAATTAGTACAATACATTGTATTTTCTTTTTAATAAGTGTTTTTGCCCCTTTTGTATTTTTAATATAGGTTTAAGTTAGTAAATGTTTATCCATATCTACCACTTTAACATTACATATCTCACATCTAAGTTGAGCAACACCTTTTTTTATTATATTTATCTTTGATTCAGATTAAAGATGGTGACCCTAATCTTTCTTCGATATTTGCTTTTTACAAGATTAACATTATATATATTGCGTCATTTCATAAAAATAAAATTATTAAGTAAATGTTAAATGTCCAATTTCGAAATAAAAAAAAACTTTTTGTATGATTATTAGTATAGTAATATTTTAGGTATTATGTTTTTTTTCAATTATTAGAAAAAATAAGATTAATAGTATTTGTAATATAATTATCATGATATTGATACATTTTACTAGGTTTTAGACCATTATACTTTGAACATCTACCATCATTTATTTCTAATGGTTGCATAAGCATTTTATTACAACAAGCTGGTTAATAAATATTTGTATAAGTTGACCTTTGATCCTTTATGGCTTTGACCGTTGTAGCATCAATATTTATACACAGTTAACCCGGCTCAGTGGTCTGACAAGCTACGGCATGGCTTACTACTGAGTCGGGGAGCTGGTGGCACTCTGAATGGAGAGTTGGATGGGTGACCGGGCTTGGTAGATCAGTGGGGAGCTGAGTGGGGTGCTGTGAGGGCTTAAGGAGTTTGGGTGCTGTCTGCATATATCCGTGGTAGTTTTCTGCCTGAGACGGAGATGCAGATGGCTTAATGATAGGTATCTATCTGCCCTTCTCTGTGTGATTTCACATAAGTCCAAGAACGGTACAGGCTCTTCCTCCTACTGACTACTACAAGCATCACCACCGTCTCTCTGTTGAAATGAGCGGCCACTAGTGGGGTCAGCGGTGGAGCGTATCCAAGGTGCGGCGGCCGTGAGACAGCTGTCGCTACTTGGTCTACTCTGTCGCTTCTCCTCCCTAACGGGGAAAAACAATGACAGGCACTGTCTGGAGTAGTCCAGAAAAATATACTCTCGCAATCAGTACAGCGGTAAGAAAGCTTAAATCCTGATATCCTTGAATGTAACAGAGGCAGATTCAAACTGAACCATCTCATCTCATGAGTGGCTCAATGGATCATACCTCTCACAGTAATGCAGTGTATTATACCTAATGGGTCGAAAATACAATACTGCCATATACATACATACATACATATTTATACACAGTTTAACTTGATCTACTCTATATGCTTTAGAATGTTCTATTCCACATCTTTAAATAGGATATTTTTTAATAATAGGTAACTAAATCAATTTGACATAGCCCTGTAGCAACTTTAATGCGTTACAATTTTTAATTTTCATTTTAAAGGAAATAAATTTATAATTAAAAATCCAAACCAAAGCCACTTTGTGACGCCTCCAGGTCTAGGGTCCATTAATTTAATTATT
This sequence comes from Dicyrtomina minuta, assembly GCA_949802685.1. Lineage (NCBI taxonomy): Eukaryota > Metazoa > Arthropoda > Collembola > Symphypleona > Dicyrtomidae > Dicyrtomina > Dicyrtomina minuta. The sequence continues at coordinate 262,106 of CATKUY010000320.1, forward strand.
TTATGTGCATAGTATGGACTAAATATTGTACACAATTATCTGAAATATTTACTAAGAATATAAAAATTGTCTAGGTTATGCCTATATTGTTTTTTACTTGCTTTAGAAGTAAAATCAATAGTAATAAAGGAATAATCTTTTTTCTAGCCTTGTTGAAAAAATAAAATAAATTCTTTCAAATCTATATCAACAGTAATTCTATTACTGTGTAAGTTTTGTTTATCCTAATAAGATTATCTAAATGAAATTAGAAAGTTAAAATTCATTTTAATAGATCATTGATCCAATTTAAAATATGACTGACTTAGATAAAATATACAGATATTATTATTTTCACCTCTTGTAAAATAACTTCATTCATCACATCATCAAAAATTATAACAGTTTCTTATATAGAATAAATTTCTTTAGGATCTGGTATATCATCTTTAGTGTTAGATATTGTAATATTTATATTATTTTTATGGTTTGTTTTCAATCCTTTTCTTACTTTTTCTTATAGTTTTATTTTACAAATACCATCTTTTTGTATGTAGTTTTCATTCTTAAATAACGCAATCACATAGTTTTTTGATAGATTATTTTTAAATGGTTTAATTATTGTTTAATAAGTATCTTTTTAGAGGCTGTATCCTACTAAAATTAAGTTATTAAAGTCTAATATTTCTTTTTGTAATAAAAATTTGATAACTAGACAGCTCTTTTCACAATTACTTTCACCAATTACCAGAGACCTAAATATATTAGGAAAAATTATTATAGCTAAATTTTAGATTTTTATTCCAAACAAATATTGTTTAATTATTCATTTATTGAGTTATTTATTTTTTTAATAAAAACGCTTCAATATGTAATTCAAGTTTTAATACTTGATTTTCTAATATTTTTAATTTTTAATCGTGTAAAACATTACCATCCTAATATTTGTTAATTTAGTACTAATATCTTCTAAACCAATAGTGTAATTACTGTTAAGGCATAAATGTGTAATACATAAACCTATTTATATTGAAATAAATTTGAAATAAAATAAAATAATTAAACGTGACAACGCTAATGAACGCTAACGTAACGCTAATGTAACGCTAACACTAACGAACGCCAAAGCACGCTAACGTAACGCTAACGCTACAACGCTAACAAACGATAAACGCTAACAATAACTTGTTTGATAAATTAAAATAATGAGATAATATTATCAAAAAATACTGTTAAACAAATATATTGTACGTGGTATATAATCAGTTACTTCAATTTGTAAATAAGTATTAGATATTTGAAATAATGCAGCTTTGTTAGTTTTGAAACTAATACATGTACAAGCAAAATCTATAAAAGTTAAATTACAAATATTTTGATTAAAACTAGTTGTTAATACTACTAGTTACAAATACAACCAGTAGGAAATGCTATTTCATTATTTAATTTTGTAAATTAAAGACCACCAATAACATATTTTTTATATTGCGTTAAACGTAGGACTCCTGGTATTACTACTGGTTTGTTTTTTAATGTTTTTTTGAAAGTTTAATATTTTTATTTATTTTTATTACTTTTATAAAAATACGACTATCTAAATCTTCATATATTGAATCTTTTGGTGCAATTTCAGCCTGTTAATTACGTTTCATTATATTATTAATTTCTAACATTTTTTATCTTACGGTTTCTTTCACTTTCAGCTATCTCAGTTTATATTTTGAAATTTATATTACTATCTTCTTGAATAAAATTGTTAATTTAAGTTCAGCTTATTTTTACCGCTGTACTATTAATTTTACATTCGTTATCAAAAACATATGTTTGGTTTGTATTATCATCTTTTATTTTTTCTCTTTTCTTATAAGATTCTCTATTTTACTGTTTTTATTAGCTGAACTATCTTTTAATTCATTTGTCTTATTAGTAAATTTTCTTATTTCAACATCATTACCTTTTATTTTGTTTAATATACGTAAAGAATTTGATGTTAATTCATTAGTTGTTTTTCTAATATATCCAAATATTGAAATCATTTATTATGGAATTTTTGTTTATTACATCCTGGTTAAGGACCGTATTAAGGACTCAAGCCCCTTGTGGCGCATTAAGTGCTACGCACGCCTGTATAAAATTTATATGACTACCTATATTATTTATTAACTGTAAACATAAACAACCACTAGCATTTGTTCCAATTTCTTGTAATTCATTATTTGAATAAACTATATCTGCTTTCAAATAATTACATAATTGGTGGTCTATGACCAAAATAATCAAAATAATAGTGTGTGTTATTGTTCTCATACCATAAAGTCCAATGAGTTCCTTAATTATTATTGCTATCAAGATATAACCTTCTAATTTATATATTTTTATTATTCGATGGTAAATAATATCTCATAAATACGCCAGCAAAGCGGGCTTTGCCCTTTAGACCCTTTGTGTTGCTTATAAGACCCTTTGGGTCGCCTCTAAAAGCATAGGTATTCTTAAATATTGGTCGTAAGTATTTATGTATTATTATATTTGTTAGTGCTTTCAAGGTTTAGGTTTAAAAACACCAGAACGCGCTTTGTTTAAGGCCCTTTGGCCGACTGTATTCTTTTCCATTTCAACATTATGTCTCTTTGTTTTAGCTAAATTTTTATGTTGTGAATTTTTATTACTAACTGCATTAACGACTTGGCTTACAGCTTCTGCAGCAGCCCCTACCCTACCAATAATAGCATTTGCTTTAGTAAGTAATGGAATTAGAGCCTAAAGAGGTAATGCACCTCTTAATTTAATATGTTTTGATAAATCTGTAATAATCTTTTTACATTGATTTTTTGATAATTTTAAATTGAAATTATTCCCCGTTACACCATTTAATTGTTCAATTTGACTTTGTGTTAAATTCGTGAAATAGCCGTCATCTTTATTGAATTGAGCTTTATTAAGATGTAATGTTACACCTTTTTTTTGTAAAGGCATTACTAATAGCCTTATATTGGTTTTCTGTGAAGGATATTATAATCGTTCATATAAAAGGAAAAAATTCATTAATTTTTACAAAGTATTGTACTAATAAGTACTCATATATTCAACTTGCATTTTTCTACTACCTATTGAGTCATAGAAAGTGCTCGTTCTTTTAACAAAATAACATAAGCAGTTGTATTTGCTGGTACATTTTCACTAAGTTCACATTAAATTATATTACTTAATGTATTGCCTCTAATACGAGCTTTAAAAAAGCAAAACAATACAAAGGATAAGCTGTTTGAAATCCATAGGGTGCAATTTCTTGTTCTAAATTTGTAAGTAGTTCTCTGAATTTTGAATATGGATCATAGTTTTCTATAAAGGCTAAAACATTTACTTCATTTAATTTAATGCCAGGATAATTGAAATTATTTAAAGACATACAAGCATTTCGAATATTACAATGATCAAATACTGAAATATTTGATTTTAGACAATTTAAACGATTAGATTGAAATTCAACAACAAAACTCAGAATTGTTTTAGGTCCTAAGATAGTAGTTTAATTACAATCTAGTCATTGCTGGTAAAAATTTAAATGTTTCTAGTTGTTTTGTTATAAATTTGTACGAAATCTTTGGTTAAAAGTTAAGATATTTAGATATTTCACTAGACATTTCAGAATTCAGTTCAATATAAGGCATTCGCCATTTTAAAGATGTTATATTATTTAAACCATTAACTACATCATTTGTACCTGCTGTTGCTTGAGCACTAGATTTGAATACAGCATGATCATTAGGTACTCTAACAAAATCGACAGAAACTCTTACTCTGGATACTATTTCACCTCGTAATCCTAAGACATGTGAGCATGGAATAATAAAACGACCTTTACCTCAATCTTCTGCATTTGTATTGAATTTAAATAATAAATCATGTTTATTGGCAAATCCTAGGTTTTTATCTGTTGTTGCAGAATATTCATTATCGTCTAAAGATCAACATTGACCATGTCCTCTATTCGAAATAAAACCATCATTATACTTTAATAATCCTTATATTATACTTACATGTCTTGGTCATTATTAAATTATGTAATCAACTCTGAACCTGTATATCTTGTATCATTTAATAATTTTACCAAATTAACTTCAATAATAAAAAAACTTTTCTCTAATAGAAAAATGTTATGTACAACATCAATGCTAATTAAAGTTGCTACTGATTTATTTAAATGTGATTTTTCTTGTTGTAAATAATCTTTAAATTTACAAAATTTTATCAAATCACTAGTAGTTATTGGATGTTTAAAATCCAAGTAATTTTTAATCACTTTTTGTGCATTCAATTATTAAAACAAAAATTTGTAATTAATTTTTATATTTAGCATAGTATTTATTTAATCGCTTTATTATGGTTTTTTAAGAAGGTTTAGTTTGTATATTTATTGCTTTATGCTCTGTTTTCTTATTATTTTTATCAACATCTTGTTTTATTGATGTTGTTTTATATTTGATGTATTCAGTATTTGTATTTATTCATTAAAATTGTAAAGATAAAGTAATTGTTATTTCTACACTTCTAAAATTAATAAGATTCAGTTCTTTATCAGTCAACTATATCTCTATTTCATTGATATATTCTTAGTCTACAATTAAAATATACTGGTTGTTTGGCTAGTTTTATAATTTTATAACCAGGTGGTACTTATGGTGTAAATAAATAAATACACCTAGATAGTCAAGCATTTATGGAACATCCTGTCTTTTAATCACAATGTACAAGTACTACGTAACCAGAATTAAAATCAACGGTTGTTTCTGAAAAATATCTATTAGATGTTAGTTCTTTGGGTGTGAATCCTAAAGTTTTCCTAATTGAATTACTTAGAGTAAAATCTACAACTTATTTAGCTGGAATTTTAATTACACCTTTGGCAATAGAAGTATCTGCCTTGATTCAGTTGATTCTCATAACATTTCTTGAAAAGTTGTCTTTATCTTCTTTTGTTATGACATAATTATCAACATATAAACGCATTTTATCTTAAATTTCATTAGCAATACTTTCAATTTCATAACTTTCTGTTTTTAAAGTAATATCAATAAAATCATTATTATCTTTTTATATCTAAAATTATTATTTCTTGTATCTATTTTAGGTATTAAATAGTAGGCAGATACCTTTTTTAAGGCTATTTGGGCACCATTTTTTATAGGAATTGGTACCTTATAATAAACTGTGATATTGATTTCTTTTAGTTGCAACAATATATGTGTTTCTTGTTTATAATTGAATATTTTGCTCTTAATACCTATTAGTTTGATTTCTTGTTAAATATTGTCTCAGAATTTTTTAATACTCATAGCGTTTTTATTATTCATTTACTATTTAATTTATTTATAAGTTTAGAATATATATTTGTGAAAGCCTTTTCTGAAAAATATAATTTTAATTTATCTAGTATTTCAGTAGCTTATTCTTTATTACTAGTATCAATATTCGTATGTCCTGCTTTTATGTTAGCTAGAGTTGTTTTTAACTTTGGTACAAAAATATTTAGATCATCTATAATAAAACGTACATTAAAATGTTTTACTCTGTCAAAACCTTGCGTTATCTAATGTAGTATCACTTTTTGATCTTTGTTTACCAATTAAATTATTTTTTTTACCAAAGTCTGATTTATTACTCTATTTTTACCGTTTTGAACTTTTTGTTGTTCTATCAGCAGTATAACATGCTTTTGTTGTAATTATATACCAAGAATATGATTCAGCATCTTTAGCATTATAATTAGCAGGCTGTTGTCTTGTTTGAACCTCCTGTAAACCAATAGTCATTAGTCTTTTTTCCTTAGATATTTGTATATAATTATCACCTAAATCTTGTATTTTTTTAGTTCCAAAATGATACCTATCTGTGTTATTATCGCCTGTGATTTGTAGTTTAATAGATAAAGCATTGTTTGCTAAGTTACCTAAATATTCAAAAGCTATTGGGCCTTTTTTATACCTTTGAAAACTAGATTCGATTACATTACTAATTGCTTACTGTGCGTCACTTTTTTCCTGTACAGATTGATTTGCTAAAGCAAGATATTCTAATAATTGATCATTACCAGCTTTAAATTTCTTTAATTTAGTGTATTGATAATGTGCAATATTTTTTAAATTTATATGTTTAGAATTTAAATCTTTTTTAAAAAGAGATGATTTCTTTGAAGCTAATATTGCTTTGTGTTCTACTGTATTAGTAATATTTTGTGTCGCCTTGATCATTAGGACAAATTTTTGAATTTTTGTAATTCAAACGTTTTATCTACTGCTTAAGCAGCTACAAATTATGCTCTTAATTTTCAAATATTTTTATTTTCTTTTATTATGAGTCTTTTATGACGTTTAATTTGTTCTGCTTCACTTATTTGTATATGTTTATTTTATACAATATTTTACTTTTAGCTCTCTTCTAAAAGGCTTCGTCTGTTCAGCCACATGTTTTTCAACACGTGCTTTTATTATATTTTTGTTTATTTTAAATTTTTGTCTTCTGTATTTGGAGTTGTTTATTTGTTGTGGTGTTAAATCAACTTATTTTTTTAAATTATTGACTTTGGCAAAGCCCTTCTCAGACCTCTGGTTAACTAATTTTTAAATTATTATTATTTAACTTTTTTTACCTAGATTTTAAACTATAAGGATTTAAATATACTCGTAATCCATTTTCTGTTTTATTTGCTTCAACTAGTGTCATTTTATTACTACTATCTTTTGAATTATTAAAATTTGTAATAAGATCTTGTAAGACATCAACCTATCTAGTTGTTTGTTGTTTAGTCATATATTTATACATCGTTTGTTGAATTGTTCTTGCAAATCTTTCAACAATAATTGCTTTTGTTTCATTTTCAGCTGTATACCAAGTAATATAATATTTTTAAATACATTTGTTGTCTTTGTACTACTTTATTTAGTTGTATGTATGTAATGTATGTATGTAAGGGAGTATAGAGACATTTGAACGTATCGTTCATGGTCTCACTTATGCTTACATTTTTACTATTTTGATTCGAAGTTTCCGTAATAGAGTATGGAACTAAATCACACCAGGTTTTTCATCACAGTTCGTAATTTTAGTTGCTAGTCGCGTGTGGCGCTGCAGACCGGCAAGAGAGGATAAATTAGTCTGCATCTCTGCATGTTGTTAATATTTCGGCTGAGCCGCGGCTCATTGACAGCGACATCGCAAAAACTGAGGGTTTTCAATCCTCGTCTAGAGCAAATTCAGCGTAGCAGCACACCGGCCAACCGCTAAACTATTAGAGAGAGCAGATGAGAGCAGTGAGCTAAAAGAGCAAGTAGTAAACAGTTGGTGTGGGTATAGGTATATACAAAGTGTACGTGGCATAAATACAGAATTTTCGTATTAAGGCATATATATCTCTGTCTCTTGCACAAGGCCACGGATAAACATAAATACCACCAGTCCACTTATACCATCTCCCTATTTCAAACTGAATCTTCCTCACTTTAACCAGACCCAACTCAACTCAAATTGCAATCGAACTTTAGGGCCGACTCCCTCGACTCCGCAATCTAGTGCTAAGAACTTTAAACTGCCAAGCCAGGGTACTGTATTCAGTTCCTTTATTAGAATGTAGATTTTCAGGCGTCTGAGATGGTTTGTTAGATTTTAATACAACTTCAAAACTATCTTCTACTTCATCTGCATTTTTTGTTTTTAAAGGTATAGCCTATCCCTATTTACAAAATGTATCAATTATTAAATTAATATATCTATAACTATCATTATCTGTAACCCATTTTGTAGGCATTAAAACTAAATCGGTTCGCTATATTGATTCTATACACGGTGTATAATACTTTCTACGTTTAAATTTTTGTATTTTACCTAAATGCTTAGTATATGTATGTTGTGTAGCTAGATATTTTCTAACAATTTTAGGTTTTATTCCTGTTTTTGTAGCTTATTCATTTATTCCTACAAATCTCGTTAATGGGTTTTTATATAAAGAATCTAGTATTTTATATGATTCATCATCTAGCGGGCTGTGCTTTTTACGTTCTTTGAACTGTCATAACTTATTACTATGTAATAAATTAAGCCCTAAACCTAGATATAATTTTAGTTTTATTACACTTTTGGTTACAACACGTTTAACTTTGTTACTTAATGTAGGATTTGCTATTTTATCTACATTTTTAAGTAATTTTCTATCTGCTCTATGTATTATATCTTTATCCTTGTATATAGTATATGCTCAATCATGATGCATTGCTGCTTCATCAACTCTATCAACAAGTTTATCTCCTTTTGCTATTCTTTCTTCAAATTTAGTTCCAGGACCTAAATAATTACAACCTAGATAATGTAATTTACCTAAATATTTTCTAATTGTATCAACTGTAATACTTCCAATTTCAGTAGGTTCTTTGGATTTGATAAAAGAACACTTTTAGGTATTACAGTTAGCACATTTTAATTTCATTATATTTTTGTTATTTTTAATATTAGTATACTCGATTTTTTTATTAGGTGTTTTCACCTTACATCTCATACAAATTATACAACCTACGTCATTCTTGTGCTTTGTGCTATTATTTATTTATTAACATACTTTTTTTATAAATATTTGATTTTTCATGTCTTGCAATTTTATCACGTCTTCCTATACATGCACATTCACACATCACAGATGTACTATTTTTTCCTTAAAACAGACTTTACATTCAGATCTTAGACCTGTTTTAGTTGCATGATCTTTTCTAAATTCATTTACTTGTTTCTTTACTTTACAAATACTACATTTTATTTTATTGTTTTCCATTTAATAAGAAAACAATTATTAGGTAAAACTTTTTTTTAATTGTGAAACACACTAAATATTTGTCACACACAACAAAAAGTGTTAAAACTACTGCTTTTTTTAATACAATACACTCAAATTGATTATGTTTTAATTTTTTTAAAAATCACAGAGTTGTAGTCGTAGTCGTAGTCGCAGTCGTAGTTATGTTTTCAAAATCAGTAAGGTAAAATTATTATAGAAATCAAAATGTTGAAAAATGTGTTAAAACTGCTGATTTTACTATCAAAATAGCCATTAATCATTTAAATAGGCTACTTTTAAAAAATGAGGTCGTAGTCGTAGGTGTGCGCTAGAAACCCCACTTCCACACTACTGACTTGAACAAAACTCATAGATGGGAAGGGCAAACACCGAGAACACCAGAAAAACGAACATATAAATGTGAATAGTTTCACAACATTCTTTTTTTCTTTTATTTTCAGGAGCTCGATGGCAAAATCCAGGACTGTGGGGGCAATCCCCTTGTAAACGTCGGAATTTTTTTGGTGTCTTCATGGTTCTCCTTTACTGTCACTGAAGTTGCAAGGAATATTGAAAACCAAAGAATTTAATCTAATTTTGAGAAGTGTGGGTCGTGATATATCTTCTCTCAGGCTTCAAATTGTGGAACTTTGCTCTCCTGGAGCTTAATTGTGCGACTGGTGATAACTCCCTACTCTTTTTTCTTCCATCTCTTCTCGTTAAGCTTAATATTTTGCCATAGGGCTGCAATATTTTGAATTAAATTCATGGCTTATAGTTGCTAGGTGTCAATGCTGCGAGTTAAGTCTTTTTTTTGTTATCTCTTTCTGTGGATCTTCTTTGTCTGTTGGATGGCAGATGCTGTCTGTTGGATTTGAAGAAGATCTGTGGAAATATGAGTCGTCTATGCTATTCTCTTCTCATCATCCCCTTGTAGGCTTCGCGTCACCGCGAAGGGGTGTCCGTAACAAGAAGAAAATAGAATGCACGCACACAATTACAATTTAACCTTTTTATGTTTACGATTTACTTTTAGATTTGGTTTTTTTTAGCTAAATAAAGTTTTGACTCTAGACCTGAACAGTTTTGTAATTCATTAACAACCTTTATTTTTATATGGCATCAATAGAAACTTCATAGCCTGTCTAAACTGAACACCTTTCACCGGGGGATGAGGATCAGCTGAGGCAAGAAAATAAAATATAAAGATTAAGAAAAGTAATCAAGAAGAATTACGTGTGTGTGCCCTCATAACCTCCTACGTCTTAAATTTAAATGCATAACATATTTACCATTTAAGGCATCATTGGATACGACCACCCCCTACCTGGGGATGCAGATGCAGATCGTATCTTTAATTCATGAAATAATAGTAAAATCAAATAGAATTTAATAATATGCCTCAACAAGGTCGTACGTCCTATTTTCTAATGCATAGCGATCTCATTATTCTGGGCTTTAACATCAATCATAATATATAAGTAAATAATGAGTAAAAATAAAGCTGAAGGAGGGGCTGGAGGCTGGATTGCTGCTAGACCGTTCTGGGGTCCTTGTTGTTAGTCTTGATTTCGGTTTTAATTACAGTTCCAGTTTGGGTTCTTGGTGGTTTCTCTTTCTCCTTGTCCAAGTCTGAATCCAAAGTCGTTCGATTGGATGTGCCGGGCAGATGATGAAATCCCTCTTAAAAGTGGGATTCATGTGGAGAGAGGATAAAATCTTTTATCTTCTCTTTACACTGGTCATTTCTTACTTTAATCAGGACAAGCCCTGATTGTTTGTGGAAACGCGCTAGAGATTCGTCTGGCGGTGCCTTGTCCTGATCAGATACTCTTTTGAACCCCTTTATTATGAGTTCGATAGACTTTTCATAGCACTTCATCATATAGTCCTCCTAGGCAGTAGCCCAGTTTTATCCCTCAATTTTCTTTAAGACAATCTTGGTGATCAACTTCATTATTATTCGGTTTGCTTGATCCTAAAGGGATTTGGGATTCACAACTGGATCTTGAGTCGATTCTATTACACTGTCACCCTTCACTTTCTTCACTTCTTTCTGCAACGTGGCTACAGTCTCACATAACACGGCCAAAAACTTATCGTCAATCTGATATTGTGGGAGAGGATAGTGTGGAGGACTTAAGGGTGACTCCGGCCACTCAATGTCTTTCTCGGACAAAGGTAATAAAATCCGGATCAAGAAAAAAGTAAAAAAGAAAGTCACGAATAATTATACTGTTCACTTTTTCACCGGAAATGTTTTCTCTCGAGCGTGAAGAACTGATTGTTTTAAAGTATAAAGCAAGTTCAAACGTTGATTTGGTATCGGCTTTAGGGTAATAACTTAAATATTGTTCCACGTATTTATTTTACTTTGAATATTAATTAAAAATTATAAAGTCAAACTCTGTAGGAGTTCAAGAAGAAACTTGATTTTCTTTTGATACTGAGTTTTTACTTTAGATCTGATCTTGGCTTTGGAAGTCCAGTTTTGAACCTACAATACTTATAACGGTGCCTACAACCGGAGTGGCAGCAACGTCAAATTCTATTTTTCTTTGGAGGCTTAAAAAGGAGATAATCTCTAAAGATATCCCTTATATCCCCTTTTACGTAATGTTCCTTGCAATTTGGATATTCTCTAATTTTGTAGCTAAATTTTTTTTTAGTTTGTATGACTACATCACCAGAACTCTTTGGTCCCTAGTAAGCATTGCCTTGGGCGGTTAGTAGAGTAGTTTTCGTTTAAGCAAAGGCGGCGAATGCTAAAGAAGCCTCCGAGTCTGTGTTCTCAGGTGAAGGGAATTCCAGATCAGGGTCCTAGTTAACGGTGTTTGTAGGACTATGTGAGGAGGACCCAAATTCTACAGCATTAGGCCCTAACGAGAAATCTTGCTAGTCGAAAAGGACGTTCCCCTTGTTACTGTCACTGTAGGAAATCTCTATTTGTCAACTGCGATACATTATTTTTATGCTAATTAAGCTTACATCCTACCTTACTGGGCGATAAAATTAAAAGTTTTGAGAAATAATTATGTAATTATCGATTTTTGTTTGTAAAGGTTCAAAAGTGGGATCCAACATGTAAGCATTAGCTTCCCAGCGACTATCTTTCCCCTTGTAGGAACACATCTACCTATCAGGCAAGCTAACGGCATAATAGATGTGCTCTCTGTAGACGTGCCGACCTACACATCAGGCAAACTAATTGCTTAATAGATCGGCAGTCTACAGATATGCTAACCTACTTATCGGGTAAACTTATGGCATAATAGGTGCGCACACCTGAGGTTGTTTTGACCCATACAAAGGAAGCTGTCAGAAAACCGATGCTCATATAGAAATTCCAATCCTAAATCCCATTTAATTTTAGCATTACGGTTTTAATGGTCATGGAATGTTTAATTTGAATTATATTTTGATAATTTTTATTTCGAATCTGAAGGAGTCGGAAGTAAATATGAAATATTAGTATGCATGTTTCATATGCATTTGATCATGTTGTTAATTAAACAAATTGCTTTAGTACTCTCTTTTCGAGAAGTGGGGGAGAAATTTGGTTCCCTATTTCTATTTTTACGCGGTTTTAAAAGAGGGTCTCTTTCATGGGCGGCTGAGCTCGGACCTTGTTAAGGAGCCCTTGAAAGTGCTCTTCTCGAACAAGTTGCCGCACCAGGTCGGATATTGCTGTCGGTTAAGGCGCAAGGCGTAACCTCACGGCTTCTTTTCTGATTTTTAGGTTTCTTGCGCTGTAGGGAATCTTCGTCTGTATATGAACTGGGATCCTTAGTAGTTTCTGTCTGGGATCCACTAGTTTCACTTTTGAAGGTTTCTCTCACTTTGTTTCGTTGCGAAGCCTTGGTTTGAAATTTTTTGGAAGTAAGGGTGGCATCTACTCAGCTTTGGTTACTCTAGCTTTGGCTATGTCTTTTCTTTTTCGAAGTACGAGATGGAAAGAAGTTCGACTGTTGACTGAGTCTCTCTACTGAAGGCGGATCTTGTTTTTCCGTCCATGTAATGTTTTCTTCCTAGTGAAGTTTTATATTGACCTCTTCTATATTGTAAAAAGGATTTTTGGGAGGGGAACGAGTTATATTTCTGCCAGCTCTGATAGGTGGGGAACTTTTAGAAGAAGTATCCCTGTGTTTACTTTGATTTGGATTGTTATAGGAACAATATCTGCGGGAAAAATTTATGTTCAAATTCATATCTTGATTTGGTGAGGAGCGGGGGAAAATCTGATTTTCCTGAGATCTAGCTTTTGGAGCTTGATCGCTCCTAGGAGATTAGATTCTTTTTTTCCTGATCTGCAATTGTAAAGGGTCATTGTGAGAAGGAGAATTTTGATTTGCACTTCCATGAGCACAGTAATCGTCGGCGCTCTAAGATAGAAGTAGGATATTTTGAGTTTTCCTACTCCAAGAATATTTGGGACACATGGGAAACTGGTTTTGGTTTTCCCTGAAACTAGATTGGTTTTGGGTGTTTTGATATCTCACCAAGACTAAGATGGGTTTGGTTGAAATGTTGATTCTAATTTAATGAATTTTGATGGAGGGTGCTGTTTCTGTTCGCGGTCGAGCTTAATATAGTTTTTTCTACACCCTGTATAGGATTAAAAACATCCCCTTGAGTCGAGCTTGAGTTGAAGAGTTGACTGCTCTCTACACCCCATGGGATTAACTGTTAATCATTTACGGTGTTACTTTTTATGCGGTTAAATATATCTCTAATATGTAGAACAGAATATTAATTATATGTGTGATTTAATTTTAATTTGGTTGTTTAATGATCAAATTTTTTCGTTCCAAGTGGTTCTTTTCTCAAAGAATTTTGGGAACTAAGATTTCTTTTTTCACTGGCGGCGGTGCAGATGCCCTTCATGCAAGTAGGAAAAGAAGTTTCAACGAGAAAAAAACCTCCAAAGTTATCTCCAGTGATTCGTTGTGTGAGGACGTCCTGTTGGGTTGAGCTTGCCAGAATATTGTGGCTGCTCACTGCAACCTCAGGGGCTTGTGCTTTCTGTCTGTCGTCTTGAGTCGAGCTTGCTGGGACTTGACATCTGCTCTCTACACTCTTCTGACTAGCGGTTGCGCTTTCGGTGCTCGAGCTCTCTGAACTGCTCATGTCTATTTCGGCGCCAGCAAGTTTTATCAAACCAGTTGAGCTTGAAGCATCGCCTTGTGTTTGGCTCTATAGTTAAACGATTTGCTTTAAAGTTGTTAAAGTGCCTGTGGATGATGGTAAGAACTAGTCCAAAATACGGACTCGATGTGTCCAGTCTGTTGGATTTAAAGGGTTCAAAATCAGACCATCCCTGAAATCACACTCAGGTGTCTGACAAAACTGGTTAACGAAGGCTGAATACGAAGGTCGACGTTGAGAAAGGTTTGTATCAGCCTTTTGTTTCACGGGAGGTTAAGCACGGATATTTCAAGAGAAATGAGAACCGTCTGTCCTCTAAATACTTTAGTGGGGTTAGTAAGGTGAGCTACTGTCGTCATGTGCCGACAAAGGTCCATGTTGTGGAAGTAATATGTAGTTGTTACGCGTGGGAGATTCAGCTGAGTGGGTTAAATTTCCCCTTACAAGGACGTCCACGATGGGTATAATGGGTATACTATTTAAGTTGGGGTAATTGTCTGTAGGATTTAAACGGGGCTCCGCAAGGAAAACGTCCTCTGGCGGGACAGAACGTAAGTCTTTAATCCAGTCGGAGTTGACGGCGGATTCCTTCCGCGCGGGTATAGATTGGTCAGAAACATATTTACGGAGATTGTGTTCATGGGCCAAACGGAGCGTACGCTCCGGTATGAAAGCATTAATATCGTCTGTGTGCTCACAGAGAAAGTAAAAATGTATATTTTCGTTTAAACTATAAACTTTATAAGGTCCTGTGTACTTTAAATTGAATTTTGATTTAGTACCTGGAAGACGCGTGTAAATGCGTTCTTACACCAAGTCACTAATAATAAACGTTACAGCTGGGTACTTCTATCATACGCTAATTTTCTCTTTATTTTACTTTCACAAGAGTTTTAGAAAGCCTGCTTATGGATACAAAACATTTTGCCAATGCGTACCTGTTGCTGCTCTAGATCCTATTTAGGATTCAGATGCTCAGTTAACAAATTTAAATTTCGATTGATCAGGCCTATGCCGTGCATCAGAAAATAACGAGTGAATTTGGTACTAAAATGGGAGGCGTTGTTATATGCATTTTGTATTACTCGGTTAATCCGAGTCATGTATCCACGCAAAACTTTTTTCATTCGTGGTCGTACTTGTAATGCCTCACTTTCCCTCACCGCTCATAAGCCTCACTATCCTTCACCGCTCACAAGCCTCACTATTATCCTTCCCCGCTCACAAGCTTCACTGTCGTTCACCGTAAGCAAGCCTCACTACTTGCCTGTCTATGTCTATGACAGCAGAGACAGAGTGGTGGATGTGGATGGCAATGGAAGCGGAAGCAGTAGTAATAAAAACTACTCTACTTCCAAATCAGTGCGGACTATAGTACAACAATGTTAAAGCCATAGCAACCATACGCACTCCACTCCACAACTCCTCACACAGTTCCACTGTCACAACAATTTGCAGCTGGCGGATGAAGTTGAGATGCGAATGTATTTGCGCGCCAAATCAAATTAGCCAATATACACGTATACAAACGAAAAGGAACGAGACGCTTGAAGTTTATTTAGTAGGTTTACTAAAGGCAATACTAATGTAATTTACTAACTGGATGTAATTTTTATTACTGCTTCGATCAACTACTTATACTCACGTGTCCACTGCATTCTCACACTGTGTTGTCATTGTCATAGCCATTGCAGACATTTGAAGTACTGTTGTAATTTGTGAACAAACAACTTCGAAGATTGTTATTTCTGAAATAACAAAGCAATCACAATTTACGTTGTTTACAATGCATTTTCTCAGCTAGGATTGTTATTGTGATAGATTGTGTTTGTCCACAAAACGTTCTGTGCCGACGACTGGCAAAAACAGGTTTGTTCTTGTTTGTCGTCCTGGGTGTTTGTTCTACATTGTGATTGTGCACAACCCAATTTACTAGTTTGTGGTTGTGGTTGTGAAAGCACTATCACAAACGAAAAGAACAATTGTTCTTTGTACACAAATTACAACAGTAATTTGAAGTACACAATTTGCCAGTCCATGATTTACATAGGATTTTGAGCTGACAACCACAACGAGTTTACATGCAAAATAAACTTTACAAATCTTCACGAATTTTCCACATTGATTTTCTTCTTTCATACTTTTGTTTATTGAATTTTGTAGTGCAATTTTACTTTGGCTACATATTAGTTCGCCGTATTGCACATTGCACCGTAAATTTACACAAGAACTGCATCTCACTACAAACTGAAGCCGACATCTTATTTGGCAATTATTATTTTGTTAGGACAGGGATTACGAAGGCTGAGTATTAGCATAGTAAGGAAATCGAACAGCAGCAGGAGATCGTCCATAAATGATGTCATCAGTGGCTCTAATTGGGTATTGATGACATGCCATGGCCATGCATGCTAAAGATAACCGCTTAAGTAAGGTTAAATGATTAGGATGGGTAGCTTCTAAGGAAGTGATAATTCCAGTTAGAGCATTTATGGATCACTCCTAAGCAGTTGTGAAGCGTGTATGTACTTTGTACATTGGTTAATCAGAATCAAAAATCTATTGCCGATTAAATGTAGTCGCCGGTTTACTTAATGGAAAGTGTACATCCATTCATGCATAGGAAAAAAACAGATCATAGAGTAGTGGTAGCTTCATCCAGTGCTTACCAATTTGAATAATGAATGGGTGAAACTTGTTATTCTGGCGCTCATATTTTTGAAATAAAAATGGAAACTAAAACTGACTGGCGCTGTGATCGAGTGTAATTACTCCTTTTCCTCTTCCCATTTACTGGCATGCATAAAGCAGCTGAATGAATTATTTTTTTCTGCTATTAAGTTAGAATGTTTTACTTACTTATTTGGTACGTACATGTGAGTTAAGTGTAGGAGTATTATTTTACAACAATAATATGTTGTTGGTCTTAGTTATACACGTGTAACACCATGAACACCATGAAGTAGTTTCCTATGTTAAAGCATACACTTTTCAGCAAAGCTCTTCTTACCCCAATTGCTACTTTTTTGGAAATCGTCTATGACGAGCGTGTTAAACGAAAGATTCTTCGATAGGGGTGTCTTACGACACGACAGAAGTTTCCTTTTTAATTTCAAAATTTAGGTGAGAGATCAATCACTATTTAAATTGATACGCTCTGCTTCATCTAAACAGTCTTGCTTATTATTATAGATACCTTTGCTGAAATGCAATTTTGTTTTTGAAAACAAGTTTAAGTTCCCAAGTATTTAGTTCCAATTACCAAGGATTTAGATTTAAAAACATGTATTCAATGTATTCAAATCTAATTACCCAGCAATTAGAATTGGCGATTGTTCACTGACTTAGGATTGAGTTTCGAACTCATGATGATTTGAGTATCGTACTCACGAGGATGAGGATTACAGTTTTCGACTCACGATGATTGGAGTTTTGTACTCACGAGGATTCGAGTTTCGTACTCACGAGGGTGGGAATTTAGTGTTCACGAGGATTAGGGTCCAACCTAATAGCTTAACTGGGAAACACATAAATAACCAAACCCGGGAAAACCCGGAAAGACTAGGTTATCCTCGAGTTACGTAATAAAGGCCTGTTAACAAACTTTTTTGTGCTCTTAAAACCCACAAATAATATCCAACCACTTTGTTTTTACTCGCTTAAGTACAAAAAATTAACTACACTGTGTTTATCTTGTCCTTGTCATATCCATAAATAACCATAACCCACCTAATACTGTTTGTTTTCCCTAACTGCAACATTACAATACGTGTAAAATCAAAGCTATTTTTTTTATTCATTAAAAGTGAAAGATAATCTTCTTGTACCGAGTCGCTGTCTCAAACTAGTTAATTGCTTAACAATCAGCGACTCGGTACAAGAAGATTATCTTTCACTTTTAATGAATTAAAAAAATTGCTTTGATCTTAACACGTATTGTAATGTTGCAGTTACGGTTTACCTTTGCGTACCTTTGGCAAGTTTTGCAAGAACAGCAGACATTGGATATGATACGATGCATATTGAAAAACTAGAATTTTGTTTTCATGATTTAAAAAAGTTTTTCACCACCTAAGTGAGATTTTTTAAGAAAATCCTGAGCAGCGTCCTCCGATAAAAGATATGGAAGTACAGTTAGCCACATCAGACTTCTAGGGTCGTAATTGATTCGTTGTAAGGTCCCTTCTTTATTGAGCTGATAATCTTTTCAAAATTTATTTTTGCCTTTAAAGTTGTTGGCCCTATCTTTCTTTTTTAATTTCATGATTTTGAGACACTTAGTATCACGCCTTTGACTAGCTAATATTTTGTGATCTAAGTCAAGAGTAGCTAGGTTTAGATGAAAAATCCCAGTATCTCGAATACTACATACGTATACAATGGTTTCAGGTTCCAGATCTTTCCTTGCTTGAGTAAGTATATCTCTTGGTGATCTGCTCAGACCATCAGTCATTTAATTGTTCTTGCCTTTGACGTGGAAGATTTTGATTTGGTATTAGCTTAATTATAAGCTTCACTGAATAAGTCTGGAATTGACTTCGGACGTCTTTAGTATGGATGTAAACGCAGAATGGTCGGTGTAGACATGGATCGTTCGACCTATCACTAGGCAGGGTTGTTTGGCGAGCCCATTAATGATAGCGTAACACTTCTTCTCGGGAGTGGACCATTTTAACTGCAGACCGGTAAGTAGATGTAAGTTGAAGGCAAGAGGCCTTCTAAACCCGTCTATATTTTGAATTATACAAGAGCCAATGCAGTACTTACTTGCGTCAGACCATAGTTCTAATTGACTTTGTGGAACTGGAAAAACTAATAAAGGAGCATCGAGGATGAGTTTCTTGAGAGTGTCGATGGCGTTACAACACGCATCGTCAAAGTTAAACAGCGCGTTCTTTATAAGAAGTTTGAAAACAGGCCAAGCCACGTGAAAATACCCATTTTTTATGCGGCGGAAGAAGTTGGAAATGCCTATGAGTCTCCTTATCTCGGTAGTGTTCTTTGGATATGGATACTTAGCTATGACCTCGACTCTCTCACTATCTATTCTTATACCATCGGCGCTAACCCTATGACTAAGAAAAATTATGGAAGGAAACCCAAAAAAGCAGTTGGCTGGTTTTAATTTAATGTTTGCTTTCAAGCAAATGTGAATAACTTGTTCCAGCCTCTCAAGCATCTGGCTGAAGCTGAAGCCTCCGAAGCTTGTTTTATCGACATAAAAGGCTATAAAATCACACAGAAGTAGATAGTAAATTTTGTTCATTACTGTTTGAAAACAAGTATTAAAATTAAGATACCCATACGGAAGTCTCAGCGGTTATTATCTCATTATTCCCATATAGTATACATAAGCTATAAAATTTCAACAAGCTTTAGGAACTCGAATTTGTTGATATAAATTGGCCATATCAACGTTACAAAAGTACCTACAACCAAAAAATTTGGAAAAAAAACTTATTTGATTTCGTATAGGAGCTGCTTTGGGTTTTACTTTTTTAAAGATGTCCCGATAATCGATACCCGGGCGCTAACTTGTGGCGCCTTCCTTTACAACTAACACACAAAATACTGTAGAGCTTTGACATGGCTCAATGCTTTTCCTTGCTGAACCTGCCTCGGTTTCGCGTTAAACTACTCTCTGAAATTTTTGAGAAATAACCGTGGGGTGTTGGATCATTGTAGAGGTATCAACATTTCAATGGTAGCTTTTAAAACTTGCCCGGTAAGTTAATCTCTTACAGTTTTGTGAAAATCTTGAGGTTTTTATCCGAAGACGTTGTAAAATTTACTAAATAAGTCTCTAAATTGATCTTTTTCAACAGGTTTGAACTTCCTATTGATTTTAAATTGATGGAATTCTTTGTCAGTGAGCCTTTAATTCCTCTAGACTTAAAAGGGTACGGGATTTATTTTTTAAGAGATTAAAAACTTTAAAAATTCGGTTTGCAACTGAATGGATTGAATGTGGTTGTTATCAGATGGAATAACTCGGTAGGCATTCGGTGAATTCTAAATTAGTAGGATAAAATCATCCGGGTCAAAATTAATGAGGTAGCAGATGCCATGACTGTTTTCTATTCTTGAGGAGGTTTCCACAACGTGAAGACCATATTTTTTAAAGAGTGCATTATTTTGTTAAAATAAGATATCTTTATTGAACCACCTATCTTTCACATAAACGTTGATGGAATTGGGACGGTTAGCCTCAATTAGGATATGTGTAACAGTAAAAAGTCTTAATTTGGAATTTGGCAGAAGATTTTCCGCCCGAGATGACATGCTGGATGTTTAAATAGTTTGTATGTCTTCTTAAGTGGAGCTGTCGGAATCGTATGAGGGTTAGATAGTGTCAACCACTGATTCAGTGTCCAAGCTATCCACCTTTATACGATTTACTGCCGTTTCAGTGGGTAAATAATAGAAAGGGTCATCTATTAAAGGGTTAAAAGCAATTTGAAAATCAGAATTTACATTTGACTCCGGATGTATGCTGTTCCTACGCGTTATTTCATCCGTAACTTTTAACTTTTTAATTTTGCTTTTACGTAGGTGGATGGAATTTATGGCTTTCTGGTTTTAGACTCTTACGTGGAGTAGAGAATTCATCGCCATCGTGAGGAAAGAAGGTTAAGACTTCTTTATGGCACATTACATAAGCATGGTTTTCCTAGAGGAGGTCCATGCCAAAGACCAAGTGGTCATTTGCTTTATCGATGACGAAGATATCCCACTTTATCCACCTTTTAAATTCTTCTATGTATATTGTGAGAAACGTAAATTTCTTTATTAGGTGTGCCGTGCCATCATTATTAGAAACGATAGTTTAAATAGGCGCGCAAGGTTTTAATTTATTGAGGAGTTCTAATCTAATGAGAGTACGAGGACTGATGGTGCTAATGGTTGCTTCTGTGTTAATGAGGGCTTCAACGTTGACATCACATCTATGTTTATTCTGACTCAAAATGAGCGACGAATCTCCATTTCGACTTTGTTAAAGGTACGTACGTATTAAAAGGATCCCTCATCGGGGATTTTGAAGATGTCATTATTGGTGATGATATCATTACTATTTTTGAACTGGAAATCGAATGCTGAGTCTGCGTCGGAACCATCACTGACAGAAGATGTGGGTGCTGAATTGTGAGGTGAAACTTGTATGGGCTTTGCCGTTGCGGGTAGTAAAAAAGGGTTAGGTGTAAGGTTTGAAAAGGGACCAGATGTCCAGAGTGGTTGAGGACACAATCTATAGGTTCTACATTGAATGCAAAGTCAGTTAGAGGCGACTAGGGGGTTTGAGGTGTATCTATGCTTAAAAATTTTTAATTGTTGGAATAGTTGAATAAAGCGGAAGTACCCTGAGTGGCAGGTAAAGGAATACCGATAAAGGATTCTGAGGACGCTCCGCTGGTGCCTAAACCTTGGAGTGGCACGCCACTCACTTTCAGATAGAAATTGGTATGCTCAGGATTATTTGAATCAAACTTCTTTGAAGATGATGCAAAATGGGTTTGCTGGTACACTAGGGTCTTTGGTGCCTGTTGTTGTGGAGCTGTAACGTACGTCACAGGCGCCGGAGCATGTTGTATCGGCGTGGCCTGGTGCATTTAAAGTTGCTGTACTGACTGAACAAGTCCCTGTAAAATCTGTACTATAGTAGGATCTACTGTGGGTTGCACATTCTGAGCATTGTTATTTTGTTTGCCGCACGAAGAAGCTATTTCCTATGTTTGTTTTGCGTCGCTCTGGGTTTCGGAGGTAGTACAGAAATACCCTACTTTCTCAAAAGTGTACGTCATTTCCTTGCTCATCATTACTGCATCGCATGCAATTCATGCGACCTTTGTCATTTTTAGCGGCTTTACTTAATGCGGCCGTGTACATAGATGTGTCGGCGGGTTGATACTCCAAACTGTCCCAGGCCACATAATAGTCTCAGTGGAGGACATCAGTAGGTTTGCGTTGATAGGGTTTCTGGATCTCCGTTTCGAGTCCTCTCATAAATACTTTAGGAAGGAATGCCGCTGCCGAGCTATTCTGTGTACTGGGCTGACTAAGTGATGTGGCGTTGCAAAAAAAAGCAGAGGGCCCCCTCATCAATGCATGTTTCGACTAATAGTTTTACAGTGGGGGGTAGCGTTCTATGAGACTTCCTTATTTGCGTTCGGGGTCTATTCTGGAATCTATGAAAGCCAAACATGCACATCGGACAGCAAGAAAATCACTAGCGCTTTAGTTGGGCTTTTTAATGGTATTGCTCAAGTTTGCGGCTGCTTGATCTGAAACATAATTTTGATCGAACTTTTCTGCTAATGCGTATGTTATGTCGTCCCACTTATCTGCACACTGTTCGAAAGCGTCGTAGTCAATACAAGAAATGAACTTTCGTTTAATATTTTTTCACCGCTGACCAGCTTGTTGTACAAAGACTTTGTCCAATCTGGTTATGACTACAAACGGAGGGAGCTTGTACAAACGGATGAAGGAATTAAATTCCTTTACTTATTTGCTTGCCAAGATTTCTTCGTTATACTAGGGCAGTACGTCTATGCATTTGGTCTGTTGGTAGTGGTCATAACCAGTTATAGACATGCCTCTGTGTGTTTGAGCCGTATAAGACTGGGGCATCCTTCGATTGCCGCGACATTCCCATAGAGAAGGTAAAAAATCCTCGTCGGAATGACTTGGATCATCATCTGATGGTGGGAACGAATTTGCTTGGTTACTCCTGCTCCTACGATTTGAATGTCGTGGAGGAGAGGAGCAATTTCTACGAGACCGGGAATGTCGGTCTTCCAGTGGTGAAGGCTCTTTGGCCCTTTAACCAGTAGTACGACAAAAAGTTAGCCGAGAAGGCTGTATCGGTTCCGTATGTCAACAACGACGTGGGATGGCTCTATATCGTGTGAAACGAGATGTTCAAGGCGAAGATGTCTGCTGTTATCATTAATATGATTTAATAAGGCCGATTGCTGACTGGAGCGGGTAGGTAACGGAGCTGGTTGTGGCTGATACTGTCTTTGGAGTGGTAAGAGATATACCAATAAGTATTGAGAAGGAGGCGCTCTGGCCTCAATTTGTGGTTTAAAAACTTGTGAATAAACGTTGTCCACGTTGACCTGAGGATAATAACGGAGATTGTCAAAGGATTCTCTCACTTTTTTTTTATTAGTGAGTGGAAATCCCTGAGTTGGACAATGTGCCAAGTGTACCTTCATCGCTGCTCTCGAAAAAACGAGTGGTCATGACCCTAGCAACGATGATGAGGTTTGCACTGTGTATCGCTTTGAAGTGGGAATTTAGGGCCTTATCGTTGGTTGTTGATGATGACCTGAGATTAGGTTCCCTACATAAATTGGGCCCGTTGGGGCCTTCTGTAGCCTTATGTACAGAGGTTGTTGAAAGTGAGAAGGTCGTTGACTCTTTGGTTTGGGAACCTGTATTTTTCCTAAATCCACAGACGCAAGCGCAGCTCAAAGCTGCTGTTGCTTAAAGGCGGGAGTCGGAACAGGTGCAGTAAGTTGGCGCATCTGTCCACCTCCTGATGTTGACTGTGGATGGGAAGGGTTACTCGAGTGTCTTTGCACTGGTAAAGGTGAGGTGGTACTTTTTAATTCCGAGGGATTGTTGCGTGACTTTTTCTTTGGTTGGAATTGATAGGTTGTCACCGTAGAAGAGGGTTCCGCAGAAGCCTGCTGTTCATGATTAAAATTCATGTAGGCACATACCGTGGTTTCCAGTGTGACATTGTTATCCTTGGCCATAGCGATAATTTAACGGTAAAATTGGTCATCATAAGCCGCCAACATGTAAATGATCTGTTACTGAGGAACTAATCTATCGGAGTATCACTTTTGCAGATAGGTATCGATCGGAAACTCTGTGAGTTGGCTGCTGGATGTGGATAGCTGTGGCGGTTCCACCTTGGTGGCCAACGGGACCAATGGTCCTGATGCGGAACACTCATCCTACGTTCTTCTGTAAAAGTATGGTTGTGAACTGGAGATGTCTTTGTGTTCTTGATGAACACGTGTGGTGGGGTCAATCATTGGCTTAGAACGATCACCTTAGATGAAATACTCTGAAGTAGTCCCGTCACGCAGGAGCACAATTTTCGGATTAAGAGGTTTAGGAATACGTCTAGAGCTACGGATTACATAAATTTTGTGTAGGCCTATGGCTTTCAACACGTAACAAGTAATGGCTTCACTGTGACAGTCAATATTCCTTTCTAAATCAGATTGATTAGGGTCATCAACCTCGCAAAATTGTTGTCCGTCATCAGCATGTGTGTAGAGCTGTTGTCGTCATTAGATGCGACTGAACGGTTTGAAGATGATTCTGAGCCACTCTGGTTGTCATTCCCTGATTTCTTCTTTTTCTTCTTTTTTTTCGGTTTTGTAGCCGAATGCGAATTAAAATAAGACAACTTTCCGCTTTTTCCGTACTACGGCTGGGTCTGGTAAAAGAAAACAGAATGACACTGTTTTTATTTTTTCTCCTAGACTGTTGTAGGTCGATTGGACCGGGATTTTTCTCAACGACAGTGTCATCTATATCGGAAACGCCGCCGGAGTCACCCTTATAGCCAGTCTCATTAAAATCATTTATGGGAAGTTCGTTTTTTCTTTCTTTACTCGTTTTGAAATTGAAATGGGAAAATTTTATAGAAGGGGTAAACTTTAAATTAACAAACGTTAAAAGTTTGTTGTAATAGTTACTTCATTAAACTCTAAGGAGTTTCTATTAGCTTTAAATCCTAACTCTACTTTTCATTCATTTTTATTCCTTAATTAATAGTAAAAATCAGTGAAAGCAAGCTTTCTTTTCTTTTATATATTTCCCGCGGTTCGTTTCCTGAAGATTTGGTAGACGCTTAGATTATATAATTTATTTCTTTAATTAAAATGTAAAATTATTATAAATATCCTATCTAACGTAAATGTTAAATTGTCTTATTGATTTTTAATTTTTATTGAACTCTTTTTGAATCCGCTGACTATCTTTGACTTTTATATCTGAAGTAGTTGGAATAAATTTTAAAAAAGCTGTTTTTTAATCGAACTTTTGGTTTATGGCCTTTTAAACTTTTAATAGGCGTTTTCGAATTTTTGTGGGGGAAAATCAGTCTGTGAGTGTCGGATTTCTATTGTATAGATCTGTCCGCTTTAGGCTGTTTTTTGGGGTAAAAGCGTGAGAGCACGTGAAAAATGAGCTTTCTTGAATCCCCCTTTAAGTTCTTTTGAACTTATTGAATTTGTAGGTGGGTGAAACTTGGAGAACTCGCTGGCTAGTGAGAAGTTTAGAGACGGCTTGTAGCTATACGCGTACCTGCACCTGTTCTTAAGATTGAAAATAGGAATTAGTGGAAAATTCAATTTCAAATGCTATTAACTTTATTTGATTTTTAATTATGTGACATGATATGTAAATTTTAATTGTATTTCCATGTGGGGATGCAGTAATACCTGAACGAATCTTTGGGGTTTTAGTAGGTGAATTGATAGGGCGCAAAGTTTTCCTTGATTTACTGCCAAAATCTGAGATAAGCCAGATATTTGTCGAGTTCCTGGATCTCTAATTCGGCGAAGAATATGTTAATGGTATCAAAAACAGCAATTTAGATATTAATAAGCATCAACAACTAGTTGACGGTAGTGAGTGAGGTGTTAAGGTTTAAAGACCTTTGGGATGGAAAGAAATACGAACACGAATTTACTACCAATGATTAATTATGTATCCGTTTGAGCGTTGTCTCTCTATGAGCAGTTTTCTTATAAAATTAGATACACAGGTTATAAAGCCTTGCAGTTGTTGTTTGGTTAGGTACCTATGACCACTGCTCTGATGCCACTTAAGTACAGAGCGAAATCAAGAAGCAAATTTTGATCATTCAATTCAGTTTATTAATTTTGTTGACTCTTGAATCAGAACTACCGTAGTTATCGTAAGCAGCAGTGACCTTAAAGATTTTTGAAACTTGGCAGCAACTGAAGCGTGGTGTGTAGATTGTTATGAACCAAGTAAATACCGCCTCTTTGTACTTAGGAAAAAGTTTTTCTTGGTAAAATGAGGCATTGTGCTGGCAATTGCGGAGGTTAGGTTCTCTCTTAGGGATAACTGATTAAATATAAATTCACGAAAGAATTTAATTGGGATTCAGTAGGTAAATGTTTACCCTCTACGAAATATTAATGTCAAATAGAATTTTTGATACGGGTGACAAATTTAATAAGATTTATGAACGACATTCGTTTTGTAATAAAATATAATTTTATTTACAGGTAGCTGACGCTACAGTATGTGTCAAAAGCTACAGTAATGGTAAATAATTCTTGGATTTAATTATAAGTCAAGTGGTTTCGGCCAAAGCCGTAGTACTATACAAATACGGAATCCTTAAATTTTGCAAAAAAGTTTGCAGAGTAATAGTTAGGAATTTCAGTTTTGATTGGATAAGTTAAGTGCTCTCGAATACTTAATTCGTTTATTATGAATTCTAATAGAAAATTGACTTCGGATTCGGGTAGGTACTGGTATCTAATAATGAAACGCCAATATCTTACTAAATTTTCAATACGGTTGACCAAAAGTGTGGGTTCTATGAAAGTCATCCAATGCCTAACATATTGAGAATCAGTTAACAAATTTAAGTTTAACAAATGAAGCTCGTCGTGACTGAGCACCACACTGATGAAAACCTTGGCTTGGTCAGTCGATAAATGGTGTTGTCTAATTTCTATGTACCAATTTGAGATTGCTAATTTGATTCTACCGTTAAAGTTTATAAGATTTAAATGGGAGATTTTGTCGTTAAACAAGGTATTCAGCCCTTGTGGAATGTCTAATTTATTGACAACAAAAACGATAAGATCTCTCACTTGTTAATTATTAGGTGACTGATGATTTTATACCAATAATACTATTATCAATTCGTTTAATCGCCTTGAATAGGCTAAAGTTGGAAATAGGAGCTCAATCCTAATTTTTGTTCAATTCGAATTTCGAATTTCAAAGAAATTAATTTGGTTTGTTGGCCGACACGTAATTGACGCTACTTTGATCGTAAATTGAGATAAGAGCTAACAGTTGGCTAATTTGCAGCCCACTGAGGTATTGGAAACCGAATAGGTAAAATTAACTGAGTACTGAATGTCTCAACTTCTCAGAAAAAATTAGGAGGTGCAGGTGTGAAATAAATATAACTATGGGAGCTGTTGCAGATCACCAAAGTCCTAGGTATTCGGAAACAAATTCGATTAAATAATCTACCTATTCTATGGTTAATGATTGGTGGCCTACTACTCAATACAAATATCGAATTGAATTTTCAATTTGATGTACAAAAATAATTGGTTAGATGAATAATATAAGCTTTATTTAATCTGAGTTGCCTCGACAGCCTTTTGGTTGTTGATGGACGTATGCTTCGATATGGTCGTAACTGAAAGCTAAGCAAGTGAAAATAATTTTCCACTTGAGCTGGAGTTACAAACTGACCACAGATTTTGTGGTACCAACTCGGCACAGAATTTCGAAAGCGTCCCGCAAAGTTTGCGAATGTATAAAGAGTCTGATAATTATTGGCCTAGTATTTTGGATAGCCGATTAAGCCTAATTTAACTAGAAGATGCTCAATTAATGCGCGTACCTGCTGTGGATTGAGATATCTGTAACCAATGATACTCTTTTAGTAGGTTGCATCAGCCTTATTTCTGAAATTGGGATTAGCAGTTGAAATAAATGACATGCACTCTGATTTCTACCAAATCTTTTTGAATTCAAATGTAGTAAGTGATGAGTTGTCTGATCAGTTCAAAGGTTAGATATTGAAAACCACAAGTAAATTACTAACTCCAAACGGCTCGTTTGAATTTTTCGGAGAAGTAACCTAAGTTCAGATGTAGAATACTAACGGTAATTGGTGATTGTGAGTTTTCCCTCAGGCGCAAATACCTACACACGTATTCAATGAGGTAATCCGTCTGTTGTACGGTTAAGAGGGAGTGCCCACAGATTGAATACGACACACAGATTAAGTTTTCAACATGATGTAATAATATAATAGAGAGGATCAAAGACATTTTAAGGTGGTTATGGGAGAAACGGAAGTTTCTCCTAGACCCAAATATTTGTGTACGAATTCAATGAATTTTTCTACCTGTTGATTGGTTACAAATCGATGATTAACAGTGTTATTGTGTTATGCCAGTACCTAATGGCGTTATTAATTCTACCTACAAATACAACAAGGAGAATAAAAGACATACAATAAATTTAATTTTATTTTGTTTTAGAAGCCAACTGATTTTGTTTCACAATTTTTAACAATCACTTTCACTGATAGCTAAAGTTAATGATTGTGTCTACAAAATTTTCAAATTGATTTCGAGATAGGTACAGGTAACCTATTTCTGAATGCCAATTGATGGCTGTACAATTAATTTTTTAGCGACGTTGTAGAATTTTATTTCTACTGCTGGAAGGTCGATTGGAAATTCGGTCACTGGGTTAAGACCTAATTCGTTACACACGAATGAGTACTGCTACCTGTAATTCTGAAAGATACCGATGCCCTACAATTTAGTACCAGTACCTGATTGAACGGTCTACCTGATGCACGATTATAGTCCGACTAATGACTGACATACAAAAAAGTTATTTTAGGGATTTTGATCTGGAAGATAATATGAATTTTTAATTTTTAGTTTTCTTATTTTCCCTTAGGAAAAAACTAACAGGGAATTGAAATGAGGTAGGGTTAAAAGGAAGGCCTTGGTCCTCACGAATTTACTTTCTTGTTGGGATTAATTTATTTCCCTACTTGTATTGCTTCCTACGAAATTTTGCTTCAAATTTTAGTGAGAAAGCAAACTTACTTTTCCTTATCCAATGGATCCCTTATGGACCCGCAAACAGGAAATTTTATACTTCTGACTTGAAGTGTGGACTCGATGAATCCCTCGGTGAAGGTTACTTTTACTGGATTTACGAGATACGGATGTTCTTTCCCATTGGGAATTGATTCTGGAGATAAACTTAATCCAAGTCTATGAGATGTTTGATAGCGGAACCACAGGGCGCTGAATTTGATCCTGGATTAATTCCGAACTGAAAAATTCGGTAAATAAGGATTAATTTAGACTCAAAATTTGAATCTCAATTTTCCTCCTTTATTTCAAGATTCCCATGCCTTCGGAAAATATGCTTACCCAGCCAAACAGTGGCCTAATGAGCACACGCTTAGGAATACAAACTTACCCACAGTGAAAAATAGTAGCATAATAAATACGTACCTTGGTGTTAAAGCTTAACGCAATGGAAGCCGAAACTTGAGCACAGGGCTGGATAGTAAGTTGGAAAAATCGAAATTTTCAGCGTTTTCAGTTGATTTTTCGAAACCGATTTTTGTCTCACTAGATACTCTGGGTTCCGTTACCCGTTATAGAACAGATGTTACAGTTTAACTCCTACTATTTGGACCTTAGTAGGCATTTGCCACTCTCCCTTAGGATTGGCTATATCCCTTTAACTAAGGGCTTAAAATTTCTGAATTCTAAATTGATTTTCTGGAAAAAATCTGAATTTCATAAGGACTTATTGTTGAAATTCGGAAAGATGGTGACTTCTTCTTTCGGATTCAACAAATTTTGATATAGCAACACAAACTTTTAAGACAAATTTTTTAAATTTTCTTAGTTTAAATTTAGGAGATATAAGACACACTTCCTGCTCACTGAAACACAACGCAAACGAAGTAGTGCGGTGTAAAGCGTATAAAAAGGTGCTTGTTCGTCCCTTTTGCAAAGTGGCTGTTGTTACAGCTGTTGCCAAATCTATTTGGGCAAATGGAAACGGCGCCTTAGTTATTCTTTGATTGCTCTCCTGCTAAAAAGATGCCTAAGCAAGCTCACAGTTGTGCTTGTCTGTGCCGATCTTCGGGAGTCTGGTCACAAGGAGATGCTGTTGTTACCAACCAGAAGGATAGTAACGTGGCAAGCTTGGCTGTGCCTGCCACAGCGTCCCGGCAGATTGCGGACTTTGCTTAAGTTTGACTTGTGTTCGGTATTGGACCAAAGTTTGGGATTTAATACTACAAAACAATAAGCCTTGAAAGGTTGATCAACTCAACAAAGCAATACTCGTTAGTTGAAATACCGGCATTAGTTAGTTTAATTTAATGTGTTTATAGATATTATTATTTCGAAGGCTCCGACCACGATCAAGCCAATTATTTGTATTTAATTTACGCAAAAAAGCAATTAACGGTTACTTTTCTCATTCTTTACATTCTATTGTAACTTGCAGCCTTGACTGTTGCCAGATTATATTCAGGGATCTGGATCCAAATATTTTATCGACAATTTACGGTTCCGTTTTATGTAAATCAGTGTATTCCGTACATTTTCTTTTTCTGACCAGTCAGTTCATCCTTGAACTCAAGTGCTACATTGGTTTTACAGTTAACTTTTTTAAATATAAAAGTTTACGTCTCTATCAAATAATTACTAACTACATACTTAGGTCTACGTGGACCCCAACCCTACTGTGTGTCAACTAAACTATATAAAACTGTAAACTCAACACTTCATTCTCCAACACTATCTTAAATCATGGAACGATTAAGAACTAAATTACTGATCCTCGAATCTCTGTATCTTTTTCCACAATTTTGTAAACTATACTTTTAAGTTACTTTCACTTTTCATACAAATAAATTAGTATTTATAATTTTCTAGAAGTTGTTTGTATCTACGTGTACTGAGTTCACTGGAGGAATATTTGTTTCCTTAGTTTTCACACTGTATTAGTCCAGATTCTAGAAAGTAGTTTTAGGGATTTTTGCACTAACCCCCTTTACGAATTTGGAGGCAATAGCTTAACAACCTTTAGTCTCATTATTTCATATTTCATTTAACCTGATTTCGCTACCAAACAACTTGCATATTCTGAGGGGGACACGCAGTAGTGTACAGCTACACGTGTGCTATTTGAAAATGATAAGACGCCTTCTGCGACTCTTTCTTATCCTGATAGGTGGCGTGGTCACTGAGTTTGCAACCTCAGGACCACTGCCACTTATAAATTTTGTTTATACGTGGGTAAGTGGGTTTATTTTCCTAATCATGAACATGTTTGTTTATTTCAATTTTTAATTTTAATTTTTCTGTGAAAATATTCTCGGATTTGAAATTTTTAGAGTTTCCATAGTTATGTGAATCAGAGG
Organism: Dicyrtomina minuta; assembly: GCA_949802685.1. Lineage (NCBI taxonomy): Eukaryota > Metazoa > Arthropoda > Collembola > Symphypleona > Dicyrtomidae > Dicyrtomina > Dicyrtomina minuta. Next base: position 293,278 of record CATKUY010000320.1, read on the forward strand.
GGGGTGAACGGGTAGCTTTAAGCCAACCCTGCACCTTGTTAAACCGCTAAAGAGATCTCAACTGACTTTAAGATTCGGACAGTCAGGAAAACATTACAGAGTTTACATCACCTTCGACGACCTAAAATCTGAATTCGATGGATTTTGGATAAATTTTTAATTTTATAATTCGAAGAATATTAGGGTTTATATTTTGATGAATGTCAGATGGTAGAATTCAAGTTAATACGAAGGTGATCCACCCCAATAGTAGAGGAAGTGACCCATTCGGGGGAAGGGAGACTCGACTAAAGATAAGTCAAGAACCTCGCATAGCTACAGAAGGTATGTAAATATTTATATTTTAATTTTATTCTAATATCTTTATTTATTTAAGTATTTGAAGTTAAATTTTGTTTATTTAATTTATAGAGGCTTGTAGCTCAGTGACGGTAACCGGGGTTTGGAAAATATGTTTTATTTTCCGGTTTTGCTACCACAAGCTCCTGGACGTCAGGGGCATGGCAGGACTCTGTCGAAGATACGAAGCAAACGAACTATGTTCATCACCAAAAAATCAGTCAAAGCCTCCTGAAAATCCAGTCAGCCTTGGAAATTTTGCTAACTTTAATTTTGCCAGTAGTTAAAGCTGAGGGTTGTAGTCAACAATGTAAGCCAAAAAATAAAGATTAAGATTAAGATTAGGCTTTTAACGTTATCGCAAATTTAGATTAGTACTTGAATTTAGATAATATATATAATATTAAATTATTATTTTGATTCCGATTTGCTGAAAAAAACCGAAAAATACAGACTAATTACGATTACGCCTAATAAAAAAGCTCCGTTTATATAAATTATTTATTCATTGGGTCATTTTAACTGAATTGCATACAACCAGACTTAACCAGTCACTGTAAGTGAGGAAATAGAAGGCTACTGCATTAGATCGTCTCCGTCTTAGTACCCTTTTACCAATCCTCGTCCCCTACTGCACAGTAAAGAAGTCTCATTTTCTAGGCCCCTACAGTAATGACTGGTGACTAAAAAGCACCGAAGAAGATTGGGTTTCAATTAATTATTCAGTGACGTTAACCGTACAACACCGAGCAGTAAACGATTAGCAGTGGCCGCAAATCGAAGCCAGGTTTGAGACTGTAAATTTTGTTACAGTCTGCAGTCCTCACTGCTAACCGAAGCATGCCTGCTTCAATAAAAACGCTCTGCATATACTCAGTTTAAAATTTGATTTTAAAAGGTTGAAAAAATTAAAAATAGTTGATCATCTAATTAAACGTAATATCATATCAAAGAGTTAAAATCCAATTAGTATTTAAATTAATAAAATCCAAATCAGTGTTCGATTTCCGCCTTCTGCTTTTTGCCGTCTGCTGTCCGCTGTCTGCTGTACTTTTTAGATGCTAAGCTTTAGCTCATTAAGCATCTAAATAAATGGGTTTGACCGTCTGTCTGTGTGTTTGTCCACCTTTTGTATCTTGTACACTACAGGTCGTACTTTTAAGGTGACTCTATTAAAACAATTTGTAAACGCTGACAAGTGCGATTTAGTTGTGCTGTATAGTTTTTGTAATATTTTTGTGAAGGGTGCTAATAATTAGCGAGCTTTCTGATCACCACTTTGATGAGTTAAGAAATCAATGAAAATAAATTTCTTCTATTAGTTAATATACGGGACGACCGGTTTCGATATGTTTATTAGTCTTTGTCAGGCCCCTAGGTCCATAAGTTTACAGGTAATAAATTCTCTTAATTATTGGTAGAGAATAAATAAATTGAGAATACTTTTGACAAATAAAAATAGAAATAAATATTTTTGTCCTATGATCCGCCATGAATTTTGTGAAAAGTATAAGTATAAGATTTCGCAATTAGCAGTTAAGTGGACCAACTATCAAAATTGTATACTCTTTATTTCAGTCGTTTAAAAACCGACAAAATGTCTGTTTCTCCAATCTTCTGTGAGTCGTACGCTGCAGGCTGCATTTGTAAATCTATTAAACTGAATCAACTTTTAACTATTTGAATATGCAAGGGACGTGTTATATAAAGTATTTGATTGAAAATTGCACTAAACGTTTTTCCACAGTTAGTAGTTAAACATCAACTCCCAAATTTGTCTTTATACATTGTTAAGGAATCGTCTGTTAACGACGTATACCAAATTTCATCATTTAAGTAACCCCTTTTTAAATATGTAACTATTTCCTAAACTGATTTCGTAAAAATAAGATGCTAGTTCACAGACAGACCTCTTGACCTGACCGATGCAGTCAATAATATACGACCCTGAATGTGTAACATGTTTGAATTCAACATAGAAAGTCCTAAATAATATTAAATGGAACTTCAAAAAGTTTTTCAACCCATTACAAACTACATGTGGTGCATGCATGTAAATAGCTTATACATAGTGGTGAGAAGTCGCCCATAAATAGCGTCAATTGAATATCATATTCTAGATACAACCTGGAACAACTACAAAACATTTTTGAGACCTATTTTATTTTAACTACATGATATTACTACAGGGGAAGTGGCCGTTGTAGAAGTAGAAGTTGTTTTAGAAGTTGAAGTACGCGAGAGTATAGACTGGGACAGCCTGGGCCATGACAAGGATTGAGGCACGTTGTGAGATATGGGACTGAAACGACAGATAACCTTGCTAAGCATATTGGCATTTAATTTAATTGTAATGTAAAGTCATGGGGATAAATTGAAACGACAGATAGCCTTGTTAAGCTTATGGACATTTAAATGCATTTTAATGTAATGTCATGGTATGAATGGGAGGAAATGGGAGCTGGAGTTGTATTATTGGAGTGGAACAGTGTGGCTGGTATATGGGCATTGGGAAGTACTGAAGAAGAGTGGACGAGACCGGAGCCAGTGTTAATGTTTGGACTGCGTTCCCATAGCAACGTGTGTTGGGTATGAGAATCAGCTGAGCTGTGACTGCCAGTGCGGATCATATGAGAGCAGTCATTAATGTATGATATTTGAGATTAATAGAATTCAAAGTGAGCGGGGATTTGCATTGTTCGGATTGATCACTATAGCAACGGGATCATATGGTATGTAAAATGAGGGGAACAGACGGAGTTCAGGAGTGCTTCACGAAGAGGGAGACAACGTGCCTATATAATTGGAACCGTAGGGGTTGGATGTGTGCAATTATTCAAAATATCAACGCTATTTAATATCAAAAAACCGTCAGTTTGAAGAACATTAAAATCTTATTAGACTTGCCCAAAACTTTACGTGCCAGCTATCATTAAAATCAACAGACTTAACAAAAACTATATACAGTGCTATTTTATGTAGAAGCATGTTAACTTTTGTGAGCTGCCAATACTGTGGTCGCTATTACACAGTCAAGAAAAGCTTGTGGTCAAGAAAACAAGAACAAAAATACGCTAACAGAGATTTGAATTCTAGATTCCATACAAACAACTTTGGATCTGTACAACTTTGAAATTCCTGTAGTGCGTGTCATGGAAGAATAGTTTTTTTTGAACACAGATACAACGTCTTGTATGTTCAAATTTACGAGACAATAAACTTTGGCTAAAACCACCAAATCGAGTTTTGAAAACCGATCATTCATCAGAAAGAAGTATATCTGAACCGTCTAGAAATATTTGCTGTAGACATGTAAAGTGCTGTTCCTGCAAACGAACTCCACATCAATTTTCAGAAGCAGCAATATAAGTATTGAATAAATACTGAGAACGTAATCAACCGGGGTCAAGCCGTTTTTCAATCCACCCAGATTTAGTTCCACTAGTTACAAAGTCTTATTTAAATGCCTTTAATCTTGAACATAGTTTGTGCTCTGATTGTTTTTACAAGCACAGACTTACAGCCAAAGATAACTCGGATTGCAACTGTACATGCGATTTAAGTGGTGCAATTTCAGATAAATCAACTACTAGTGAACTATTGGCAATAAACACTTTTAGAGAGTTTTAATTATTATCTCAGAATACAAGTATGCAAATCTTTGCGCACCCAGAAATTCCATACACTTTTTTAGCTCCGCGTCAAAAACAAATTGTGGACTTGGTAAGAAAAGAAATAAGTTTACCTGGAAGACTATTTTACAAAACACTATTTAGAATGATAATTGTGGGTATCCCAGGCTCAGGCAAATCAGCGGTAATAAAGACATTGCAGCACATATTGTCGCAAAAGCAAAGCCAAGATGAAACCTTTTCTTTTAGAATTTGGTGTTTACTTGGAGTATGTGCCTCGAGTTTAAAAGGCACAACATTTCATTCTTGCTTCAAAATAAAACCTTTTGCAAATGGGAATATCACTGACCAACTGAAGAACGGTATTTCAGCTGTCGATAAATACAAATTTCGAAATGTTAAAGTTCTACTATTTGACAAAGTTTCAACTATAGGCTTGAAATCACTGCATTTTGTGGATACCTTCATGAAACTAGTAGATCCATCTCGGGCAGAGCTGCCGTTCAGAGAAAGAACCGTACCTATGTTTGAAGACTTTCTTCAATTTTTTTGTTTGGGAGACAGTAATTTGTATTCTCAGTTCATAGTACAGACTTCGCCCGAATTACGAAAAGCTTCTCAATTGTACAAGAGTTTTAATACTGCTTTTGTATTAGGCACACCGTTTCGGCAGAGTAAAAATGATTCAAGACAACTGGAGTACTACGAGTTTTTAATGAGGCTGAGATATTTTAAATGTACCCCTCTGGATCTTTACAATTTGCAACAACGACAGCGACATATTTTGCAATCTGATCTTTCGGATATTGAATTTGAAGAATTTAAAAAATTAATTCATCTTTTTCAAACAAACAACAACGTAGCAGCACACAATAAGTACGTATTTTTAAATAAAAATACAAAGTAAATTTTTCCTATGAATTTTATTATTAATTGTAGTTTAGGATTCGTGATATGTTTTTAAATAAATAAATGATTTAAATGATTTGATTGTAATTTTGTAGGAAGATGATCCGAAGATTTCATCCTGGGTTTATTGAGGTTCCAGCTTGAATTGGAGAAACCAGCTCACTTTTAAAAGATCCACTTGAAGTAGATTATGGCGCACGTATCATGTTAACGCAGAACTTAGACGTAGCATCGAATCTTACTAATGGGAGCCGAGGCACAGTTGTGGATTTAATATTTAGCTCAGTCAAGAACAGACTTTACTGAAACAATTATGTTGAAGCTATAGTTGTAGACTTTCCAAATTACCGTGAAAACAATATTTTTGTTACCTCAAGAGGCAAAGGGGTGAAAATATCACGTATTGAATACTCTGAACTAGATTTAGAAACAAATCAATATGTTAAAATCCAGGCATTCAGGATCGTTTTCTGCATTAAGTGGTTTTATCAAAAACAATAAAAAATTCAATAACAAAATTACTGTAGACCAAGAATTAAGTAAGCTGCGTTCATTTAGTTTGCACAGACCAATTAGAAAAAAATTTAAACGCAGACAAGTATTAGCTAATATGATAGGGGAAATTTTTTGTGCTGATCTAAAGATACTTAAAAGCGGTATGGCTAAACATAATTCAGGATTTTCCAACATATTATTTTGCATAGACGCGTTCACCAAGAAGCTATACTGCAGATTTATTAAAAATAAAAAGCCGGAATCAATAATAAAATCAATGAAAAGCATTTTTCGAGAAGCTAAAATGACACCAATTCACTTGTTTACTGATCAAGGTTGTTATTAGGTACGGTTATTTACAACTATAATTTAAACAAGTATTACTTTATCTTATTAGTAAAAAACGCATTTAATAAATGTTCAAATACTATGTGTTTAGGAACCGAATTCCAAGCAAAGACCTTTCGCAAGTTTTTGAACGGTCATAGAATTAGGTATTACAATACCTAAAGCAAAACAAAATCAAGCATAGTAGAACGTGTAATAAAGTGCGTCTGAATATTACAAAATTAGAAGCAACTAGACAATATTCAGCCTCATTTTATGAATTTTTATGTATTTATATGTGATGTTTTGTATGTATTTAGGACAATGTTTGATAAAGTTGCTCGTTTCATGACTAAGACGGACACCTATTGCATAATTGATATTTTTCCTGCTTTTGTAAAAAGCTACAACAACACGTTTCACTCTACAATTCAAAGAGCCCCAAACGCTGTCAATAAATCTAATGAGAACGAGGCTTGGCAAACAATGTTTGCAGATCTTATTAGCAATAAAAAGAGCCAAGTGTCAGCTTTTAAGCTTAAAGAACGTGTACGGATTAGCCGGACTAAGATCTTGTTTGAAAAAGGTATACTGTTTCGTTACCCATCACGTTAGAATATTTTAAATAATATTATATTATCATATAAATAGACTTGTACATGGAGTGATGAAGTTAATATACCTTTGGCTTTTAAACAGGATACAACCAGAACTTTAGTCTTGAAATATTCGAGATTAAGTCAATTAATTTAACAACAATCCCTGTTACTTACTATTTGGAGGATCTGGATGATAATAGTATCACTGGCGGTTTTTATAAAGAAGAATTGAGCCGTGCCTAAATTCTCAAGATGAGTAAATCACCATTTATTCCGTATCTTGCAAATACAATTAAACAGCACATATTGCGAAAACGAAAAAGATTAGACAGACACATCTGCTCTGTACTAGATCGAGACACAACAGGAACAGAGAATATTTATGTTACATTGACAAGTGACCAGCAAAACCATATTTATACAGACAACAGTGCATCAAATTTTGTATCGGTACTTTCAACTCCATTAGATCTTGACAATTATGACGTTGGGTTAGTCAGTTTGAGATACACAAGCAGTAAACAACCTGCAATAGTACAGAAGTTACGAGTACCTTTAGTTAGAAAAGTCCGTAATGTGGAAAGCAATGAGATAGAATTAGCACCAAAACTATTTCCAAATTACGTGCCTACTGCAAAAACAGCATTTAGTTTTCAAAAGACAGCATCCAAAATGAATGTGTTTATGGGCAGCCTCAATGACTGCCTGGTAGAAACAGTTGACCATTTTCCATTAGAAATTGTTCAGAGAGCAATAAAGCAACACTTAGAGGAAACTTATATTCATTTTAATAATTTAGCACCAAATAACACTGTCAACGTGAAACTTTTGCCAGCTTTAGCCTCTTTAGTTATGGTCAATCGATACAGATTTATGTCTGAAAGACAACTGCCATATGGAAATGTAACACAGGCAAAATTAGACACAGTCCCAAAGAATACAGTATTTAATTTTGTCGCTCATAAATTTGTCAACCCCTCAAATGTTATAAAAATATATAAAGGTTTCAAAACAATATTACTTTATAGAAAGAAAATTATTGACGGTGACGCTGATATCAAGAAATACTTTAAGCGATTTGGCACAGAACTACAAGAAAGGACTGGCATTAAAATAAAAATTGAATTTCCTTATAAAGAGCTTGGAGAAACTAAATGCAAGTTAACATTTAAAGGTAAAGAAAATGAATATGTTGTCTTACCAGAAGAGATTGCTGTTGGTCTTGGATTTCGACAAGATAATAAATTTTTCAATATCGTTTATAATTCAGAGTCAGACTTTGACAAAGAAAAATACAGGGAAATTGAGGACAACAAATATTTATACATACGATTGTTTCAATTATATTCAAATTATCTTCCAATAAAAGAACCAGAAGAAGTTGACTTGGATCATGTTGTTAATGAAATTAATCGTACATTGTCAGAAGGGTCGTTAGGAGATATCTCAGTACAACTGCCAGCGTTGGTCAATATGTATTTTTGATTTGAAGACAATTTGGTTTTAAATCTTAAGTGGTTGGACTACTCAAGCCTCAATTAGCTAAGCAAGAAGAAATGAAACAGAAAAACGAGGAATTCAAAGAGGACGTAGAGCCAGAGCCAGAGCAGACAATACCAGCCAAACGTCTGCTTGTATCATACAATATGGTTGAAAATCAACTGTACGCGTCACATGCACTGCCATTACTACGATCAGTGGATATTTCTCCAGTTTACGATAAAGAGACTGTACATGTTCTTTCTCCAATATTGTATGTGCCATTAAAAGCACAGGCACAGCAAATACTTCGAATAACTATATTAAACGAGTACTGCAATCTCATCACACTGCCAGAAAATTCTACAACTATTGTAGAACTGCAGTTTAGACCACGCAAAATTTCGAAATGTGGAATGTATTATAATTTAAATTGACCTGCTAATGTATAATTTGCTGATATGAAAGTAAAGTTATACTTAATACAGCAGAAAAGTATAAAAAGTGTAAACAATTAGTTTACATACTCATTCTGAACTCAACATTCAAACAGCAACAACATCATTTAATTTACAGTGCTTCTTAATAAATTAAATTCAAAAATAAATTTGCAGTGCATTGCCTAACATGTCACTAATGACTTATAATTATGCGTATAATTTTGTGTGAAAATATTTACGACTCTAACAATAACGAAAATAACACTGATACAGTAGACGAAGAGCTTGTAAAAGACAGCCTATTAGGAGAATACTGTACTTTTGAACCAATTAATAAAACCCTATAGTAACAACCAAATGGGATTAGGCGACCACGATTTTATCGGAACTGAAAACACAAAAGAAAACACATCTGGAGGGTTAAATCTAGGTGACACACAGAATTTGATACCAGTTAAATCTAAAAAGCCATATAAACGTCGTTTAATTACAAAAAAGTGTTGTGTTACCCATTGCAGATTAGCAAAAAACGTAAGATAACATCTTCAGTACAACGAATATCCAACACACAGAGTGAGGTAGCTTGTGCAAACAGACGAAGAACGCAATCTGGCGGCTCTCAGCGCAGACGCGTGCGCCGCCAACAACAAACTGGGGGTCAACTTAAGCAAAAACCAATATCTTACAGTAAACAACGAGGATTAGGTCGTAGATTAGGTCAAGCTGGAGCAGGGCGAAGAAAGAATATGTACCGCCGACGATACGTTTATACCTATATAATCAACAGTGGGAAACATATAATGCCATTTAACGTCTAGACTTATAAGAAGCAATATCAAACATATATCAGTTTAAAGCTCTACATGGATACACAAGGATTTTACGATGAACCGTCAGTGTATGAGGAATCTCAAAAATCCTTACAAAGTAATCTGATCTTGGACAAACTCCCACCGACAAATGTCAGTGTTGAAGACTCTGCCGAGTATTATCCCTACTATCCTGTCTTGAGCCCTCGAGACAATGAAAATCCTTTGATTTTTGACATTTTAAAATCTCCAAAAAAATATTACAAATTTTACGAATCCCACCTGGAAGTGACATGCCGTCTAGTGCTGAGTGACAATAAACCAATAGTAGTTGCAGATATAGCTGCACCATCATCGATGGTGTTTTACAGTTTATTCAGTAATCTTGAATTTTATTTAAATGGCACTCTCATCAGTGACAACTCAAATCACTATGCTATTAGTGCATACTTGAAGCGCATGTTGTCTTCAAATCCAATTGAAACGAAAAACAGTATGCTAGATCAGTTATATTTGCCAAACTCAACGCCTGATGCATTTGCAAAAACGGATAGTAGATTTCTAGCGCGATACAATATTGGAAAAGAATCAAAACCATTCACTATGGTTGGAAAACCTGAAGCTCCATTTTTTAATCAAACACGAATGGTTCCAGGAGACAGTGACATACGTATTATAATGCGAAGGTCATTGCCTGCATTCTGTATAGACGCCGAGACTGAGACCCGCACGGGCTATTCTGGGTGCCCGTTTCGTTTCGACATTGTCAATGCTGTGTTGTATCTAAAAAGACAGACAGTTTCACCACTTGCAATTGAAAAGCATCGATCGAGTTTGAACAGTGGCATTACTTTAAAATATCCATGGCTTCATCATGAAATTAAAGCCTTTGTTATTCCAGCCGGCGTCAGTTCGCATTCACTAGACAATTTTATAAACGGACGATTGCCACAGACTATTGTAATCGGGCTAGTGGACAGCCAAGCGTATCTTGGTAAATTAACAAAGTCGTTCTGCAACTTTTAACACTTTAATTTAGGTGAAATAGCTGTATCTATGAATCAAGAATCGATAGAGTACAAGACATTACCCTTAGGTTTCAAAGACTCTAATGGAAACAAAGAATACAATTTTCTTCTTGCTCTAAATACTTAAAAAAACAGCAGATAATCCAAGTTCAGGAAATGGGATAAATTCTTCCAACTTTACAAAAGGAAATGTTCTATTTGCATTTGAAATTGTACTATCACAGCCCAATTCAATGAGCATAATGAAAACTGGACAGGTTCAGATCAATATAAAGTTCAGATCTGTATTGGCAAATTCTGTGACTGCCATTCTGTATAGCCAGCATCAAAGTAATAGTAGTATTAAGGCACAATTAATTATTGTAGTTACATTAGAATTAATTACGGAAGTAGAAAATGAAAAAAATACAATAGAACGTGATATACAGTTTGTTTCAAAGAATTATGATATTTTAAGTAGCCAGGAAATTGCAAGTTTTATTTTTGACAGTGCCAGTGACATTATAAAAAAACTAAATGAGTTTAATAAGAATAGGACTGGATGGACTCTTAGAGAAATTGAGTCAATTCAAGCTAAAGTAGGATTTTCAAATTTATTTGCAAATGCCAAAGCTAAAGGGTACATTAAATTTCCAGCTTTGAAACCTCGTAAAGTAGAATATCCTAATATAAAAAATAACTGTAGTGATTGTTTTAAGTTCTGTGTTACTGCACACAGATATAGGTACGAAATATTAGAAAAACAAAAACAAAACTATAAGCAAAAGGAAAAACCACAAAGCAAACGTTGTGATAGCATGAGCTTACAACGTCCGGACCAGTATATTTCGTATTTTAATAAATTCGATATCACTAATGTCAACTGCCCCTTTCTAATTAACCAAGACTTGCCAAGTTTGGAAAAGTTTGAAGTTAAAAATAAATTAGGAATTAATATATGGAGCCACCGTGGCGACAAAATCATCCCAATTTGTAGGTGTCAGAATATTGATTTAACTGACAAGTGTAATTTATTTTTAATTTACAAAGACAGAGCCGATGGTAGTAAAGATGAGCAGACTTATCATTTAGTCCTAATTAAAGACTTAGATGAATTTATGCGTCTTGGACGTAGTAAAAAAGTTTACTATTGCCAGTCGTGTTATCGAAATTTTAATTTAGCTGATAATTTAACTAAACATAAACTGAGCTGTCAAACTACAAAAATGGCAAATTGTATTTCCTGACATTTCAGAAAGAGTCAAGTTTTGAAAATTGTGGCAATCCTTGCCTTACCCACATATTATGGTTTATAAATTTTTTACATTCGTGAGTCCCTATAAAGATACTAGACCCTTAAGTAGCAATACGAGGTTTGTGAATGAAATTACACCTGCTGCGTATTCCTTGATTATTATTCGGCAACTGAAAGACAGAAGTGAAGTAGTACATGCAGAATTTTATGATAGGGAAGATATAATGAAACATTTTTTTTTAAATATATTTTATTGGGCTGAGGCATTATTATCCCACGTTCGGACTACTAATAATATGATCAAACCAAGTGATCAAGTGCGTGCAAAGTTTAAAAGTGCTACTCATTGCCACATGTGTCGACGTGAATTTGATTCTTCTAAGAACATTCTACGTACGTTTCAACATAACCATAATCACGGTCATTTTGAGTTTGCTGAATGAAGCCGCTGTAACTTAAACATCAAGTACAAGCACGAAATACCTATAATATCCCTGTACGGTGGTTGCCTTGATTATCACTTGCTAGTTAGTGCCATGAATACAGGTCAGTTTGAAGCTAAAGACATCCAAGTAGTAGCCAAGTCTGCCAAAGAATTTATTTCAATTTCAATTACTGCTAAAGATAAATGGCTGCCAAATTTAAATATTGGGTATCCACCAAAAGACAGAACAAATCAAAAATATACTGGCAAGATGTTACATTCCAGAGTAAAAGTTCGATTTATGGATGCAAATTTATTTTTTGATTCCAACCTATTTGATCTTGTTGAATCTTTAAATTCATGAGATAAATTTAATTTTACACTTGCGCCTCAATGTTTCTGAGATTTAATATTTGTTGATAACCAATTAAATTTTGGTTCAAAAGTAAAACCTCTCACAGAATTACAATTAAAATTATTACAGAAACCAGTCTACTTTCCATTCATGTCATTAACTAGTTCAGATGATTTAAATAACCAAATACCAGACCGAGATCAATTTAGACGATCACGTTTGGACGATGAGCTCATTCCAGATTACCAGTGGGATCTTGTCAAAAATGTTTGTACTGAATAAGGACTAACTACACTACGTGACTACACACGATTGACATGTGTTTTAGATACGGTTTTACTTGCAGAAGTATGGAAAAATTGTTAGACTTCAAAACTACGAACTTGATTCGACTTACTCACTTACATTACCTAGTTATTCTTGGGATTTTTTTGTAAATTACACAAAAGCAGAGATAGATTATATAAGGGACCTTAAAATATTAGAAATTGCAAAGCAAGGAATACGCGGTGCGCAGTGTATTTTTACAGCCAAACACGTCATTGCAAACCACGAAAGATGCCTAGGAGGATTAGATAAATCAAAACCTCGTAATCAATTACTTTCACTAGACATGAACAGTTTAAATGCAGAGAGTATGAAGCAGCTGATGCCAGTCTCAGACTATATGTATATGGAAGCAAAGGATTTAGAAAGTATTAATTGGACTGACCCAAAGTTGGGTACTACAGAAGGTAGCTACGGCTACGTTCTTGTTTGTGACTTGAAGTATCCTTTGGCTCTACATACTAAAGACGCAAACTTGCCACTTGCTATGGAACAGCAGGTACTTAATATGCATGATATATCATCACAGTATAATTTGAATAAGCATGCAGTTAACCTAATTCAACCGTATGTATCCCGCCCTCGGCTTATGTTAACACTATATGATAAAACAAACTACACAGTTCATTTTAAGGCATTAAAATATTATTTGTCTAAAGGTTTAGTTCTTTCTAAAATTCATTATGAGGTACGCTTCAAGCAACAAAGTTATTTTAAACCATACATTGAATCAAATTTAGAAAACAGAAAAAATGCCAAAACTCCATTGGAAAATAAGCTATTGAAAAAAAGTTCTAACGTTTTATATGGCAAAACACTAGCCCAAGTACTCGAATTCATCAATGCTCGGTTATGCTCTAGTGCTGCGCAAGCTGAAAAATTACTTGCAAATGCTAACTGTAAAGATTTTGAAGGATTTTCTGAAAATTTAAGCGTAATTATTCAATACCTTAACAAATATCGTATAACTAACATTCCTCTGACTGCTGTAGCTATTTTGGATTTTGCAAAAGTACTTTTTTATGAAACGTGGGATCTTTTGTGTAGGATATTTCATAAAAGAGCCCATCTGGAATATACAGATACTGATGGATATGAGATGCACACAATTGACACATTTAACACGTTTTCGGATGATATTGTCAAAGCAAAATTTGAATTTGATTTTAGTAAAATTCCTCAAGACCATGAGTTATTTAAAAGTTATGAAAGTCAACATCCAAACTTACATTTATTCAATAGCGGTGAAAGTGGAAAACTTTGAATTCAGAGCTTAGATGTAATAGAACTAGTATTAAGACCAAAAATGTATAGTATGTTATATAATAATAATTCTGAACAACAAAAGTGTGCAGGTATTCCTGCAATTTCGTTGCGGCATTGTTAAGACGACAGATATAGACAGATGTTCGAAACTAATAAACCATGTAAAATAAATGTGAATACAGTAGCAAATGTCGACTATAAATTATTTATTAAAAATCAAAGTAGGTTAGCTTTTACAAGTTTAGATTTATCCAGAGTATTTCCAGATACCAACGACTGTAATTTTAGCCTTCCCTTAGGCCACACTGATTAAGTTTATAAGATTTAAAACAAAGCATAAGTCTGTTACCTAAGAAGTGTTTATTTTTTGTTTTAGTTGTAATTAAAGTTTAAGAAGTGAATAAATATTACACAAATAATTTAAGCTTTAAATCACAGTGCAAATATTATTAAAATAAATGTATCAATAAATAATTATGCAGTGTTTTGTAATTAAATAGGATGTCCATATTTGTAAATAGTTGTATAATATTATTGTAAATGTCATTGTCATTGTTTAGTGTGTGTAAACTTGTAAATACATAAATTGATTTTAGCGTCTGCAGATTGACTGCACACTTGTAAATGATATGTTAGGCTGTAAATATATGTGTACTTGTAAATAGTAAATTTAAAACTATGTATGTCTGTTGTATTTGTAAATCATGTGTGTAAATATTTGTATGTATGAATGTGTGTGTGTGTGAGAGAGAAAATTCAAAAAAAATTAAATTTGTAAATATGTATATATGTAAACACTGCATTACAATCAAACTCTACTCTGCAATCGAATACCTGCATACAATATCTGCATAATATAAAAAACAACCTGCGTCTCGTAGCACTTGTTCACCTGTTGTACCTTGAATTTTACACTTGCAGTTTGCACTTGCATCCCCACTCATCCTATTAATTGTTGTGATTCATAAACTATATACTAGAAACATATAACAAACACACAACTAAACATATATCTCATAGGAACCTGCGGCCCACCTGACTTGCATCAATAAAAAACTTGTATCTGTTCCACAGCAGGTAGAATTCAGCCTTTCGTGCTGGCCCTGTACCTTCAATTTCATATTTTCACTGGACTCTAGAGAAACCAGAAGGCAGTTTCAGTGTACATTGGATCAATATTCAATTAATATGCATATCACGCGCATCCTAAGTAACAAATTTTCCCCTTGGCTTTGATTCCTGCAATGCTAAAGGTCTAAAAGTGCACTTTATTTTGTCTGAGCTCCCTAATAAAATATAATATTATTTATTCGAGCATTCCTACCCCAGCAACTGTATGTACGTACATTATACAACATTTAAATCAATAATTATAAGGATATACTACTGTTACATAGTGTATAGGTACGCAGTTGGGCATGTACATATATACATTTACATATATCGTATGCATATATCTCATGGTCTGTATGTCTTGTCTATATGCAGCACGAGTGGTCAGCTCGGTACATGAAGAGTTGAAGCTCAGAGCTCCATCAGTCACAAAAGTTTGATTTCAGAAGTCGACTGGGCCCAACTAAAGCTTCAGCCCAGCCTCGGTCGATGCGTTGAGTTAATTAGCTATTAATATGCACGTCACGCACATAAACAGTAAAACAGCCACCCCAACTCAGTGCACTCTCCAGTGCTAAGGGCTACAAGGTGCATCCAATTTTGTCCATTTTTTCTCAATAGAACAGGATATTTCAAAATAATATTCATTCCAGAACCCAAATATCAACCTACTACTGTATACATCCCGCTACAGTGAGAAGATATGCTATATACTGATACATACATATACATATATACATGTCGGCTTAAAATGAGCACATTAATTTTTATTTTTGTTATTACATATTTTTAAGAATTTAGTGGATTTTTTCAAATAGTCATTTTTTTAATTAAATTTAAAATTAAATAAGAATTGACTAATTATTTTAATTGCAGTTATGATATTTAAATATTTTAAATGGGTATGTACGTTAAATTAGTGTAATTAATGCATTTAATAAGGTCAAATGCATATAGTTTAATATAATATAAATGCTAATTGTATTTAGCAATACGCAACTAGTACACTGTACATACTAAATAATGTGTACATACATACATAGGTAAGTAATGGGTTCTACATAATAGCATATTAGCACCTAATATTCAAGAGCCCCACAATCTCGATCAAATTCTATCCCTCTCAAGCATCCCAGTTGAAGTCCCATAGCTATAACAGACATGTTGCCCTCTGTTTCTATACTTTGTAGTTGAACAAATCCATTCTGAGCCTTGAAATCCATCAGGAATTCTCTCTCAGGGTTTTTAAGTATGTACATGTCCATTTAATTCTATACGGTTCTAAATAAATAGGCACCTAGTCTCCCCCCTCGTGATATATTCCTCAACTTTTTCAATGCCTCACTTCTTTCACGTAATAAATAGAAGCGGTATCGCCCCCTTCTCACATAATATGTAGTTGAGCAAAGCAATTCTCAGCCTTGAAATCCATCAGGAATTCTCTCTCAGGGTTTTGAAGTATGTACGCACACATCCAACCCCTACGGTTCCAATTATATAGGCACGTTGTCTTCCCCTTCGTGAAGCACTCCTGAACTCCGTCTGTTTCCCTCATTTTACATACCATATGATCCTGTTGCTATAGTGATCAATCCGAACAATGCAAATCATTGCTCACTTTGAATTCTATTAATCCCAAATATCATACATTAATGACTGCTCTCATATGATCCGCACTGGCAGTCACAGCTCAGCTGATTCTCATACCCAACACACGTTGCTATGGGAACGCAGTCCAAACATTAACACTGGCTCCGGTCTCGTCCACTCTTCTTCAGTACTTCCCAATGCCCATATACCAGCCACACTGTTCCACTCCAATAATACAACTCCAGCTCCCATTTCCTCCCATTCATACCATGACATTACATTAAAATGCATTTAAATGTCCATAAGCTTAACAAGGCTATCTGTCGTTTCAATTTATCCCCATGACTTTACATTACAATTAAATTAAATGCCAATATGCTTAGCAAGGTTATCTGTCGTTTCAGTCCCATATCTCACAACGTGCCTCAATCCTTGTCATGGCCCAGGCTGTCCCAGTCTATACTCTCGCGTACTTCAACTTCTAATACAACTTCTACTTCCACAACGGCCACTATCCCCGTAGTGATATTCACGTACGTATATAGCTTATACATAGTGATGGGTCGTCCATAAAAGACGTTATTTGAATATTATATTTTATTATTTGTTGTTAAACAGTTATGTATACGTTACTGCAAGGTCATTGAGAGGCAAAACACAAATGGCGCCACCAAAGTTTTGGGTTGATAACTTTAAAAAAAACAAATCTTACTTTAGCAAAACTTTTATCAGCAGTGTGTATAAAGTTGCACTTAGAAGTTTTAGGCATTTTAATATGATTCTTAAGCCTTTACTAGACGTATTATGACTGCTTGTTTGTTTACAAATTAAACTCATACCACATTTAACTGTATAATTAGTCTTGGCGAAATTCTCACTGGTGACAATCAGCCCAACGTATGACTTTCCAAATTCGTAAGTGTAGGTAAATTTACAGTCAACCATCTCATACATACATAAGAACACTCAGACGCACCTATGTACATACATAGGTACATGAGTACATACACAGTAATATACATACGTACACACATCGTACTTTCGTTTTTATTTTAAAAATATAATTGCCGGAATACTGAAATCCTCTACTTTGTAATTTCTAAACACTTTAGCTAAAAAATGACAGAAGTGCAAACTTGAATGTCCTTGAAAAAGCCGAAACCTGAAGCCATAAAATTACAGCTGACAGATTCAGCTTTCCTAGAAAATTAGGATTCAGATTCAGATACGGCTTATAGAATTTTTTCTTTTCAGATTCCGATTTCGATTTAGCTTTTCAAAAAATTTAGCTAAATTCAGCTTTTAGATTCAGATTAAGCTTAAGCTTACTATTCCTAGATGTATTGGACTAATTTTTGTATGATTTGCAGAGAAACAAGGCAGGATGGTGACAGAGGACGTAGGCGGTCATCAACCTCATCCGGTACTGGATATGATGGCTCGGCCACGACAAGATGTGCCCGCTGATGAGTGCATCCCCTGCAACAGGCACACGTCGCACTTTACCATTAAGTCTAGCACCATCGCCTTATCCTGAAATTTGAATGTCTAATTACGTAAGTTTTTATTTTAATCATGATTATTTATTTTATTTTTAATTTATAGGACGAAACGGCAGGGACGTAGTGGAGGCGCAGACCCCAGCCACCACATCCATACTAGAGGGGATGGGCGAGCACAGTTGAAGTGTCCGCCGGACGGAGTGTACCATGTCAAGAACACACACCGCACCATGCCAAGTCGTCCAGTACAGCCGACGGTCCTGAATTTTGGATGTAAATAATCAGGCGAGTTCAGTTTTACATTTTATTTTAATTTTAGTTTAAGTTATATTTTAGTTTAGTTATTTTGTGCCAATCTTAATAGTTGACGCTGTACGATGCACGATGCTGAGAGATACATCTTGTGCTAAAGTCCCACCGTCAACGTCCAAGGCAAAAACAAACCCCTGAGACATTGTCCAGGTCTCGGGTTCGCCTCCCCTGTCTCTCTTCAATTTTAAATTAATTTTTGTAATTTTTATTTTATTTTATAAATAGGTTCCCATCCCTTTTTATTATCTGGGGAGTTTTTCGCACTACCGCTCACCTAATAATGATGCCAATTATGATTTATTTGATTTACTTATTGTTATTCTGATTTTCCTATTTCTAGGTTCATGATGCTGAATTTTGAGAATCAATACGGATTGCCCATATGAAATAGGCACACAACGGGCGAAGATGAGAGGTACGTTTTAAAGATCAATTTCTAAAATTTAGGATGAAAACGAGGATATAATTCAAATCAAAATGATGTTTTTTTATTTTCAGCTCAAGGCTAGAGGCAGCAAGGTTACGAGTTAATTATTAATTTTCTTTTTGTTATCTTGTTAGGTTTTCGTTCAATAGTTTACACAATATAATATTTTTATGGTTTACAGCAGTGCAAGTCAATCGGTCCCTAACGAGCTCTTAAAAAAAATTGACCGAGGACCGAAAAGTACCTTTCTTTTTGGCCTCATTTGAGCCTCCGTATTGTTTAACACAGGCCGTCCTGAGCTTGTCTCAAAAGTATAGAACTGACCGGCCCTCCGGTCAGTGCAATCGGTCCTACCGGTCACCGGCTCCGTGTCTTACACTGGTTTACAGGCTTACGCGTACGGCCGGAGCGGTACGAAAAGAAGTTCCAATTCCAGGTCCAGATTAGTTTAAGGTAAGTTCACAAATTAATTTTGATTTAACAATTATTATAGTTTTGGTCCATCGACCTCTCTTAACTTTAGTTTAAAAGACTTAAACAGAACTTATAGATGGAAATGCAAACACCGAGAACACTAGAAAAACGAACATGAAAATTTAAAGGTTTTCACAACACTCTTTCTTTCTTTTATTTTTAGAAGCTCGATGGCTCCAACAAGGACCGTGGGGGCAATCCCCTTGTAAACGACTAAATCCTTTTGGTGTCTCGGTGTTTCCCTTTTCCTTCCACTGAATTTCCAAGACAAATTAAAAATCGAAGAATTTAATTTAATTTCGAGGAGTTTTGGTAGTGGTCTACCCTCTCTCAGGCTTCGAAATGTAAAACTATGCTCTCCTAGAGCTCAATTGTGCAACTGGTGATGACTCCTCACTCTTCCTTTTTCCTTTCTGGCTCGTTGAGCTTGATATGTCGCTCCAGGCTGCATTATTTTGAGTTGCATTCATGGCTCATAGTTGCTAGGTTGAAGGGCTGCGCGACTTGAGTTTTCTTTTTGCTATCTCCTTCTGTGAATCTTCTTCTTTTTCTGTCAGATGGCCTATGCTGTCTGTTTGATTCGAAGAAGATCTGTGGAAAGATGAGTAGTGCATGCTATTCCTTTCTCAATATGGGTACCCATTTACCTAATTTTAAAACTCATGACATGCGGGATACTTAAAATAGGGATATTCAAACAAAGTTATTTATGAACGATCTAAATATGTACACCACTAAAATCCTATGTTAAGTACATACGTCTACCTAATTTGTAAAATTATAAAAGAGTGGATATCTAAAATAATAAAATTTGAATAACGTCATTTATAGATGACCTCTGTATATACGCATGTAAAATCTAATGTTTAGGATTTTTACTTAATTTTGAAACTAAGGGCATAGGAATCTTTAAATTATAAAATTTGTATGACGTCATTTATGGACAATCCCTGCATGCATACTAGTAAAATCCTATGTTACGGATACGTGTCAACCTAATTGCTTAGCTAATGACAACAGGGAATCCCTAAAATAGTAATATTTGTATTACGTCATTTATGAACGATCTCTGCACGCACACTAGTAAAGTCCTATGTTAAGGATACATTTCAACCTAATTTCGAAAGTGATGACAGTGGGGAATCCTAAAATGCTAAAATTTGTATGACGTTATTTATGGACGACCCCTGCATGCATACTAGTAAAATCCTATGTTAAGGATATATGACAAATTTGTATAACATCTTCAGTAAATGTTGTCATAGGTAGTGCTAATGAGTGTAAGCGGGTATTGATGACACGCAACAGCTATATATAAACGTAAATTATTATTCACGCGACATCATTTGTGCCCAACCCCGATGCCCCCACAACAACATTCCTTGCGTACGTGTCTGAAGGAAGAGACCAGATGACCACTGCGCGCACTTTAGTGAAGATTGAAATACTTGTATTTGCACGGCAGAATTTGATCACAATGGTATGTATATGTATTTTGTGCATGTTTTTTGTATAGGCTAACACGCATTTTAGGGGTTTTTGGTGGTTTAATTTCCTAAGTTTTGACAGGGGTCCAGTAAACTATTACTGGGGATAACTGGTTGGTCCGATCACCCTTAAAACAATAAGGCACCTCTTACTCGCATTTGTGAGAATTCCAAAGTAGTTACACAAAATTCACTTAAAAACTGACCTGTGGAGCACGGCAAAACCATTTCATTACAAGCATTTCATTCTACAAAGCAAGCAGTTAACGCCATTGAAAACAGGCTCAAAATGTATAAATATAAAATATTTAAAAAAGTTATGATTGATTTAAAAATAATTTTTAAATGTAGGTTAGTAAAACCATATATTTTACTATAGTTTCTATGCTAAAATACAGTAGCATAATCATGTGTAACGTAATATTACGGGGGGGGGGGGGGGGCAGAGTGTCTCAAGGATGAAAGTTCTGATTTGAGATTTCAAAAATCTGGCAGTGTAATGCCATGTTCTGTGCACAGCCTGTTCTTTATCTTTTGACATTTCCTATTGTAGAAAAATGCTATGTCAAATTTTGCATATCATAATGGTTGGAAACCATATAGTTTGGTGTTAAATACCAAAATATCGAACAAAATAATGAATAACACTACGCCTTCAAATTTTGGCAGTATTGGGATTTACTAAACCGATTCCACTCACAGGACAGAACGATTCTACGACACTGGGTCGAAACGACATTTTACCGTACGACATTGAGTCGACGACATTGAAAAGCAAACGACAGTAGGTCGACAGACATTTCGTAGTGCACTCTTCGTCGACAGACATTTCGTTGTACACGCTTCGTCGAAAGACATCTCGTTGAAAGGCATTACGTTTAATCTACTAAGACGGAGGACAATGCGTTGAAGCAAACTTAGTCGATAACATCTTCCTACATACAGTATATTATTTTGGCTTATTGATTAGGTCTCAAAGATTATGATTTTTCAAAACTGCCAGCATTGTGCAGCATTGTGATGCACATTTTAATGCATGTGTAATTATTTTTGCATGTACGTATGGTAAGTAAAATAAACAAATCCAACATGAATGCTAATTTAAAATATTTCCACCACATTCAAAATCAGTAATTAGTCATTCTAATTAGCATGCTTCACCTATTACACAATGTAATTAATGTCACTCAACAGCAATGCACATTATAAGCCCAAAGAAATCAAAGCTTTTGCGGATTTACCAGAAAGGCTTAAGCTATGTGTTATTTCATATTCTAATAAACCTATTGAAGAATATTTGGAGGGAATTGTCTTAAATTTTCAGTTTACATATTCCTGACCAAATCTTGTGAGATAATCGCAATAGTAAATAATGTGTGATTTTTTTTTCTTTTCTATTTTATTATTGAGATGGACATATTGCAGAGCACAGAAATTCTGTACGCCAGTACTAACTAAATACTATTTTTTAAGTTTTAGCAAAATCATGAATATGTGATTGCCAAGAAGGAGATTCTGTTCATACAGGTTACCGTATGCGTCTATCTTTAATACTAATAATCTGTAGTTTTTATTTGAATTTTTCCTATGCATCAGGACCATACCTACACTGTCATATTTATATGTAGTTTTTTAAAAAATTTATAGAATCGTTGTAAATTTAATTTTGTTATTTGTTTATGTTGTGAAAATAATGTTGCTGACTATTATGAGTACATTAGTGGAACCCGGCTCGGTGGTCTGACATGCTTCGGCATGGATTTCTACTGAGCCGGGGAGCTGGTGGCACTCTGAATAGAGAGTTGGATGGGTGACCGGGCTTGGTAGATCGGGGGGGAGCTGAGCGGGGTGCTGTGAGGTCTTAAGGAGAATGGGTGCTCTCTACATTTATCCGTGGTAGTTTTCTTTACTCGCGTTCCTCTTTACTTAATTCACTACCTGAGACGGAGATGCAGTTGGCTTAATGATAGATACATATCAGCCCTACTCTGTGTGCATTCCACATAAGTCCAAGATCTGTACCAGCTCTTCTCTCTACTGACTACTACAAGCATCACCACCAAGTCTCTGTTGAAAGAGCGGCCCCCAGTGGGGTTGACTGTAGAGCGAATTCGAGGTGTGGCGGCCCTGAGAAAGCTGTCGCTACTTGTCCTACTCTATGGTCTCTCCTCCCTAACGGGGAAAATGAAAGGTAACTGTCTGGAGCAGTCCAGCAAAAATATACTCTCGCCCGCAGTACGGCAGTTCCATAGCCTATATCCTAATAGAATTAAACTTAACAGAGGCAGATTCAAACTGAACCATCTCATCTCATGAGTGGCTCAATGGATCATACCATCTAACAGAAAAATGCAGTGTATTATACCCAATGGGTGAAAAATGCAATACTGCTACATACATACATACATACATGAGTACATTAGTGTGCTCATCAGAACTTCAAAACATTAAATCAACTTATATGCATGACAAACTCGATTGTCTGATTTTTAATTCGTTTCTGCTGCACGATATTAAATCAGTTATCACCGTGTGTTGCATCTAATAACTACTTACTGTTTGGCTGTGTAATTTTATTAGTCGTAGTGTCTACCGACGCAATGTCTATCGACGTACAGTCTTCTACTTAATGTCTACCAACGCAATGTCCTTCGACGTACAGTCTCCTACTTAATGTCTGTCTACGCAACGTCGTCGACCTAATGTCGGTTCGACGAATTATTTTTCGGCGAAATGTCTGGCTCCGAAAAGTCGTCGACGAAACGTCGTTTCGACCCAGTGTCGCTAGACCGACAGAACGTTGTAATTTCCAGAATTTCTAAGCATAAGAAAAAAAATAATCACATACTAAAGTAGGTGTGGGTTAATTGATTGAAATGTGAACTTCCCTAAACATTCCAATATTTAAACGTGCAGTGTTGTTGGGTTATTTCATATTTTGTTCAACATTTTTAGTATTTTAAAGTGAAGTTTGTGATTAATAACTATTATGAACTGCATAATTTAACTTAAGATTGTTGTACAATGGTAAATGTCCAAAGATAAAGTGCACGAAACATAACATTACACTAACAGTGACAATGCGGATAACAGTACAAGTGTTCACTTATTTTTCCTGATGTGATGATCAATAAATCTGAAAAAATCACGTGATTAGACAAGTGGATTATAAATACAAAACTCAGGACTGTAGTTTAGTTTGATTATGTTTGAAATTCACATACTAACTTACAAAAATTATTTTGTCGGTTACGGTTACGGTGTCCGTTGCGTTGCGAGGGCGAGGTATTTCACGCTGCCACTGACTGAACTTCCCTGCGCTACTTCTACTGTTAGCAGTGAGCCGTTATAGCGATAAAGCTACTGTTGGCCCACTCGCTGCCAACCAACTGAAATCCACCCATTATTGCCAACTTAAATACGCTGGTGGTTTATTTGCAGTATTAGATTGGCAAATGATGCCTTTTTACGGACATTTTTGAATAGTGGTCCAACATAGGATGCCAGGCCACTGGACTTTCTGGATTTTTTTTGACTAATTAAATTCAAACAAGTCTTTATTGTACACAAATGCAAGGAAGAAAAACTGTATAGTTTTTAATGTTTAGTTAGTTTAGTTAGTTTTTAGCAATTAACATTTGATTGAACCAAAGTTAAAATCATGTTATCAGGGACGGACTGGACCTCCTTAGGGGCCCGGGCAAATTCAAGCTTGGGGGGCAACTAGGCTATTACTGCATGGTGGGAAAGGTAGCTACTACTAGAGCCCTGCAGTTATAACTTAAAATAACGTTAAGCGTTTAATATGTAATAGAAATGAATGTAAATTAGTAAGGCCCATTGACCTTTTAAGGCCAACATTTGTCGCGTTGTGTGACACCATGCCGTTTGTAGCGTTTGTACTCGATGTATAAGCTGTTATGTCTAGTGATCGAAATGGTCTGGTCTGTTTCTGATTTTAAAGTCTGGTCTGGTCTGACCTCACCGGACCAGACCATTTTAGACCAGGAATGATTAACAAAAATGACCTAAAAAATTTTATTACAAATTTGTCGCCGTATTTCACAGAAAAAAATATCGCTTAACATCAAAAATCTTTTACATGTAATAAAAAAATGCATAAATGCAGACTAATCTGACTACAAGGGATCCGGAAGAAAAGAAATTCCTGCTTAAAGAGACATATTTTAAAAACTTAGTTGGCTAGCATTCGCGTTAATTTTAAAAATATCCAGATTTAAAGAAACTGATGTAAGGAAAATTCTGGTTTAAAGGGACACATTTTAGCCCTTTTTTTGGTATTTTAGTCCACTTATAAGAGAATTTGCAAGTAAA
The DNA here is from genome assembly GCA_949802685.1 of Dicyrtomina minuta. NCBI lineage: Eukaryota > Metazoa > Arthropoda > Collembola > Symphypleona > Dicyrtomidae > Dicyrtomina > Dicyrtomina minuta. The sequence goes on from CATKUY010000320.1 coordinate 318,181, forward strand.
ATGATAAAAATATACCCTTCTGTTTAAAATGTCGACAAAGAGGAAAATAAACTTATTTTTTAAATAAAAAAAGTATATTTTGTAAAAGTTAAAAACTCCTAAGCAGGCAGACTTAATATAAGAAACTGTGAAAAGGAAAAGTGTAATAAGCCAAATTAATAAATAAAGTGAAAAAGTCATAAGCACATTGCTCGAAGCAAAAGTATGAAGAAGCAATGAGTTTGTTCTCGCCTAGATATTGATAAAGAATTGTTGGAATGGTTTATTTAGACAAGGCTTTAAGGTGGATATGTGGGTGGAACTACACAACATAATCTTACGTGTTCTTCAGAACTAAAAAACCAAAGACACGAAACAATCAACAGCAACTAAAGGAAATCAGGAAATCGAAATCATCTAACAATGACAACTCAAAGAATGAAGGGACAATACCGCCCTTATGACAACCACATGACCCACTGCCTCAACTTAATGTAATTTACACCAATGCTTGTTCTCTTCCCAACAAGTTTAAAGAGCTTAGTGGAGTAGCTCATGACATCAAGCCTGTTTTAATCTGTATAACTGAAACTCATTTAAATTCAACCTATGACGATAAGCAACTGTTAATTTCCAATTACACGTTGTTTAGGAAAGACAGACTAAAAGGCAAAGGTGGAGGAGTTGCAGTTTATTGTAGATCAGACATTTGTGCCTCCGAAATTTTATTAAAGTCATCAATCGAAAGTGTAGGTTTATCTTGCAATTTTAAGTAAAAGAAACTAGCTTTACTGTGTATATATAAGCCTCCTCAGACTGACAAATCAGAAAACAATCCTGATGAAACTAAACTAAGAGAGCTAATAGTAGATTTTACAGTGAAACATAAACAATGTCTCGTCGTTGGAGATTTTAATTTCCCGGAACTCCATTGGCACACTAAATCATTAACAGCAAGCAACGGAAGCGCTGCGAAGGCGTTCCTAAATATATTAGATGACCACTACCTTGAGCAGCATGTGGATTTTATCACCCGAATTAGAGGAACCCAAGAAAGTGCATTGGACCTTATTATATCAAAAAGTCAACTTGTAACTGACATCCAATCTTTGCCCCCGCTCGGAAAAAGTGATCACGTGCTGATTAAGTGTAGCGTCCAACTGCTGCCAGAGTGCTCTCCAATTAGCAATACCGTTAGTGTAAACTACAGTAAAGGTAACTATGAAGGCATGCGCGAATATTTGGGTCAAGTTAACTGGGATGAACTCTTGGAAATGCCAAGTGTAGACTTGAAGTGGGAATTTTTCAAATCAAAGGTTCTTACATCTGTTGAAAGATTTATTCCATCTTCCACCCCAAAATTAGCAAGTCATATTCCAGCAAAACTTCAAAAGCTAATGCGTAAGAAGAAGTATGCTTTCTACAGATATCTCAACTCTTCCCAATCTCAAAAGTACAAATTATGGCTTACAAATAAGAAACTTCGAAATAAGGAATCAAACCTAAGAATGCAAAACAGGATAGCAATTGAAAAAAAGTTGTGTGAAAGTGCAAAAGTGAATCCCAGGGCCTTTTATAGATACTGTAGTGTTAAGAAAAACCGCATCCCAATCCCACTGTTAACCAAACACAATGGTGAAGTAACGACATCGTATGCGGAAACAGCTGACACACTAGCGGCGGAATTTGAAAGAGTATTTGTGCGCGAAAGTGATTTAAGTGAATGCAGTGATAACGCTGAAGTCGAATGCCCGGAAGAATTTACCAGCCCGTGCAAATTACAAATTAATTCCATCGATGTGTTTAAGAAGCTGACCCAAATTAAATTCTATAAAGCCCCTGGGCCGGACGGGATCCATCCTAGAATTTTGAAAGAATGTGCTAGTGTGTTGTGTTTCCCACTTTCAATTATCTTTCAAGCCTCAGTTGACCTTTCGGAACTTCCTGTGGACTGGAAAAGTGCCAATGTTACATGTATTCACAAAGGTGGGTCGAAGTGTGATCCCAAGAACTATCGACCGATTAGTTTAACGTCGATTTGCTGCAAACTGTTAGAACAATTTGTTTGAGAGAAAATTTTTGCAAAGTGCAAATTTGCAAAGCAGCAACACGGGTTTCTCCATAGAAGGTCGTGTTTTACTATTTTGTTGGAGTTTTTCGAGGATTTAACTAAACTTGTGGATGAAGGAAGCGCAGCTGATTGCGTCTATGTGGATTTTTCGAAAGCTTTAGATAAGATTCCTCATAAGCAGCTACTTCAAAAGTTGAGTCAGCGGCATCACATTGAGCCATATCTAATTAGATGGTTAAACAGCTTTTTGACAAATAGAACGTTCCAAGTTGTTGTAGGTGGTGAAGTGTCAAAGAAATTGAAGGTGATTAGTAGTGTACCACAAGGAACTGTGCTGGGACCGATTTTGTTTCTACTTTATGTAGATGAAATGGGAGAAGTCATCCACAGCTCGCTCAAACAGTACGCTGACGACTCGAAAATCTATCGAGCCAGGAATACAGATAGCGACTTTCATGCTCTGCAAAACGACATAGACAATTTAGTAATATAGTGTAACCAAAATCACATGGAGATGAATATTGGGAAAACCCATATTGTTCATTTCAGTGTGAGGAAAAGTGAAAATCCTATATACTCCTGCAATAATGCTGAGCTTCAAAGCTCGACTTGTGAACGAGATTTGGGGGTTTATATTAATAGCGACGTAAAATCAACGCAACACTGTCAGCAGGCCATAAAAAAGGCAAAATCCATGTGCTTACAGATTAAGCGAACTTTTAAACATCTTGACAAGTACGGACTTCGTACGCTTATTGTAACTTTTATTCGCCCGTTACTAGAATACTGTAATAGTATTTGGTGTCCTATTTTAAAAAGTGATTGTGATGACATAGAAAAAGTTCAAAGACTAGCCACGCGTATTCTTCCGTCGCTTAAGGATCTACCTTATGCTGAGAGACTCAAATCACTTCGACTAATTTCCCTCGAAGACAGAAGAAGACGTGGAGACTTAATCGAGACTTTCAAACAAATAAACAATAAATATGATGTTGACCCCTCTGTATTTTTTGATATTGACATGCAAAGCAGGCATGCCCCGTTTTTGAAAAAGAAAATAGTGAAAACCAACACTAGACATCATTTTTTCACTCAGCGTGTAGTGTCAGAATGGAATAGTCTTCCAAGTGAGGTGAAAAATGACAAATCGGATTTGTATTCGGTGAATTCAATTAAAAACAGATTGGACAAGTTTAAAGGGTGGAGTTTTGGCCGTGATTCTGAGTGACTCAAGCTTCAAAGTGTTAAATAGTGACAACCGGGTTTTTCAAGAGACTTGTCTCAAATCCTTAAGGATTTTTTCCGGGAAACATTTATTATTAATATTATTATTATTATTATTATTAACTTCCCACGCCTCAGTGCAGAGTGGGTACCGTTGTGAGAAATGCACACATTACATGAATGCATGCATTGTTGGGCACCGTGTGTACTTTTCATGAGCGTAAAAGTAGTTTCTTTCATTGACGACCTTTTCAGAGAGCGGTAACACTGAAGTTCATTTAGGATTACTTTGGACTTTTCACATGTGCCCTTGTAGTTAGGACCCCCATTAAAATATACATATGCGAGAATACATCATACATTCTTTCGGCATGCAAATGCTATAAAGCTAGAGCGGTGTTCGTCATTAATGCCAACTTTTAATATTCACATATGAAGCTAACTTTATATCATGTACAAAATAAAACTACTACACGTAACTGCAGTTTCGCGGCCCACGCATGAAGGCATCAGTACATTTTTCCCATTATTTGAGATGATCTTTTATATTGCTATTATTAGAGAATAGTCTACCCATGAGCCTACTATTTACGGTAGGTTGTGGTCAGTGTGGAGAATGCACATTGCTGACTTCAGCAGTGTGGATTCAGCACATTGCTGATCATCTTGACTTACGTGGAGATTATCGCTTCAGCGATTTAGATCACGTAACAATACAAAAATCTATTATTTTACATCTTTGACATCTGTCAAAGATCCGTTATTTTAGAGCGGCCCCATAGCATGTAAGCAAGTTAGTTATCATCTTCGTAAATCTTATCTCTTCGTGCTTTGCAAATGGCCTCGTCCATTGCTAGCATGAGTTAGTCTTCAAAACTGAATAAAAGTCTACACTACAAATCCTCCTAAGTCTCCGTCTATTTTATTTACTCTCTCCATCCGCATCGTCACCTACCAAGTACGCCCCTAAGACGAGCGAACCCAGTGAGTATCTCAGTTGTTAGGGCCCATAGTATTAGTAGGAAACCCTAGGTGACCCTTTATTAACATAGTGGCTCATGAGAGTCCTAAGCCACGTACTTTTGGTGAAATTTAAAAATATTTTATTACATAAAAAGTTCAAAAAAAGTATACACAATTTTTTTAAATTTTTTTATGTAAGTAGTAAGTAGTGCTTCGCCTTTTACACTCACATATACAGTACTACACGAACACAGTGCCACACATTCTTATAATTTTTTTCTCCTCTTTCTCTCCTTCTTTTTCAAAATTTTGTGCAATGTTTTAGTATCAAAATTTTTTTTCGGTTCCACCCAACTACATATAAATACAATTTGTAAGTGCAGTAATAAATTCAAAAACAAGTGCTTCAAAAAATCAACTCAGCTCCAGCTCCACAACCACGAAGCCTCTCAAATGACCTGATCTCCCCCTTCATCTGCCCACCTTTACAGATGACGACTACCGCTTCCAACTCCATGGCCCACTCTTGACGGCTCACCGCACCCCTGTGGAACTGAAGTTGAAGGCCTCATACTTAAATCCATAGGAAGACTCAGCACCCGGAATAATTCTTGGCTTGATCGCAAGGCATTTACGTGGTACTAGTAAATGACAACTAAATGTAAGTAACATTACTTGTTTCCTAATTTTAACCTGCCCACTCCTAATTTCACAACCGTTTTCAGTGAACCGATATTTTTTTTTAAGTAGCGCGCTTAGTTAGGAATTTTTTTTTAGTTTTAATTTCAATATTTTTTAATTGCAACTACATATACTTATAGTACTTCAATTCTATAACTAGCCGTATGTTTCATTAGTTTTATAGTCTCAATATTTTTAATTGCAACTACATATACTTATAGTACTTCAATTCTATAACTAGCCGTATGTTGCATTAGTTTTTTAATTTCAATATTTTTAATTGCATCCACATATACTTATAGTACTTCAATTCTATAACTAGCCGTATGTTGCATTAGTTTTTTTCATTTTAATATTTTTAATTGCAACTACATATACTTATAGTACTTCAATTCTATAACTAGCCGTATGTTGCATTAGTTTTTTAATTTCAATATTTTTAGTTGCAACTACATATACTTATAGTACTTCAATTCTATAACTAGCTGTATGTTGCATTAGTTTTTTAATTTCAATATTTTTTAATTGCAACTACATATACTTATATTACTTCAATTTTATAACTAGCTGTATGTTGCATTAGTTTTTAATTTCAATATTTTTTAGTTGCAACTAAATATACTTATATTACTTCAATTTTATAACTAGCCGTATGTTGCATTAGTTTTAGGCAACTACACATATTTATTTTATTTCAATAAAATAACTAGCCGTATGTTGCATAAGGTTTAGGTATATAGTAATAATTAAAGGCTATGCTAGCAGTTAAGCACAGTTATAGGCTACATAACTTCAAAAAAGTAGCGAGTTTCATTACGTAGGTGGGAATTCAATCAAACTTTCGCCTTCTTACTTTCAACTATTCTCTTTTTTACCTTCCTGCTATCTATATACATTTTCAGCAATAATTGGCCAAATTATTAATTATCATGTCGTTAATTCACCTCAACCTTTTAACTCCACTCTCCTCCTCCACCCACCCTCACTTCATTTATTCAAAAATTTTCAAGTTTTCCATTAATTAAATTATTAATTTCTAAATTCACTTCAAATTAACTCCACTCTCCTCCTCCACCCACTCTCACTCTATTTATTCAACTTTTTCAAGTTTTTAATTAATTAAATTAAAAGTTTATGATTTTTCTTTAAATCAACTCCACTGTCCTCCTTCACCCACCCTCACTCTATTTATTCAACTTTTTCAAGTTTTTAATTAATTTAATTATTAGTTTTTAATTTCCCTTCAAATCAACTCCACTGTCCTCCTCCACCCACTCACACTATTTATTCAACTTTTTCATGCTTTCATTAAATTGAATAATAATTTATAAATTCACTCCAAACCAACTCTACTTTCCTCCTCCACCCACCCTCACTCCATTTATCAAACTTTTTCAAGTTTTTATTAAATTATATTAATAACTAATAATTTTACTTCAGATAAATTCCACTATCCTCCCTCACCCACCCTCACTCCAAATACTTAAATTTTTCAAGGTTTCATTAAACTAAATTAATAATTTCTAAATTCACTCCAAACCAACTCCACTCTCCTTCTCCTTACACCCTCCGTTCTATTTATTCAAATTTTTCAAGCTTTCAATAAATAAATTAATAATATCCAAATTCACTCCAAATCAACTCCACTCTCCTCCTCCTCACACCCTCCCTTTAATATTTTAAAATTTTTGAAATTTTATTGAACTTTTGTCATTTATATAGCAACCACTTCAAAAACCCCCCTAACCTTCCTCTGTCACACCCTTTTTTTATTTTTAAAACTTTTACAATTATTATATTTTAATTAAATTTAATTACAACCCAACTCACAACCACCCCAACCCACCCCTTTTAACACCCTCCTTTTATATTTAGGAATTTTAAAAAATTACAACTTCCTCATTACAATTAAATACAAACCATTCTAAAATTAAACACAAACCCCCTTAAACAAACTCAAACCAATACTTTAACCCTACATACTACTTCCTCTTAACAAATCCAACCTATAAAATTTTTTTAATCAATCTTTCTAAATTATATACCAACATTGAACTGATATAACACTAACACCCCACCACCAAATTTCCTCACCTCCTTTTGAATGACCCATTATATAATTTTCTGTAATCTTTATGTCAACCCATGTGTACATTAATGCAATTCTAATTCATTTTTTTATAACGCAGCTCCAGCTCAACTACCATTCCACATTTAATTACAAAATTTAATTAAATCAACATTTTTAGTTTCCTTTCCACATAACTTCCACATCACAAATATTAATCAGTGTCATTAACCCCACTTTTAAATTCAAACAAAAAACCCCTAATTGTGCCCACCCTTCATCGTGGACAGGGAACACATAGCCAGGTACAGCCAATTCTACAACCGCTGCTACGGCCCGCCCTAACCCCTCTAACAAACCACTACTTACTGCCAACAACCCAACCAACATACCACCAAGTCGACACAATATCTAACACTAATTACTCAACATACCTCCACGTCTACATCTCAAATTAGACCTCCTTTCCCACCCACTTTTAACTCACCCAACACGTTAAAAAGCACCACACTCTGAATTCTATAACATGAAACAGACAACACTGTATCCTATAACTCTATTTTTTCCGGACTTCAAAACACACCTTTTAAATCGCCCAGCCTCATACCCTTTGAAATATTCAACCACAATAAATTTAAAATTTGACAACCTCTAACGAAGATGCCAATAATCTACAACGCTAAGACGGACACCAATCTCTGACACCGAACGCCCACAACACACAACTCCTCCACATATCTCTTCTCTTTCTACCTTATTTGGTCACTCAAAATGTTTCAGAAGACGTATAAGTCAACTTTTAACATGTCAATACACACACAGCGTCATCATCTACATCTTTGACGTCACTTCTTTGAACCAACGTAACCAGTCACCTCTTACACTGTCGTGCCCTTGTGACTTGGCTACCATCCTTGACGTTATTCAACACTATCGTATCAACACCTTTTACTTATATTTCAATATTCTTATGTCTATTCAACATTACCTTCCTTACAAACTCTATTTACAGCTTTTTAATTCAAAATTTACCTAGTCTACAATATTTCAACCTAAACCTTTTTTTTAATTTTCTTTTAGCTTTACATCTTTTAATTTTTATTTTTACCACTTTAATTGTCTTTAGTCTTTGCAATTAATCAATTTTATAATTAACTATTTGGACTACTTTTTCAAAATTTTATCACATTTCACATATTGACAACTCTAAATTTTAATTTTGCTTACCAAATTTTGTAATACACACTATTATTATAGTTTCCATAGTATGAGTTATATAGTCTACATTATTAATTTATCTCTAATTAGTTATAATTACCATACTTAAGTAGTGCTTACATTATAATTAAGTAATTTACATGAATCACAATCTAACATCTAGTAGTAACACACATATAACCTTTATTTAATTTTTGCCAAAAATTCTAAAGATTTGAAAATTTTCTTTAACACAAAACGATGACGTCTCTAAATGCTTCTCCAAACCTTTCTGTATTTCCTCTACCACCTTCTAAATATCCGTTAACCCTTTCCCTCCTTTCCCTCATTAACTCACCCCCACTCTAAATTAAACCTTTCTCAAATTCCTTTACCTACCTTATCTACAACTGGCAACACTGAGTCGGCACAACTCTGTTCTGGCAACAAACCGAACCATCAATGGTTTTGCAGTACTGATGACATTTCTTAATGGACTTTATTCTTTAACAACCAAAGCAAGCACCATCTATGTCCTACAACAACTAAATACACTGCCTTGGACTTGCTGCAGGCTCTGATCTCTCAGCCTTGCTGCCTTCTACTGGACTTGCTCGTCACCCACTGGTTCTGTCAGCTCTACAACTAACGTTGCTGCTACCTACCACCCTCACAACATATTGTCAACGTTTCTTATTATTGCTAGCTTCATCTTTCTTTAAGCGAAGTCCTCCACCATCATCACAATCCACAGCCACCTTGTCGCTACACCATCCCTTGCAACACCTAACATTAGCATTGTCAACTTTGGACATTTTCGCAGTAAACCTTCAACTCAGCTACATCTTGCTGCCATCTTCTTGATCCATTGGATACTTTACACTCCAATACATCATTATCAGGAAGCCATCTTCCATCGCAGCACACAACACACGTCATCACCATGTTGTCATCTTGCCAGCTACCGTTCAGTTGCAGTTTCTTTAACCCCTCCCACCCTTCTCCCACCCACAACCTCCTTCGACCATTCAACCCAGCATTCAGACACGTTTTCTGTTATGTTTTGTATATTTTATTACATATTTAAAATTAGACCAATTTCAAATATTCCATAAAATATCTAAGACCCAATCCATATTGATCAAAATTTACGCATTCTATATATTGCTTACTTCATTTTCAATTATAGTTATTGAGTTATTTATGTTATAATTAATTATAGGTCAAAATTTCAAATATGTTTATGTGCCAATTAATTCATTTGTATTTTACATCAAGAGACTTTAACATTCTACAGCTCCAATCAAAATATTATGTAATAACTTTATTGTTAATTTCTTTTGCCATTATTTAGTTTAAATTATTCTCATTTTCTCGTCACAGTTTTATTTATTAATTTATTATAATTATTCTCATTGTGTATTTACTGTTTAGATTACGTCTAGTTACGCAAACTTCAATTTGTCACGATATTTAAATTAACGTCAAATTCGTCACATTCTTTACATTTCCGCAAATTCGTCACAATATTTAACAGTATGCTAATTCTCATTTGTCCCAATTTTGTACAATATTTATACTTATGTTAAAATTCAATTCGTCACACTTTTAAAATATTTACGTTAATTCGTCACAATTTTCACAAATTATTACATTTAACTAATTTTGATGCGTTTCAACTATATGTTTATTTTCAATGTCTACGTTTACTTGAAATAATGTTACGTCTAGTTTTAAGGTATATCCTCTCTTCGGTTTTACAAAATTTAATATTCCAAATTTTATTTTTTTCCGTCACATTTATTTTTACGTTATAGTTACTTTAGTTTATTTACCACATTCCTCAACATCATTCATTACTTTGTTACTTTCCTCCTTTTCCAGATCTTTTCTTGATTCTTTATGTATTTTCACTATTTCGAAATTTATTCAAGTGTTTCCAAATTTGCCATTTCATTTTTATTTTTCAATATTTTACTTAAACTTTCATTTCAAAATGATTATTTTTATTACTTCTTATCTAGTATATGAAAGATTTTGGGGACAAAATCGTCCCACGTTTAAAGTTGTTAATATTAGATAATATTCTACCCATGAGCCTACTATTTACGGTAGGTTGTGGTCAGTGTGGAGAATGCACATTGCTGACTTCAGTAGTGTGGATTCAGCACATTGCTGATCATCTTGACTTACGTGGAGATTATCGCTTCAGCGATTTAGATCACGTAGGCCACGATGATGTAATCTTAGAGATTATAAAATATAATTATTTTTAATTCTGTTTCCGTTCAAAATGTAACAATACAAAAATCTATTATTTTACATCTTTGACATCTGTCAAAGATCCGCTATTTTAGAGCGGCCCCATAGCATGTAAGCAAGTTAGTTATCATCTTCGTAAATCTTATCTCTTGGTGCTCTGCAAATGGCCTGGTCCTTTGCTAGCATGAGTTAAAACTGAATAAAAGTCTACACTACAAATCCTCTCAAAGTCTCCGTCTATTTTATTTACTCTCTCCATCCGCATCGTCACCTACCAAGTACGCCCCTAAGACGAGCGAACCCAGTGAGTATCTCAGTTGTTAGGGCCCATAGTATTAGTAGGGAACCTTAGGGGACCCCTTAGTTACAATATTGAATATTTAACTTATCAATAATTTGACAGCTTGATAATATAAATGCATCTATTAGTAACTATTAGTTTTCTAATAAGTTAGTTGCAATAAACCAGTAGTTAGAATAACTTAAAGCATTTTCCACTTTGTTCATGAATTAGTGAATGTTTTCGAAACCAAATCACACATTTTTGAACCTATTTTAATGAATTACCAATGAGACTTCACTAGATTTAGCAATTCAATCCAATAATTATCCTCGTTAATTTTTGCTGTCAAAAACGTAATCGGATTATTAAATTCTAGTGGAACAATAACTACTTTTGGATAAAAAGAAATTTCAAAATAAGCAAACTGACGTTTTAAACACATTTTGTATTTATAACATTTATACGAGCAGACAGCAAAACGCAAAAGCATCGTTTTTTAATACACAACTTACTTTGTAAAACGTAGTCACTCTTTCAATATTATTTTCAAACTTTATAATGTTATTAAAACGCTTCTCACTATTGCTTGTTCGGTATTCTATAAAGGAAACAATTCCACTTTTGCTTTAGACTTTTTTTTATGGTTTAAAAAAATTTAATTAAATTTAATTTACAAAATTATCAACAGTAACTACTTTTTCTCCAATGATATCAAATGGAATGAAATAACAGGAGTTTCGCATGTATTTTAAAAATAATAATTGTACTTCCTTGTTGAGCAAACTGTCAGATTTAGATTCTGTTAGCGCAAAGTTATTAACAATTTTTTTCTAATTTACGATAACACATCATAAGAACTATTAATAAATTCTAATTGTTTTCCGTTAATTTCTGAAATAAACGCCGGAAACCCCACAATGGCCCTCAGTTGCGAACAATATTGTATGTGCAATAGTTGATGTTAAATATGTAGTGTTTTTTCAAAAGTTTATAATTTAAGAGCGAAATGATATTTACATTTTTTTAACACTACATATATCACTTTCAGCTACATTTTTCTATGATAACAAAAACATAGCACTGGATAATAGCTTAAAGTGTTTCAGAAATTGTTTCAGAAAAATATTGGTCAGTTTAACCAAGTAGCCCACTCTAATGCTTTCCCAAATTTCTTAGTGGTTACTGATTTTGATGTTCACATGTTTTTATATTGAACTTTTACTTGGTATAAAATCTTGTCAATTTATCTTTAGCAGATTCTAATTTGTTATGCTTTACCTGTGCTTTTCATCTAAATATTTAAAGAATATTTAGCAGCAACTACGTACACTCAGTGCATATGATCAGAAATAAAGTCATTTATAATGTAGAACTTTTTGAGATTGAGGAGCAGTAATTTACACTTGATACCCTAGGAATGATTTTTAGTAACAAAAAAAGATCCTGTATAAAAGACAAGGTAAAGTAGGTAATAGATGTGTAAATTCATAGATTCGACAGTATCTTTTTGCTTTAGAAATTGTTTTACCTAGGTGCGAGCACCAAGTGCAGTCAAATCTTCCATTAAATTGTTTAACCTTGCATAGGACAGTGACCAACAGCGTCCAAAACACACAACACTCTATAAACAAGACTTTAAATTTTATTTACCTTGTCATCATTCCTTGTGATTGGAGACTCGGACAAATCTTAAAAAAAAAGCATCATTACATTCAACAATAATTTTATGTCAGGCTTGCCTTCTCTAAACTAAAAACTTCCCATTCAAACAGTTTTCGTTCTGATTTCATGCGGTAGCTCGTTTATTGTACACAGTACGTGCCAGAGCGATGATTTTGAAAAAACTAAAATTCCATTAGAATTAAATGCCCTTCTTATTTTATGGCTTATAATACTTGTGTATTACAAAATGCACCACACGATACATCGTTTGAGTTTCAACATTAAATTTTTCGTTTCTAAACAATTTGCTTATGTGAGTAGAAATGCGTTGTTGTTCTAGTTAAAATTGAATTTGGCATCTTGAGTCAACAATAATAAAACAATTTTCACGTTTTGCAAGTACCTTTTTTTATATTGGACACTGCAGGTGTCAGAGGAGCTTAAGTAATTTAGTTTTACGAAACATGTGGCACTAAATTAGATTCTTGTAAATAGGTTCCTGTCTGGTCTTGAATGCTTTAGTTGGTAATAGGTTGTTGGATATTTTACTTCATTTGGTAAATTCGAACTTGTAAACTTTAATAAATCTGAAATCGCTAATGAAGTAAAATTGTGTCGCGTTGCGAGCATCTGTAAAATTTTTAAACTTCTATCGGCGTCCACCTTACACCCAGGGTTCATTAAAAGCTGGTTGTTCTTTGTTTTTGAATATCATTTTGTTGAAAAAGATAAATAAATAAGAATGAATAAAGCAGTGCCTAGTGCAGTAGCTTACTACAAACAACAACCCTGCATAAATGCGTGAGTTCAAGCAGCTAACATCACGCTACTAGACTCTTCACCGTCAATTTTGTCTGATTTTTTTGATGTTTTGCAATGATCGTCTACATCCTAATCGGAACTACTGGATACATCACATTTATCAGGAACCTTATTGTCACTATTGTATGTTGTGTGTGACTATTCTAATGTGTCTATATTGGTATTAAAATCTGGCTTATTTTTAGCATATTGTTGAGCTTCTGGAAGGACCTACAAATACCTGTTTTTTAATAATTGTAATAGTAGAATAGTTGCACCTTTATGACTTTAATTTGCGTGATAAACAAAATTTAGAAAACTTATTTAAATAAAACTCATATTTTTAAATATTTTTTGTGGTATGCAGATAGCGAAACTTCCCGTTTGAATTTTAAAATCATTTTAACACGATCAATGTATTGAAATAGGAAAAAGTATAAAAACAAACTGACCTATTTTCTAACAATAAAAACTTGTATTAAAAGTTTAATTATTAGCAGGCAACTTTAATATAGACTAAAGCACTATTGGCGGTAGTCGATTATTTTATTAAGTCGTAGTTCTGTGTAAAATAGAAGAGAACGCATTGATTTGTATATATCAAAGCATTGACTGCTTAGGCGGGCGGCCGGCGTGAGCCGTCTACAACACGGAAATTCATTCATTTGTATGTATCATATCAATACTGTAGGCCGGCCGATGGCGTGTGCCTCGTGTTCTGGCTGGATGAAAAACGAGTGAAATTTTACTATACGAGCCATACGGTCTACTATATTACATTCCTCTTGTCTATTGTGCTGGTGACTGCATGCTTGGAAAGTTTTTGTTTTTGCAACATACACCAGAGATTTCATTTATTAGTTAGCAAACGCACGGAATACACATTGAAATAAATTTCTTGTTTCTACAATTTGCAAGTGGTAAATGTAGGAGTACCCTCTTATCGTGTAAATCGTCGTCCGTGTGGCACCGTGTTGCACCAACGCGGTGTGAAATTTGTGTGGCAAGCTTTGACAGCATTATTAGTGTGGTTTATTTCTGAGATATACTGTAGTAGGCAGACTGTAGTTTACGCTTATTTGTTTTGCGTTTTTACTAGTTAGACAATAATTTACCTGTTCTTGATCACAATGGTATGTATATGTATTTTGTGCATGTTTTTTGTATAGGCTAACACGCATTTTAGGGGTTTTTGGTGGTTTAATTTCCTAAGTTTTGACAGGGGTCCAGTAAACTATTACTGGGGATAACTGGTTGGTCCGATCACCCTTAAAACAATAAGGCACCTCTTACTCGCATTTGTGAGAATTCCAAAGTAGTTACACAAAATTCACTTAAAAACTGACCTGTGGAGCACGGCAAAACCATTTCATTACAAGCATTTCATTCTACAAAGCAAGCAGTTAACGCCATTGAAAACAGGCTCAAAATGTATAAATATAAAATATTTAAAAAAGTTATGATTGATTTAAAAATAATTTTTAAATGTAGGTTAGTAAAACCATATATTTTACTATAGTTTCTATGCTAAAATACAGTAGCATAATCATGTGTAACGTAATATTACGGGGGGGGGGGGGGCAGAGTGTCTCAAGGATGAAAGTTCTGATTTGAGATTTCAAAAATCTGGCAGTGTAATGCCATGTTCTGTGCACAGCCTGTTCTTTATCTTTTGACATTTCCTATTGTAGAAAAATGCTATGTCAAATTTTGCATATCATAATGGTTGGAAACCATATAGTTTGGTGTTAAATACCAAAATATCGAACAAAATAATGAATAACACTACGCCTTCAAATTTTGGCAGTATTGGGATTTACTAAACCGATTCCACTCACAGGACAGAACGATTCTACGACACTGGGTCGAAACGACATTTTACCGTACGACATTGAGTCGACGACATTGAAAAGCAAACGACAGTAGGTCGACAGACATTTCGTAGTGCACTCTTCGTCGACAGACATTTCGTTGTACACGCTTCGTCGAAAGACATCTCGTTGAAAGGCATTACGTTTAATCTACTAAGACGGAGGACAATGCGTTGAAGCAAACTTAGTCGATAACATCTTCCTACATACAGTATATTATTTTGGCTTATTGATTAGGTCTCAAAGATTATGATTTTTCAAAACTGCCAGCATTGTGCAGCATTGTGATGCACATTTTAATGCATGTGTAATTATTTTTGCATGTACGTATGGTAAGTAAAATAAACAAATCCAACATGAATGCTAATTTAAAATATTTCCACCACATTCAAAATCAGTAATTAGTCATTCTAATTAGCATGCTTCACCTATTACACAATGTAATTAATGTCACTCAACAGCAATGCACATTATAAGCCCAAAGAAATCAAAGCTTTTGCGGATTTACCAGAAAGGCTTAAGCTATGTGTTATTTCATATTCTAATAAACCTATTGAAGAATATTTGGAGGGAATTGTCTTAAATTTTCAGTTTACATATTCCTGACCAAATCTTGTGAGATAATCGCAATAGTAAATAATGTGTGATTTTTTTTTCTTTTCTATTTTATTATTGAGATGGACATATTGCAGAGCACAGAAATTCTGTACGCCAGTACTAACTAAATACTATTTTTTAAGTTTTAGCAAAATCATGAATATGTGATTGCCAAGAAGGAGATTCTGTTCATACAGGTTACCGTATGCGTCTATCTTTAATACTAATAATCTGTAGTTTTTATTTGAATTTTTCCTATGCATCAGGACCATACCTACACTGTCATATTTATATGTAGTTTTTTAAAAAATTTATAGAATCGTTGTAAATTTAATTTTGTTATTTGTTTATGTTGTGAAAATAATGTTGCTGACTATTATGAGTACATTAGTGGAACCCGGCTCGGTGGTCTGACATGCTTCGGCATGGATTTCTACTGAGCCGGGGAGCTGGTGGCACTCTGAATAGAGAGTTGGATGGGTGACCGGGCTTGGTAGATCGGGGGGGAGCTGAGCGGGGTGCTGTGAGGTCTTAAGGAGAATGGGTGCTCTCTACATTTATCCGTGGTAGTTTTCTTTACTCGCGTTCCTCTTTACTTAATTCACTACCTGAGACGGAGATGCAGTTGGCTTAATGATAGATACATATCAGCCCTACTCTGTGTGCATTCCACATAAGTCCAAGATCTGTACCAGCTCTTCTCTCTACTGACTACTACAAGCATCACCACCAAGTCTCTGTTGAAAGAGCGGCCCCCAGTGGGGTTGACTGTAGAGCGAATTCGAGGTGTGGCGGCCCTGAGAAAGCTGTCGCTACTTGTCCTACTCTATGGTCTCTCCTCCCTAACGGGGAAAATGAAAGGTAACTGTCTGGAGCAGTCCAGCAAAAATATACTCTCGCCCGCAGTACGGCAGTTCCATAGCCTATATCCTAATAGAATTAAACTTAACAGAGGCAGATTCAAACTGAACCATCTCATCTCATGAGTGGCTCAATGGATCATACCATCTAACAGAAAAATGCAGTGTATTATACCCAATGGGTGAAAAATGCAATACTGCTACATACATACATACATACATGAGTACATTAGTGTGCTCATCAGAACTTCAAAACATTAAATCAACTTATATGCATGACAAACTCGATTGTCTGATTTTTAATTCGTTTCTGCTGCACGATATTAAATCAGTTATCACCGTGTGTTGCATCTAATAACTACTTACTGTTTGGCTGTGTAATTTTATTAGTCGTAGTGTCTACCGACGCAATGTCTATCGACGTACAGTCTTCTACTTAATGTCTACCAACGCAATGTCCTTCGACGTACAGTCTCCTACTTAATGTCTGTCTACGCAACGTCGTCGACCTAATGTCGGTTCGACGAATTATTTTTCGGCGAAATGTCTGGCTCCGAAAAGTCGTCGACGAAACGTCGTTTCGACCCAGTGTCGCTAGACCGACAGAACGTTGTAATTTCCAGAATTTCTAAGCATAAGAAAAAAAATAATCACATACTAAAGTAGGTGTGGGTTAATTGATTGAAATGTGAACTTCCCTAAACATTCCAATATTTAAACGTGCAGTGTTGTTGGGTTATTTCATATTTTGTTCAACATTTTTAGTATTTTAAAGTGAAGTTTGTGATTAATAACTATTATGAACTGCATAATTTAACTTAAGATTGTTGTACAATGGTAAATGTCCAAAGATAAAGTGCACGAAACATAACATTACACTAACAGTGACAATGCGGATAACAGTACAAGTGTTCACTTATTTTTCCTGATGTGATGATCAATAAATCTGAAAAAATCACGTGATTAGACAAGTGGATTATAAATACAAAACTCAGGACTGTAGTTTAGTTTGATTATGTTTGAAATTCACATACTAACTTACAAAAATTATTTTGTCGGTTACGGTTACGGTGTCCGTTGCGTTGCGAGGTATTTCACGCTGCCACTGACTGAACTTCCCTGCGCTACTTCTACTGTTAGCAGTGAGCCGTTATAGCGATAAAGCTACTGTTGGCCCACTCGCTGCCAACCAACTGAAATCCACCCATTATTGCCAACTTAAATACGCTGGTGGTTTATTTGCAGTATTAGATTGGCAAATGATGCCTTTTTACGGACATTTTTGAATAGTGGTCCAACATAGGATGCCAGGCCACTGGACTTTCTGGATTTTTTTTGACTAATTAAATTCAAACAAGTCTTTATTGTACACAAATGCAAGGAAGAAAAACTGTATAGTTTTTAATGTTTAGTTAGTTTAGTTAGTTTTTAGCAATTAACATTTGATTGAACCAAAGTTAAAATCATGTTATCAGGGACGGACTGGACCTCCTTAGGGGCCCGGGCAAATTCAAGCTTGGGGGGCAACTAGGCTATTACTGCATGGTGGGAAAGGTAGCTACTACTAGAGCCCTGCAGTTATAACTTAAAATAACGTTAAGCGTTTAATATGTAATAGAAATGAATGTAAATTAGTAAGGCCCATTGACCTTTTAAGGCCAACATTTGTCGCGTTGTGTGACACCATGCCGTTTGTAGCGTTTGTACTCGATGTATAAGCTGTTATGTCTAGTGATCGAAATGGTCTGGTCTGTTTCTGATTTTAAAGTCTGGTCTGGTCTGACCTCACCGGACCAGACCATTTTAGACCAGGAATGATTAACAAAAATGACCTAAAAAATTTTATTACAAATTTGTCGCCGTATTTCACAGAAAAAAATATCGCTTAACATCAAAAATCTTTTACATGTAATAAAAAAATGCATAAATGCAGACTAATCTGACTACAAGGGATCCGGAAGAAAAGAAATTCCTGCTTAAAGAGACATATTTTAAAAACTTAGTTGGCTAGCATTCGCGTTAATTTTAAAAATATCCAGATTTAAAGAAACTGATGTAAGGAAAATTCTGGTTTAAAGGGACACATTTTAGCCCTTTTTTTGGTATTTTAGTCCACTTATAAGAGAATTTGCAAGTAAAATGATAAAAATATACCCTTCTGTTTAAAATGTCGACAAAGAGGAAAATAAACTTATTTTTTAAATAAAAAAAGTATATTTTGTAAAAGTTAAAAACTCCTAAGCAGGCAGACTTAATATAAGAAACTGTGAAAAGGAAAAGTGTAATAAGCCAAATTAATAAATAAAGTGAAAAAGTCATAAGCACATTGCTCGAAGCAAAAGTATGAAGAAGCAATGAGTTTGTTCTCGCCTAGATATTGATAAAGAATTGTTGGAATGGTTTATTTAGACAAGGCTTTAAGGTGGATATGTGGGTGGAACTACACAACATAATCTTACGTGTTCTTCAGAACTAAAAAACCAAAGACACGAAACAATCAACAGCAACTAAAGGAAATCAGGAAATCGAAATCATCTAACAATGACAACTCAAAGAATGAAGGGACAATACCGCCCTTATGACAACCACATGACCCACTGCCTCAACTTAATGTAATTTACACCAATGCTTGTTCTCTTCCCAACAAGTTTAAAGAGCTTAGTGGAGTAGCTCATGACATCAAGCCTGTTTTAATCTGTATAACTGAAACTCATTTAAATTCAACCTATGACGATAAGCAACTGTTAATTTCCAATTACACGTTGTTTAGGAAAGACAGACTAAAAGGCAAAGGTGGAGGAGTTGCAGTTTATTGTAGATCAGACATTTGTGCCTCCGAAATTTTATTAAAGTCATCAATCGAAAGTGTAGGTTTATCTTGCAATTTTAAGTAAAAGAAACTAGCTTTACTGTGTATATATAAGCCTCCTCAGACTGACAAATCAGAAAACAATCCTGATGAAACTAAACTAAGAGAGCTAATAGTAGATTTTACAGTGAAACATAAACAATGTCTCGTCGTTGGAGATTTTAATTTCCCGGAACTCCATTGGCACACTAAATCATTAACAGCAAGCAACGGAAGCGCTGCGAAGGCGTTCCTAAATATATTAGATGACCACTACCTTGAGCAGCATGTGGATTTTATCACCCGAATTAGAGGAACCCAAGAAAGTGCATTGGACCTTATTATATCAAAAAGTCAACTTGTAACTGACATCCAATCTTTGCCCCCGCTCGGAAAAAGTGATCACGTGCTGATTAAGTGTAGCGTCCAACTGCTGCCAGAGTGCTCTCCAATTAGCAATACCGTTAGTGTAAACTACAGTAAAGGTAACTATGAAGGCATGCGCGAATATTTGGGTCAAGTTAACTGGGATGAACTCTTGGAAATGCCAAGTGTAGACTTGAAGTGGGAATTTTTCAAATCAAAGGTTCTTACATCTGTTGAAAGATTTATTCCATCTTCCACCCCAAAATTAGCAAGTCATATTCCAGCAAAACTTCAAAAGCTAATGCGTAAGAAGAAGTATGCTTTCTACAGATATCTCAACTCTTCCCAATCTCAAAAGTACAAATTATGGCTTACAAATAAGAAACTTCGAAATAAGGAATCAAACCTAAGAATGCAAAACAGGATAGCAATTGAAAAAAAGTTGTGTGAAAGTGCAAAAGTGAATCCCAGGGCCTTTTATAGATACTGTAGTGTTAAGAAAAACCGCATCCCAATCCCACTGTTAACCAAACACAATGGTGAAGTAACGACATCGTATGCGGAAACAGCTGACACACTAGCGGCGGAATTTGAAAGAGTATTTGTGCGCGAAAGTGATTTAAGTGAATGCAGTGATAACGCTGAAGTCGAATGCCCGGAAGAATTTACCAGCCCGTGCAAATTACAAATTAATTCCATCGATGTGTTTAAGAAGCTGACCCAAATTAAATTCTATAAAGCCCCTGGGCCGGACGGGATCCATCCTAGAATTTTGAAAGAATGTGCTAGTGTGTTGTGTTTCCCACTTTCAATTATCTTTCAAGCCTCAGTTGACCTTTCGGAACTTCCTGTGGACTGGAAAAGTGCCAATGTCACATGTATTCACAAAGGTGGGTCGAAGTGTGATCCCAAGAACTATCGACCGATTAGTTTAACGTCGATTTGCTGCAAACTGTTAGAACAATTTGTTTGAGAGAAGATTTTTGCAAAGTGCAAATTTGCAAAGCAGCAACACGGGTTTCTCCATAGAAGGTCGTGTTTTACTATTTTGTTGGAGTTTTTCGAGGATTTAACTAAACTTGTGGATGAAGGAAGCGCAGCTGATTGCGTCTATGTGGATTTTTCGAAAGCTTTAGATAAGATTCCTCATAAGCAGCTACTTCAAAAGTTGAGTCAGCGGCATCACATTGAGCCATATCTAATTAGATGGTTAAACAGCTTTTTGACAAATAGAACGTTCCAAGTTGTTGTAGGTGGTGAAGTGTCAAAGAAATTGAAGGTGATTAGTAGTGTACCACAAGGAACTGTGCTGGGACCGATTTTGTTTCTACTTTATGTAGATGAAATGGGAGAAGTCATCCACAGCTCGCTCAAACAGTACGCTGACGACTCGAAAATCTATCGAGCCAGGAATACAGATAGCGACTTTCATGCTCTGCAAAACGACATAGACAATTTAGTAATATAGTGTAACCAAAATCACATGGAGATGAATATTGGGAAAACCCATATTGTTCATTTCAGTGTGAGGAAAAGTGAAAATCCTATATACTCCTGCAATAATGCTGAGCTTCAAAGCTCGACTTGTGAACGAGATTTGGGGGTTTATATTAATAGCGACGTAAAATCAACGCAACACTGTCAGCAGGCCATAAAAAAGGCAAAATCCATGTGCTTACAGATTAAGCGAACTTTTAAACATCTTGACAAGTACGGACTTCGTACGCTTATTGTAACTTTTATTCGCCCGTTACTAGAATACTGTAATAGTATTTGGTGTCCTATTTTAAAAAGTGATTGTGATGACATAGAAAAAGTTCAAAGACTAGCCACGCGTATTCTTCCGTCGCTTAAGGATCTACCTTATGCTGAGAGACTCAAATCACTTCGACTAATTTCCCTCGAAGACAGAAGAAGACGTGGAGACTTAATCGAGACTTTCAAACAAATAAACAATAAATATGATGTTGACCCCTCTGTATTTTTTGATATTGACATGCAAAGCAGGCATGCCCCGTTTTTGAAAAAGAAAATAGTGAAAACCAACACTAGACATCATTTTTTCACTCAGCGTGTAGTGTCAGAATGGAATAGTCTTCCAAGTGAGGTGAAAAATGACAAATCGGATTTGTATTCGGTGAATTCAATTAAAAACAGATTGGACAAGTTTAAAGGGTGGAGTTTTGGCCGTGATTCTGAGTGACTCAAGCTTCAAAGTGTTAAATAGTGACAACCGGGTTTTTCAAGAGACTTGTCTCAAATCCTTAAGGATTTTTTCCGGGAAACATTTATTATTAATATTATTATTATTATTATTATTAACTTCCCACGCCTCAGTGCAGAGTGGGTACCGTTGTGAGAAATGCACACATTACATGAATGCATGCATTGTTGGGCACCGTGTGTACTTTTCATGAGCGTAAAAGTAGTTTCTTTCATTGACGACCTTTTCAGAGAGCGGTAACACTGAAGTTCATTCAGGATTACTTTGGACTTTTCACATGTGCCCTTGTAGTTAGGACCCCCATTAAAATATACATATGCGAGAATACATCATACATTCTTTCGGCATGCAAATGCTATAAAGCTAGAGCGGTGTTCGTCATTAATGCCAACTTTTAATATTCACATATGAAGCTAACTTTATATCATGTACAAAATAAAACTACTACACGTAACTGCAGTTTCGCGGCCCACGCATGAAGGCATCAGTACATTTTTCCCATTATTTGAGATGATCTTTTATATTGCTATTATTAGAGAATAGTCTACCCATGAGCCTACTATTTACGGTAGGTTGTGGTCAGTGTGGAGAATGCACATTGCTGACTTCAGCAGTGTGGATTCAGCACATTGCTGATCATCTTGACTTACGTGGAGATTATCGCTTCAGCGATTTAGATCACGTAACAATACAAAAATCTATTATTTTACATCTTTGACATCTGTCAAAGATCCGTTATTTTAGAGCGGCCCCATAGCATGTAAGCAAGTTAGTTATCATCTTCGTAAATCTTATCTCTTCGTGCTTTGCAAATGGCCTCGTCCATTGCTAGCATGAGTTAGTCTTCAAAACTGAATAAAAGTCTACACTACAAATCCTCCTAAGTCTCCGTCTATTTTATTTACTCTCTCCATCCGCATCGTCACCTACCAAGTACGCCCCTAAGACGAGCGAACCCAGTGAGTATCTCAGTTGTTAGGGCCCATAGTATTAGTAGGAAACCCTAGGTGACCCTTTATTAACATAGTGGCTCATGAGAGTCCTAAGCCACGTACTTTTGGTGAAATTTAAAAATATTTTATTACATAAAAAGTTCAAAAAAAGTATACACAATTTTTTTAAATTTTTTTATGTAAGTAGTAAGTAGTGCTTCGCCTTTTACACTCACATATACAGTACTACACGAACACAGTGCCACACATTCTTATAATTTTTTTCTCCTCTTTCTCTCCTTCTTTTTCAAAATTTTGTGCAATGTTTTAGTATCAAAATTTTTTTTCGGTTCCACCCAACTACATATAAATACAATTTGTAAGTGCAGTAATAAATTCAAAAACAAGTGCTTCAAAAAATCAACTCAGCTCCAGCTCCACAACCACGAAGCCTCTCAAATGACCTGATCTCCCCCTTCATCTGCCCACCTTTACAGATGACGACTACCGCTTCCAACTCCATGGCCCACTCTTGACGGCTCACCGCACCCCTGTGGAACTGAAGTTGAAGGCCTCATACTTAAATCCATAGGAAGACTCAGCACCCGGAATAATTCTTGGCTTGATCGCAAGGCATTTACGTGGTACTAGTAAATGACAACTAAATGTAAGTAACATTACTTGTTTCCTAATTTTAACCTGCCCACTCCTAATTTCACAACCGTTTTCAGTGAACCGATATTTTTTTTTAAGTAGCGCGCTTAGTTAGGAATTTTTTTTTAGTTTTAATTTCAATATTTTTTAATTGCAACTACATATACTTATAGTACTTCAATTCTATAACTAGCCGTATGTTTCATTAGTTTTATAGTCTCAATATTTTTAATTGCAACTACATATACTTATAGTACTTCAATTCTATAACTAGCCGTATGTTGCATTAGTTTTTTAATTTCAATATTTTTAATTGCATCCACATATACTTATAGTACTTCAATTCTATAACTAGCCGTATGTTGCATTAGTTTTTTTCATTTTAATATTTTTAATTGCAACTACATATACTTATAGTACTTCAATTCTATAACTAGCCGTATGTTGCATTAGTTTTTTAATTTCAATATTTTTAGTTGCAACTACATATACTTATAGTACTTCAATTCTATAACTAGCTGTATGTTGCATTAGTTTTTTAATTTCAATATTTTTTAATTGCAACTACATATACTTATATTACTTCAATTTTATAACTAGCTGTATGTTGCATTAGTTTTTAATTTCAATATTTTTTAGTTGCAACTAAATATACTTATATTACTTCAATTTTATAACTAGCCGTATGTTGCATTAGTTTTAGGCAACTACACATATTTATTTTATTTCAATAAAATAACTAGCCGTATGTTGCATAAGGTTTAGGTATATAGTAATAATTAAAGGCTATGCTAGCAGTTAAGCACAGTTATAGGCTACATAACTTCAAAAAAGTAGCGAGTTTCATTACGTAGGTGGGAATTCAATCAAACTTTCGCCTTCTTACTTTCAACTATTCTCTTTTTTACCTTCCTGCTATCTATATACATTTTCAGCAATAATTGGCCAAATTATTAATTATCATGTCGTTAATTCACCTCAACCTTTTAACTCCACTCTCCTCCTCCACCCACCCTCACTTCATTTATTCAAAAATTTTCAAGTTTTCCATTAATTAAATTATTAATTTCTAAATTCACTTCAAATTAACTCCACTCTCCTCCTCCACCCACTCTCACTCTATTTATTCAACTTTTTCAAGTTTTTAATTAATTAAATTAAAAGTTTATGATTTTTCTTTAAATCAACTCCACTGTCCTCCTTCACCCACCCTCACTCTATTTATTCAACTTTTTCAAGTTTTTAATTAATTTAATTATTAGTTTTTAATTTCCCTTCAAATCAACTCCACTGTCCTCCTCCACCCACTCACACTATTTATTCAACTTTTTCATGCTTTCATTAAATTGAATAATAATTTATAAATTCACTCCAAACCAACTCTACTTTCCTCCTCCACCCACCCTCACTCCATTTATCAAACTTTTTCAAGTTTTTATTAAATTATATTAATAACTAATAATTTTACTTCAGATAAATTCCACTATCCTCCCTCACCCACCCTCACTCCAAATACTTAAATTTTTCAAGGTTTCATTAAACTAAATTAATAATTTCTAAATTCACTCCAAACCAACTCCACTCTCCTTCTCCTTACACCCTCCGTTCTATTTATTCAAATTTTTCAAGCTTTCAATAAATAAATTAATAATATCCAAATTCACTCCAAATCAACTCCACTCTCCTCCTCCTCACACCCTCCCTTTAATATTTTAAAATTTTTGAAATTTTATTGAACTTTTGTCATTTATATAGCAACCACTTCAAAAACCCCCCTAACCTTCCTCTGTCACACCCTTTTTTTATTTTTAAAACTTTTACAATTATTATATTTTAATTAAATTTAATTACAACCCAACTCACAACCACCCCAACCCACCCCTTTTAACACCCTCCTTTTATATTTAGGAATTTTAAAAAATTACAACTTCCTCATTACAATTAAATACAAACCATTCTAAAATTAAACACAAACCCCCTTAAACAAACTCAAACCAATACTTTAACCCTACATACTACTTCCTCTTAACAAATCCAACCTATAAAATTTTTTTAATCAATCTTTCTAAATTATATACCAACATTGAACTGATATAACACTAACACCCCACCACCAAATTTCCTCACCTCCTTTTGAATGACCCATTATATAATTTTCTGTAATCTTTATGTCAACCCATGTGTACATTAATGCAATTCTAATTCATTTTTTTATAACGCAGCTCCAGCTCAACTACCATTCCACATTTAATTACAAAATTTAATTAAATCAACATTTTTAGTTTCCTTTCCACATAACTTCCACATCACAAATATTAATCAGTGTCATTAACCCCACTTTTAAATTCAAACAAAAAACCCCTAATTGTGCCCACCCTTCATCGTGGACAGGGAACACATAGCCAGGTACAGCCAATTCTACAACCGCTGCTACGGCCCGCCCTAACCCCTCTAACAAACCACTACTTACTGCCAACAACCCAACCAACATACCACCAAGTCGACACAATATCTAACACTAATTACTCAACATACCTCCACGTCTACATCTCAAATTAGACCTCCTTTCCCACCCACTTTTAACTCACCCAACACGTTAAAAAGCACCACACTCTGAATTCTATAACATGAAACAGACAACACTGTATCCTATAACTCTATTTTTTCCGGACTTCAAAACACACCTTTTAAATCGCCCAGCCTCATACCCTTTGAAATATTCAACCACAATAAATTTAAAATTTGACAACCTCTAACGAAGATGCCAATAATCTACAACGCTAAGACGGACACCAATCTCTGACACCGAACGCCCACAACACACAACTCCTCCACATATCTCTTCTCTTTCTACCTTATTTGGTCACTCAAAATGTTTCAGAAGACGTATAAGTCAACTTTTAACATGTCAATACACACACAGCGTCATCATCTACATCTTTGACGTCACTTCTTTGAACCAACGTAACCAGTCACCTCTTACACTGTCGTGCCCTTGTGACTTGGCTACCATCCTTGACGTTATTCAACACTATCGTATCAACACCTTTTACTTATATTTCAATATTCTTATGTCTATTCAACATTACCTTCCTTACAAACTCTATTTACAGCTTTTTAATTCAAAATTTACCTAGTCTACAATATTTCAACCTAAACCTTTTTTTTAATTTTCTTTTAGCTTTACATCTTTTAATTTTTATTTTTACCACTTTAATTGTCTTTAGTCTTTGCAATTAATCAATTTTATAATTAACTATTTGGACTACTTTTTCAAAATTTTATCACATTTCACATATTGACAACTCTAAATTTTAATTTTGCTTACCAAATTTTGTAATACACACTATTATTATAGTTTCCATAGTATGAGTTATATAGTCTACATTATTAATTTATCTCTAATTAGTTATAATTACCATACTTAAGTAGTGCTTACATTATAATTAAGTAATTCACATGAATCACAATCTAACATCTAGTAGTAACACACATATAACCTTTATTTAATTTTTGCCAAAAATTCTAAAGATTTGAAAATTTTCTTTAACACAAAACGATGACGTCTCTAAATGCTTCTCCAAACCTTTCTGTATTTCCTCTACCACCTTCTAAATATCCGTTAACCCTTTCCCTCCTTTCCCTCATTAACTCACCCCCACTCTAAATTAAACCTTTCTCAAATTCCTTTACCTACCTTATCTACAACTGGCAACACTGAGTCGGCACAACTCTGTTCTGGCAACAAACCGAACCATCAATGGTTTTGCAGTACTGATGACATTTCTTAATGGACTTTATTCTTTAACAACCAAAGCAAGCACCATCTATGTCCTACAACAACTAAATACACTGCCTTGGACTTGCTGCAGGCTCTGATCTCTCAGCCTTGCTGCCTTCTACTGGACTTGCTCGTCACCCACTGGTTCTGTCAGCTCTACAACTAACGTTGCTGCTACCTACCACCCTCACAACATATTGTCAACGTTTCTTATTATTGCTAGCTTCATCTTTCTTTAAGCGAAGTCCTCCACCATCATCACAATCCACAGCCACCTTGTCGCTACACCATCCCTTGCAACACCTAACATTAGCATTGTCAACTTTGGACATTTTCGCAGTAAACCTTCAACTCAGCTACATCTTGCTGCCATCTTCTTGATCCATTGGATACTTTACACTCCAATACATCATTATCAGGAAGCCATCTTCCATCGCAGCACACAACACACGTCATCACCATGTTGTCATCTTGCCAGCTACCGTTCAGTTGCAGTTTCTTTAACCCCTCCCACCCTTCTCCCACCCACAACCTCCTTCGACCATTCAACCCAGCATTCAGACACGTTTTCTGTTATGTTTTGTATATTTTATTACATATTTAAAATTAGACCAATTTCAAATATTCCATAAAATATCTAAGACCCAATCCATATTGATCAAAATTTACGCATTCTATATATTGCTTACTTCATTTTCAATTATAGTTATTGAGTTATTTATGTTATAATTAATTATAGGTCAAAATTTCAAATATGTTTATGTGCCAATTAATTCATTTGTATTTTACATCAAGAGACTTTAACATTCTACAGCTCCAATCAAAATATTATGTAATAACTTTATTGTTAATTTCTTTTGCCATTATTTAGTTTAAATTATTCTCATTTTCTCGTCACAGTTTTATTTATTAATTTATTATAATTATTCTCATTGTGTATTTACTGTTTAGATTACGTCTAGTTACGCAAACTTCAATTTGTCACGATATTTAAATTAACGTCAAATTCGTCACATTCTTTACATTTCCGCAAATTCGTCACAATATTTAACAGTATGCTAATTCTCATTTGTCCCAATTTTGTACAATATTTATACTTATGTTAAAATTCAATTCGTCACACTTTTAAAATATTTACGTTAATTCGTCACAATTTTCACAAATTATTACATTTAACTAATTTTGATGCGTTTCAACTATATGTTTATTTTCAATGTCTACGTTTACTTGAAATAATGTTACGTCTAGTTTTAAGGTATATCCTCTCTTCGGTTTTACAAAATTTAATATTCCAAATTTTATTTTTTTCCGTCACATTTATTTTTACGTTATAGTTACTTTAGTTTATTTACCACATTCCTCAACATCATTCATTACTTTGTTACTTTCCTCCTTTTCCAGATCTTTTCTTGATTCTTTATGTATTTTCACTATTTCGAAATTTATTCAAGTGTTTCCAAATTTGCCATTTCATTTTTATTTTTCAATATTTTACTTAAACTTTCATTTCAAAATGATTATTTTTATTACTTCTTATCTAGTATATGAAAGATTTTGGGGACAAAATCGTCCCACGTTTAAAGTTGTTAATATTAGATAATATTCTACCCATGAGCCTACTATTTACGGTAGGTTGTGGTCAGTGTGGAGAATGCACATTGCTGACTTCAGTAGTGTGGATTCAGCACATTGCTGATCATCTTGACTTACGTGGAGATTATCGCTTCAGCGATTTAGATCACGTAGGCCACGATGATGTAATCTTAGAGATTATAAAATATAATTATTTTTAATTCTGTTTCCGTTCAAAATGTAACAATACAAAAATCTATTATTTTACATCTTTGACATCTGTCAAAGATCCGCTATTTTAGAGCGGCCCCATAGCATGTAAGCAAGTTAGTTATCATCTTCGTAAATCTTATCTCTTGGTGCTCTGCAAATGGCCTGGTCCTTTGCTAGCATGAGTTAAAACTGAATAAAAGTCTACACTACAAATCCTCTCAAAGTCTCCGTCTATTTTATTTACTCTCTCCATCCGCATCGTCACCTACCAAGTACGCCCCTAAGACGAGCGAACCCAGTGAGTATCTCAGTTGTTAGGGCCCATAGTATTAGTAGGGAACCTTAGGGGACCCCTTAGTTACAATATTGAATATTTAACTTATCAATAATTTGACAGCTTGATAATATAAATGCATCTATTAGTAACTATTAGTTTTCTAATAAGTTAGTTGCAATAAACCAGTAGTTAGAATAACTTAAAGCATTTTCCACTTTGTTCATGAATTAGTGAATGTTTTCGAAACCAAATCACACATTTTTGAACCTATTTTAATGAATTACCAATGAGACTTCACTAGATTTAGCAATTCAATCCAATAATTATCCTCGTTAATTTTTGCTGTCAAAAACGTAATCGGATTATTAAATTCTAGTGGAACAATAACTACTTTTGGATAAAAAGAAATTTCAAAATAAGCAAACTGACGTTTTAAACACATTTTGTATTTATAACATTTATACGAGCAGACAGCAAAACGCAAAAGCATCGTTTTTTAATACACAACTTACTTTGTAAAACGTAGTCACTCTTTCAATATTATTTTCAAACTTTATAATGTTATTAAAACGCTTCTCACTATTGCTTGTTCGGTATTCTATAAAGGAAACAATTCCACTTTTGCTTTAGACTTTTTTTTATGGTTTAAAAAAATTTAATTAAATTTAATTTACAAAATTATCAACAGTAACTACTTTTTCTCCAATGATATCAAATGGAATGAAATAACAGGAGTTTCGCATGTATTTTAAAAATAATAATTGTACTTCCTTGTTGAGCAAACTGTCAGATTTAGATTCTGTTAGCGCAAAGTTATTAACAATTTTTTTCTAATTTACGATAACACATCATAAGAACTATTAATAAATTCTAATTGTTTTCCGTTAATTTCTGAAATAAACGCCGGAAACCCCACAATGGCCCTCAGTTGCGAACAATATTGTATGTGCAATAGTTGATGTTAAATATGTAGTGTTTTTTCAAAAGTTTATAATTTAAGAGCGAAATGATATTTACATTTTTTTAACACTACATATATCACTTTCAGCTACATTTTTCTATGATAACAAAAACATAGCACTGGATAATAGCTTAAAGTGTTTCAGAAATTGTTTCAGAAAAATATTGGTCAGTTTAACCAAGTAGCCCACTCTAATGCTTTCCCAAATTTCTTAGTGGTTACTGATTTTGATGTTCACATGTTTTTATATTGAACTTTTACTTGGTATAAAATCTTGTCAATTTATCTTTAGCAGATTCTAATTTGTTATGCTTTACCTGTGCTTTTCATCTAAATATTTAAAGAATATTTAGCAGCAACTACGTACACTCAGTGCATATGATCAGAAATAAAGTCATTTATAATGTAGAACTTTTTGAGATTAAGGAGCAGTAATTTACACTTGATACCCTAGGAATGATTTTTAGTAACAAAAAAAGATCCTGTATAAAAGACAAGGTAAAGTAGGTAATAGATGTGTAAATTCATAGATTCGACAGTATCTTTTTGCTTTAGAAATTGTTTTACCTAGGTGCGAGCACCAAGTGCAGTCAAATCTTCCATTAAATTGTTTAACCTTGCATAGGACAGTGACCAACAGCGTCCAAAACACACAACACTCTATAAACAAGACTTTAAATTTTATTTACCTTGTCATCATTCCTTGTGATTGGAGACTCGGACAAATCTTAAAAAAAAAGCATCATTACATTCAACAATAATTTTATGTCAGGCTTGCCTTCTCTAAACTAAAAACTTCCCATTCAAACAGTTTTCGTTCTGATTTCATGCGGTAGCTCGTTTATTGTACACAGTACGTGCCAGAGCGATGATTTTGAAAAAACTAAAATTCCATTAGAATTAAATGCCCTTCTTATTTTATGGCTTATAATACTTGTGTATTACAAAATGCACCACACGATACATCGTTTGAGTTTCAACATTAAATTTTTCGTTTCTAAACAATTTGCTTATGTGAGTAGAAATGCGTTGTTGTTCTAGTTAAAATTGAATTTGGCATCTTGAGTCAACAATAATAAAACAATTTTCACGTTTTGCAAGTACCTTTTTTTATATTGGACACTGCAGGTGTCAGAGGAGCTTAAGTAATTTAGTTTTACGAAACATGTGGCACTAAATTAGATTCTTGTAAATAGGTTCCTGTCTGGTCTTGAATGCTTTAGTTGGTAATAGGTTGTTGGATATTTTACTTCATTTGGTAAATTCGAACTTGTAAACTTTAATAAATCTGAAATCGCTAATGAAGTAAAATTGTGTCGCGTTGCGAGCATCTGTAAAATTTTTAAACTTCTATCGGCGTCCACCTTACACCCAGGGTTCATTAAAAGCTGGTTGTTCTTTGTTTTTGAATATCATTTTGTTGAAAAAGATAAATAAATAAGAATGAATAAAGCAGTGCCTAGTGCAGTAGCTTACTACAAACAACAACCCTGCATAAATGCGTGAGTTCAAGCAGCTAACATCACGCTACTAGACTCTTCACCGTCAATTTTGTCTGATTTTTTTGATGTTTTGCAATGATCGTCTACATCCTAATCGGAACTACTGGATACATCACATTTATCAGGAACCTTATTGTCACTATTGTATGTTGTGTGTGACTATTCTAATGTGTCTATATTGGTATTAAAATCTGGCTTATTTTTAGCATATTGTTGAGCTTCTGGAAGGACCTACAAATACCTGTTTTTTAATAATTGTAATAGTAGAATAGTTGCACCTTTATGACTTTAATTTGCGTGATAAACAAAATTTAGAAAACTTATTTAAATAAAACTCATATTTTTAAATATTTTTTGTGGTATGCAGATAGCGAAACTTCCCGTTTGAATTTTAAAATCATTTTAACACGATCAATGTATTGAAATAGGAAAAAGTATAAAAACAAACTGACCTATTTTCTAACAATAAAAACTTGTATTAAAAGTTTAATTATTAGCAGGCAACTTTAATATAGACTAAAGCACTATTGGCGGTAGTCGATTATTTTATTAAGTCGTAGTTCTGTGTAAAATAGAAGAGAACGCATTGATTTGTATATATCAAAGCATTGACTGCTTAGGCGGGCGGCCGGCGTGAGCCGTCTACAACACGGAAATTCATTCATTTGTATGTATCATATCAATACTGTAGGCCGGCCGATGGCGTGTGCCTCGTGTTCTGGCTGGATGAAAAACGAGTGAAATTTTACTATACGAGCCATACGGTCTACTATATTACATTCCTCTTGTCTATTGTGCTGGTGACTGCATGCTTGGAAAGTTTTTGTTTTTGCAACATACACCAGAGATTTCATTTATTAGTTAGCAAACGCACGGAATACACATTGAAATAAACTTGTTTCTACAATTTGCAAGTGGTAAATGTAGGAGTACCCTCTTATCGTGTAAATCGTCGTCCGTGTGGCACCGTGTTGCACCAACGCGGTGTGAAATTTGTGTGGCAAGCTTTGACAGCATTATTAGTGTGGTTTATTTCTGAGATATACTGTAGTAGGCAGACTGTAGTTTACGCTTATTTGTTTTGCGTTTTTACTAGTTAGACAATAATTTACCTGTTCTTGTACTATAAGTATATGGGTCACGAAATTAAACTTTGATCTTTTTTAAGATAGTTGTTGTAGGTTTTTTTTCTTTGCTAGATAATAACTTTCTTTCAGTTAGAAAAAATCAGGCCTTTACGGGCAAATTCAGTGGCGTTTTCATATGCAAATGGAGGACCCGTTGGCCAAATTTAAACATAGGACGTAAACATGTTATGATAGGACGTCCGCAATATGCTTTTTGGGCCTTGGCGGTGTCTCTGTGGTTCGGTATTATGAACTACATAGTGCTTTATAAAATTAATAAAAAAAATAAAAAAGAAAAAGAAATTATCTAATGAAGCAGCAGAGAAATCCTTCAAAGCTAGGCAGAACGCGATTTCCAACTCTAAAGTAATTGGCTTTAAGTTTGTAAATCTAAAATCGACAAAGCAAGTTGAAGTTGGCACTAATGATGTAAATAATCCTTTTAGTCATTTATTATTAAAATTGTATGTAAAAATAATTTTAAACAGCACAATGCTTCGGAATTGAAATTCAAATAATTCTTACACAAAGTAAACTTGCTACATAATCCTGGCAACGCATAGCAGACCAGTGTAAACTAGTTAATTAAGTTGGTGTTGAGCAACAAGATTTAATTATTGGGGTATTACACGGTTAGTAAAAAATATTATTAAGCTTTAAATAATAATGTACTGTATCGTTTTATTTTCCGATTTACATTATTACCTGCTGACGTATACTATTGTATCCATCAAAGCCCTATATTTTCTGATGCTTTACACTTTAATAGTAACTAACTCTGTCTTGTACTAAAATAAATGGCAATTAGCTACTTAGTATGACATATTACCTGAATTTAGATAGCTGACTTCCCTGCATGGAGGCCAATACAGCTAGCACCTGTGTTGCTGAAGGTCCTTGAAAGATTGGTGGATGGGCACATTAGAACTCCTGAGTTGGAGGGTAGGCTTAGGGCTAACAATCAGTTTGCGTACTTGAGGGGCCTCTCAACAGACGCCGCCATTCATAGGGTTGTGGCGTTTGTGGAGAGAGCTCTTGAGTCCGGACAGATGGTTTTGGGTGCCTTTGCTGATATTGAGGGGGCATTTAACAACGTTTTGTTTGATGCAATCGTTGCGGCGCTGGACAGGTTTGGTGTGTGTTATTTGTTAAAGAGATGGATCGACTTTGGTCTTAGACATAGACGGGTTATGTCAGAGGTCAAAGGTAGTTCGAGACATCGTAACGTTGAGAGAGGTTGCCCACAGGGTGGGGTTATTTCACCACTTCTGTGGAACCTTGTTATGGATGGCCTTTTATCAAGGCTTCGGCTGAAAGCGTCATCCGCTTTGTCACAGGGATATGCGGACGATACTGGAGTGCTTCAAGGTGGCAAGGTGTTCCATACACTCGCACACCGGGTCACTAGTGGTCTTAATATCATTGGTGAATGGTGTGTGGAGGTTGGACTTCGCCTTAACGCCGAGAAGACTGAGTTGATTTTGTTCACGAGGAATACCAGGTTTAGCCCCCCTGCTCTAAGTTATAGGGGTGTGAATCTTGAAATCCGGCGTTTGGTAAGGTATTTGGGTGTTACATTGGACAAGCACCTCACGTGGATGCCACAATGCAAGTCGGTTGTCAGCAGAGCGGGGGTGACTATGGTCCGATGTAAGCGTATGATTGGAAGGAAATGGGGGCTATCACCAAAGGTAGCAAGGTGGGCCTACTCGTCACTTATTCGACCGGTGATTGAGTATGGGATTGTGGTATGGTCCGCGGCACTGGAGAAATGCTCGTATGTGATTTTGTTGAATAGGGTGCAGCACCAGGCATGTCTCATGATTACTGGTGCGCCTCGATCAACGCCAAGTGCGGCTATGGAATGTCTAATCGGACTTATTCCTTTAGACATTTGTCTTAAAGGAGTGGCTGTCAGATCAATGCATAGGCTGAAAACTAGAGGATTGTGGACGATCAATCCGATGTTTGGGGGTCCCAGTAGTCATACTGTGATCTGCGAAAAATGGGGCCTGTGCGACCCAATTCTACGCATGCCAGTGGACTGGGCATATCGGCCGCTAGAGGACCGCAGGTTCAGGGTGGAAATTGGGTCACGGGTTGAATGGGTAAGGGATTTATCCCTTGAAGGTTATGGAATTGTATGCTACACAGACGGCTCACGGGATGGTGATAACGCTGGATGTGGAGTCGTTATTGAGGACCGATGTCCAAGGGGTACACGTACTCTGATGGCTATGTCCGTGTACCTAGGAGCTGATGCTTCCGTGTTCCAGTGTGAGATCTCTGGCATCTCTTTGGCAGCACACTGGCTGCTTGAGAATGAGCACAGAGATCTCCCGGTCAGGATATTCAGCGACAGTCAGAGCTCTTTGCGTGCTCTATCCAGGCCTCACACTGCCTCGAGTGTTGTGGGTGACTGCCACTCGTTCCTTAACAGTCTCGCTGAGAGAGGATGTGAGGTTGAGCTGGTTTGGGTCCCTGCTCATTCGGGGTTTAGGGGTAATGAGGAGGCGGATAGACTTGCGAAGGCTTCGCATGATGGCAGTTGTGCTAGGCAGCTTGGTCCTAGGCCAATTCTACCGGTCCCAATCTCCGCTGTCCACTGCGCTATTGCGGGGTGGACCAGACGTGAGCACTCTAGACATTGGACTGGGTTGCGTAAGTGTAGACAGGCGAAGCTCTGGATATCGGCACCGTTGTACGGTAATGCGTCAATGGTACGATACCCCAGGGACCAGCTGAGGTGGTTGGTTGGGTTAGTTACTGGGCATGGGGCGTGGGGCTATCATGGTTGGAAGATAGGAGTTTTAGACTCCCCACGGTGCCAGCACTGTGGGGAGGAGGATGACACTCCGATTCACTTCCTAACGTCATGTCCAGCCTTCTTATTAGTGAGGAACCTCTACTTAGGTGGCTGTGTTATCTCGTTGGAACTGTTGGGTCAAGCATCTGTGGGCCAGCTAGTGGCGTTCTCGCATGCCACGGGTAGGCTCATAAGCTGATCTAGTCTTTCACGTTCATAGGGGGAGTCTGCAATAGGCCATTATAAATAAGGCCTCGGCGGCGTCAGTCTCGCAAGAGACTGGACCCCTGATAATTAATAATAATAAATAATAATAGCTGACTTCCTACATGTTATTGTTGTTGCTAATTGTTTTTGAAATTTTGTATATTTGTATTTTAACAAGGAATCTTTAAATGACAAGGATGTTGGCATCAGCAGTAATTTCGATCGAATGAATGAGCTTGAGTAATAAAACTGACAACTTAAACTTTAAATTTCTAAGATGCAACGTAAGCATATATTAAATTGTTGTAAAATATTTGTATTTTGTGACCTTTAGTATGTAATTAGTAGTCAGTGCTTTCAAGTATGTAGTAGTAGTTAAATTTTCTTATTAGTTGTCTTTTATTAATCTATATATTAAAACTACTTTTTCAGGAGTTATTCGTTCAAGAAATAATATGGCTGCAATGAAAATGACAGTCAAAATAGACTTCGGATCTGAAGTAAAAATTTTGCAAAGTTTACGTGTGGTAGTAATATATCTATATTCTTACGGAAATTGATTTTCAAAGGAGGTTTTTCAGTTCAGAAAAAAAAGAAAATTTTCCCATGACCAAAAAGCGTGCTCTCTTGCACGCTAAGGCTAAAGCTCAACTGAATGAAACAAAATATAAAGCCATTAGAAATAATTAAGTGACTGATGTAATTATTTTTACCTTTGATCTATTGAACGCTTTAAAAAAAATATAAACCTGTGTTACTTTGAAAGGTTTACTCATGTGGTTTAATTTTTGGGTTTAAGATTATGTAATTCAGGGATGACTAACCCAATGCACGCGTGCAAAAGCTTGCACGCGCAAGGTTGAAAATTTGCACGCGGAGGATCATTCGATATGATTATATTTTCTTCAGAAAACATGTTTTAAATTTTATTTTGTAAAAGTTTAAGTTCTCATTCACCCAGTGATCTTATTGTTGCTTGCAATGTAAACGTAAAAAATCATAGAGCGAAGAAATCGCTATTGCCCAATATTATCACAGTTCTTCCATTTCGTGTGTTGTAACAAACCGATGGTAAAAGCGCCAAATTTAATCCATAGCAAAGATACGAGAAATCAAAGATACTTTTATTTCCAGTTGTCTAGCACGTGTACTGGCTGAATTAAATTTTTAAAGTTAATTAAATCTAGTTATTTTAACAGACACGTTTAAAGAATTGTAAAAGTTTCAATATGCCGTTCTTAAATCAAACGGCAAAGCTGTTTTAATAGCGATGTCTGTCGTAAATCTAATGTTGACCATAATTTTACCACAAACCCACAAAAATTTTACCACGCTCACACCAGTCGAACTGAAACATAAAAGAGTTTATAAACTAAAAACTATAAATATAATAATCAGTCAAAATCTGTTTACATGTAATGAAGTAAACCACCTTTCAGCTTCGAATTTGTTTCTGAATCAACAGCAGTCGAAGTTTTTAGAATAAAGAGACGTTCTGTAGTTGTTTGATTTCATGTTCTTTGCTGATGTCAGTCAGCACTTCAATAGTTTGAATTTAATTTTTAAAAAATTATTAGCTGTTGTTTAAGAGTCATTCATTCTATTCTAAGAACGCTTTAATCAATTTTCTGGTTTAGGAAAAACATTTCAGTTAATTTGATATGCACATTGATCTCATTTTTAAGATTTGCAGACTGCATACTTTTAATGGATAGATATTCAGAATCTAGAATCGGAAACGGCAGATTTAGAAGCAAATGTATCTCAATCGTCTAAATTTGACGAGCCTAATTAGCAGTTAGACACAATTCAGGCTAGGAAGGACAATAGCCATGCGCAAAAATTATTGCTCAACGTATGAAACGTTTTACCAGACGGCGTTCAATGCCAGAATAGACTTGCTAAGTCGCTTCTTACTGTGCTTAGTGCTTCATATATATGTGAACTACTTTTCATCAATAAACTTTATGTTATCTAAAAACAGTCGCCGGCTCACAGAAGATATTATTGAACGTTCTATACAACTAAAGGTTACAAATTATGAGCCTCAGATTGATTTGCTATCTTATTCAATGCAAAATCACAATATTAATTATTTTTCTCAACTTCGTTATACGTGTATATTCTCGCATTAAAGAATTGTTAACTAAAATCGACTTGCACGCGAAATAATTTTTTTTTGGGATTTGCACGTCACACTGAAAAGGGTAGTCATCCCTGAATTGTAATTACAACGTTTAGTCTGGCAAGTAACCCGTATCAGATGCTTTTTTTCAAAAAACAAATTGTTTATAACTGCACAGATGTAACAAAAATTGAAAACCAAGGCTAACAATGTGTCTTAGTCTCTTAGTGTAATTTAATTAGAAATTCACTAGTAGAATATCATTAATCCTACGGGTTTTTTAATTATACTACTTAGTTTTGTTTTAAATAAATCAACTCGCTAAATAGCTCCAATAAATGGTATATTTAAACTTAAGAATATATTTAGTTCAGGCAGGAACGAAATCAATATGTAGCACATTGGCATTTAGTATTACGGTGCATAGGTAAATGACAATTATAATGCAATTTTATTATATCAACAGGCTCGGCGGAACATGTAACCTGGCCCTGGTCTAAGTATTTTGTCCTGCTCTCATAAAGACAAATAGTAAGACGCCATTTGTTTTAAATCAACATCAGAATTTTGACTATAAAATTTATTACATTTAGACATTTTGCGTTTTGCCATTTTAATAAAACTTGTTCTTAACGCCAATTCTAGCCAAAATAGAAAAGTAGACGGTAAGATGTTTTTTTCTCTTTGTGGTTGTTAAGTGGCAACTTAATAAATAGAAGTAATATGCAAAAAGCATACAAAAATATAACCACATTATTGTCAAAATATGACTATGAATTACTTCTCAAATCCAGTCCCATATCAACGCATTAGTAATTGATGTATTTTAAAACTTTGTACATTGCAGTTTTTCTATTAGCTAAAAACAAAATTAAGGCCCTTTCCTGAGTAGGTAGGTTTTAGAAATTTTAAAATTATTTTTTTTAAGACATCAAACTAAACAACAGCTTTAAACATGTCCTGCTGTTTATTTATAACATGTGTTTAGTTTTAACATTACTTTATTCAAGTTAAGTAATAATTAAAATTTTTAAATATAAGCAGAAGAACAGTGTTTTTGTTACTCATGAAACATAACTGAATTTAGAAAAAACAAATTTTTAAAGCAATTTTGTCGCAAAATAAGTAACGCAGGTGACGAAGTGTCAATTATTTAAAACTAAATAGTAATAAAGTGAAAAACCACTGGTAAAAAATCAATATTCTTGGGTAAGCTTTGTAAACCCTTTTGCACCCAATAAAACAATGTTAGTAGATACAGATAGTAGGTTTCACTCCATGTGGGGAGGGGTTTTGGGGTAGGGTGAGGGGAAGTATCCCGTGGGACAGGGGAGATGTTGGGAAGGATGTGGGCTATAGCATGTGAAGAGATGGGGAGCGTATAATAGTAATGGGCTGTAGGTATGATGGAAAGCGATGAGAAATTGTCCAAGAGTTTCATATTCCCCAGGTGCTGGAACACAACGTGAGGAAAAGACTGGATTGAAAATCTACATAAAAAATAACATAATAAAATGATAAGGCCAAATTAAGTACATAAAGTATAGGCAGGCACAAGGTGGCATGTACACGCAGGGAATGGTACAATGCAGTTGGATGCAGTCTGGAATCTGAGTGAGGAGATTTGGAAGCGGACTGGAAAAGGGATGCAATCAGTTATTTTATCTAAATGTAACTATGCACTATATGCTTTACTAATATATATTCTATATATATATATATGCATATGTTGTAATGCAGTTGAGCACCAGAACATGAATAAATTTTTAAAGTCATCCTTTTATTTACATTTGAATCTTTGAAATGCTAAACACAATTAAAAACCATGTGAAAACAAAAATAATTAGTTAATTGGTGATACCTTTATAATTGTAGGAGAATAAAAAAGTGATAACAATATGTTACACAGTGTGGAAGCATTTATATAAATTAGTCATAGTAACTACAACTTTTCTTTTTTTATTGAGTAGGCCGATGTGTTTGCATCGGAGTCTTCATCTTCCAGAGTTGTTTCACCATGAAGTGAGAACGAAGAATCAGAGTCAGAACTGGAGCTATTTTCATTAGCAGGAAAATAATGCTCTCCATCAGTTTCACGTCCAGTATCCGTGCCGGTTTCGGTTTTTATTTCAGGTTTGGTTTCGGCATCTGGTTTGGTTTTAGGTTCGGTTTTGGTTTCGGCATTGGTGTTGGTTTCGGCATCGGCATTGGTTTCGGTTTTGGCATCGGGTACAGGTTCAGATTCAGACTCAGTTTTAATTTAAAGTTTAGGAATTGGTTCAGCATCAGTTTCTGAGCCTGATTGAGTTGATGATTGTGGATATTCTGAAGTTGAACTGTCGGCTTCACTACAGCTGAGAAAAGAAAAATTAGTTGCTAGGCTAATTCTATCTTCTGAGACTCCACGACGCAGTTCTACATAAGGCAAAAGTAAGAACCGGTCCCGGCTTCGGCGATGATAACGAAGATAGAGAGCATATGCCACCCAGCTAACAAAAACTACAGCGACCACGACAGCTACGATTATTCTCCCGATCTCAATGTCTACATAAATTAAAACAAAATTATGATCAGTGTAATCTCAACAATTATTACGCGATTTATTATAAAATAGGCACATTGGCACAAGTTAAATGTGTGTTTTTTGAATACTATGTAACTATCTTTTTGACCCTGTACACGTTCAGAAACTATCATAACATAACTAGCTTTTTTGTAGGTCGAGCTAACAGATTTATGTGTAAATTTTAACACGATCACAGGTTAATTTCAAAATTTTTATAGGTGATATGTTAACTACGTGAAACACAAATGTGTGGTTATTTACCTATACCAAATAATGTTACAGTTGACTGAAATCGTGTTAAGAATTTATACGGGCTTTGTAGACGACCGTGGGTTCGAGCTTGACTTTTTGCATTAGTTTTCAATTCAGTTAATCAAACGTAACTACATTCTTGGTTAAATATGCAATACAGAAACTATTAAACTTATTCCAAAACCAGAGTGTAAGTCCCTTACTAAAATAAAAAATATAGGTTCACCACCATAACACCTTCTGCGATCAATTTAACACTTATGTGGTTAATTTGATTAAATTTTTCTAAGCGTGTACACAATAGTCATCAATAATAAGTAAACATGTGCGTATTTTACAAAACACCGCCAGCATGTGTTTTATTTAAAAATATATGCAGCAATTACCCGAAAGAGACTGAACAGTTGACTCTTGACACTCATCATTTTTAGTAACAAATTTACTAAAATATTTTCCCTATTCGACCAGATTGTCAACACATAGCTCCTTGTCCTCCATCGTAGTCACCCATACTTTCTCGTTTTGAGTTCAGACATTGCAGGATTCTGGAAAACACAATTTGCGAGATAATATTTAAAAGTAATGCAAAGCCACATAAAAAACTCAGTGTTGTACTTTACTTACAAAGCCTTACTACTTATACGCTGCTTTTACTACAGTTATCAGTCACAAATACATATTTAAAATAAATCAAAATGTAGAGTAATGATTAGATATTAGAAAATCACGATAATTATTTTAATCGAATAGCAACAATCAAGAATGAACTCGTTTCGCCTAAGTTGTGGTATGAATATACATTTGTAAACAAAATACAACATGAGACTAAAATGATTATGGCTATGAAATTGTTAGTGTCGTGTTTACACAATCAATTAGTTAGTAATATTTATAAAGCTAAATGTGTAGATACTAAAGCAGTTACTTTTGATTATTAAGTTTGTAGTTGAAATGCGTTTTAGAAAAATTAAATAATGTTAAAATTTGCACCTACACATAAACTGTTTATGAATAAACTGTATGCATTAACTAATAATAATTTTCAAGTTTCTTACCTTCAATTGACATTTTAGCTCGAATGTTGGGTTTCAAAAGTTAACAAAAATGCAAACTCGCACTAACTTTGAGCATCCACAAAGAATACAGACTTGATCGCAATACCAGATAGAGCACGTCTTGTTCCTGTTTTGATTCACGAATTAAATTCGAATTTGATTTCGAAAATGTCACGTGACAACATGAAACGAAGGGTCGCTATGTTGACTAGTGTTGTTTTTGCGCCGGCGGCATATTATGAATAATACTATTTTACTTGACATGTGACTGCACTGCATTATTGTATATATATGGACATGGTCTGCGAAAGAGACCTTTTAAATGCCCATATGCAAATGATATGAGAATAAAATGTGCGTCGTACGTACACACATTTTTTAGACTTGCTTGTGATAAAACGAGACTGGTACTTATATTAAAGGCCGCGGGTTCGAATCTGAGTTTTTGCAATATTTTTAAATCAGTTATCGACGTAACTACATTCTTCCTTAGTGAAATATTGAGCGTGTGGGCTGTATTGTTGTACATATCTGGCAAGTGTAAAACACAAATGCATTGTGATTATTTTTGGTTTTATTTTTCCTACTACAATAGACATGTTACAAATTATAAAAACGTTTTTTACGCAATTTGTAAGCTAGTAACAACTTTAAGCGTTATAGGGTCCAAAAAATGAAAATATCCCAATGACGATATGTATAGACGACTTATATTTGCTGTGCTGCTAAGTGTCGCTACAGAATCATTCCATT